>VZRR01010919.1:1543493-1675281 GCA_013398015.1 Oreocharis arfaki | reverse complement strand
TTTTTTTTTTTTTTTTTCTCCTGATTACAAATAAGTGTACGTACTCTTTGTGCTTTTGTATATTTCCCGGCTTTCCAAAAGCAAAATATAAAAACCTCCCTCAGTACCAGCTGACACTTTTCCATGGATCATGTGACTGTAATTTAGAATCTCCTTTGTGTTCATGGCGAACTGAATCATAGACATCAAAAGCCTTGACACTTGTTGCCTGTAACAGAGTGGAGCCTTCACCTATCTCTTTCCCCTGAACACCATATCTTTCCAAGTAAATGGAGAAAGAATGCTGCTTCCTTTAGCTCCTTGCCATGTTCTTTTTCTGTCCAAGAAGTTGATGCATTTTTTGCAGTTGCCTTTTTGCTGTTCTGATATAATATACTCAGGAGGTTTTCTTTATACTCTGGCTTTTCTGGTGGGGATACTGCCCGTAAAAACAGTATCGGCTGCCTATGTTTTTGGCTCTCAAAACATAGACTGGCCTATGTCTGTAAACCGCAACATCTATATGCTGGGGAGGGGAGTAAAACCTGCAGTCCTACTGGGATAACTTTCCAGAGTCTACAGCATTTATAGTTGTTCTATGCATTCCAAGTTAGTAATGATAGAATGTCATGGTTTGTAAAGTATACAAAATGCTGTGCACAGAGGTGAGGAAGGGTTTGATAGTTTGGCAAGGGCAGTAGTATTCTCTGTTGCATGGTACCTGCGGGAGACATAAAGTTGAAACAGAACGTTTTATACACACAAAATCCCCTTCAACCAAACAAACAAATAAAAAGAAACCCAGAGGAAAAGGAGAAGGCAGAGTTTGGAAAAAAAAATGGCAATGAGTCAAAGGGAAGAACTATTTTATGGAGAAAGATGTTAAAATCCCTCCAAAGCATTGAGGTAGAGGCTTCAAGTAGAGCGAAAACTAAAGCAGGTTTCCTCAGGCCAACACATGGGATTCTCCTCTTGGCATCAGTAAAACATCCAATTAGTAAGAAGTGTCATGAATGAAATGAAGAACATATAATATATTGGACTACATGGAAAGCAGAAGTGTAAGAGAACTGTAATAGATGGAATGGATTTTGGATTTTAAGTCACTTATTTTAAAGGTTTGTGAGTATGAGTGGCATGACAGTTTCTGTGTTCTTACTCATATAGTAAAAACAGATTTTCTTGAATTGTCAAAGAAAAATGAGTAGTTAATAAGTCTATCTTATTTGTTGTAATTGAAAAGGCGTAGTAGTATATCAGAACAACAAATGCTAATATCCCCATTCTATGAGCAGTAAGTGTTTAGTGAAGTCCAGTGATTTTACTACTACACAATAACTTTGAGAAATGGCATTAACTACAGGTGCATATTTGTTTTCTGGAACATGTCATGACTGCAGATTACTGTATAATAAAAGCTTTTATTCTTTCTACACCAAAAGATTTCAAATAGGGAAAGTGAGAAGAGCAGAAAAGAGTGGATAGGTTGGAAAGGTGGTATACACAACATTAGAACAATACTATTGAAATGATTTTGCTTCTTAACCACAGTTACAAAGATATTTCCCCTTAAAGTAGTCTACACTTAAAACAGTGTTAGAGGGCATCCTCTGTGAGATTGTAAGTCTCACAGAAACTGGAAAAAAATGAAAGTACAGTAATAAGCACGAGAAGTTATTTCATTTATTCTGAAATCTATATTAAACTTTGTAGGTAGACCCGTGTCCAGCTCCCAAAATTATGTGAAAGAGTCTATGAGAAACAGAGAGCAAATGGCCAGGAAAGGTGAATTCTAGTTTTTAACAAATATTCATAAATGGCAATTATATTCTACATTAAAATGCTGGCCCAATACTAAGCTGAAGAGCTTAAATGAATGAAATACAAGTAGAAAGCATCCAAATGTATAGTTCTTTCATAGTAAACACTTAATTGAAGAATGTGCTGTCTAAACCCCTTCAGACTGCCACTAGGTGGTGACAGTGACCTTTAGAGAGTGTGGACTTGATCAGCTACGCTGAAAGTTGCTTTGTAGATTGGTATATGCAGTCTGGGAGCAATAATATTCACAACCTCTGTGAAACTGCGTAAACATGTAACCCCTTTTTATTTCAAAATAATTTTTAAAGACATTGCTTATTAAAGACCTAAAATCCTGTTCTACCTTACCCTCTTACCAGAGTTTAAGCATAACTGAAGGCTTTTGATCTACTCATAGATTTAATAGAAAAATTTAGATTTTTCTAAGTAGGTTTAGTAGACTATCCAATTCCCTCTCTTAGGGAACACGCAGTCGAACACATGCTCATGCCTTAGCTTACCTGAGCTCTAAAGCCTCCTTTTTATATTAGGGTTGACTCTGTTCCTGTTTAGTCCTATTTACCTATCCAGAAGTATTAAAATGTAACTCTGTCTTATCAGAGTCTTTCAGAATTTATTTTCCTTAGCCAAAGAGAATATTATCAATATTCTTCAATGTATTAAGCTCTTAAGTTGTAAATTTGAGACGTGATGAATTCAAATGGAAAGTCTTGTCAAAATCACTGGCAGCAACATATGTCTCAATTTGCAAATTGATATTTGTAGATATTTAAAACAGAAAGTCAGCCAATCAATATCTATCTGATAAAAATGGCTAGATAACTATGGCTTTCAGAATTAGCTGCCTTCTGCCATGAAAGAAAACACTTTGTTTGTTTCTGATTATATATGTTGAAAGTTTACTTCCCCTAGGGTTATTTCCCCACTTCTTTATGAATCTTAAAATCACTAGCATGATTGTTATCCCTTAACAAATCTGCTTGAATTCCACCTTATGAAAAAACTAATATATCTGGGAGCATTGTGGTGTGATGAACATCAGTAGTTTAGGCCAGAACAAGTCCCACAAATAGCCCAATTGTCATACTTTCTGTGCTTTGGTTGATGTGGTGGAGAAGCCTCTTGAACTTCATTCCTCTCAGACAAAACAGATGCTTTCCAGGAGTGTGCTCAATGCACATCAACCGTCGGTGGGCATTTGGTCCCTTGAGCCAGAGTGGAGCTATTTGAAATAATTTATAAAATTTGTGAGGTATGGGGGAGTAAGTGCTCAACCCATTTGTTCAGAGTTGCTGGGCTCTTATCTGTACTTACTGCTAAAACACATGGCCTTATAGTATCAAAATCAAAAGATTTTTGCCTATTCATGA
Organism: Oreocharis arfaki; assembly: GCA_013398015.1. Classification (NCBI taxonomy): domain Eukaryota; kingdom Metazoa; phylum Chordata; class Aves; order Passeriformes; family Paramythiidae; genus Oreocharis; species Oreocharis arfaki. Next base: position 1,672,111 of record VZRR01010919.1, on the reverse strand, counting down.
AGTTGTGGGCTTGGTGGGCTATTGGGATTTTCTTTTTGGTAGTAGTAGTAACACCAAATCCCTTAAATTTGCTAGGCAATACAATAGGAGCTGTGGGGGCACAATTATAATCTTAATGGCTAAATAAAAATGTTCCTATTGCCCAATAAACCATACCTCCAAAGGTATAGTTAGGAACTGGCAAGAGTGGGGTGCTGAAGTCATAAAGCCACTTCTTTAAATTATGAATGCTATTAAAAGAAGTCCAGATGTCCCACTGAGCTGATTTTGCTCCCACTATTTTTCCTGTAGGTACTATAAGAAGTAATTATTCTGGCTTCAAAATAATGAAGTCAGCTTGGAAGGGGAAAGTTTTCAATAAACATGCCAAATATTACCTCTTTTGTAAGTGCTGTTTCTTAGAGTTAGCTGTGGAAAGTATTATTTGTTGTTTATTTCTTTGTTAGAAAGTCATTCCAGCTAGCTAACTAGTTTGTCAAGATTATTGACCCATGAGAAAACAGCACTTGTTATAGAAACGGAACTGCAGTACAAGCTTTAGATAATTTGATGTGAATACTCTTCATAATTCATGATACTGAAAATTATTTATGCCAATAAATACGCTGACATGTCCCTACTTCATTTATCAAGTCTGGCTCTGAACTGGTGGTGGGAGTTACCAAGTCATTATTCCACAATTTGAAACAAGGAATGGGCCAAACTAACAAATACCTTCCATTTTTTAATATCATATATACATACGTGAGTTTTTAGCTCACTTCACTAAACATTGTAACATTTAATACCTTATTACTTTTTGAAAGGCATCTGAATTGAAAAATTTGAATCACCAAGTGTAAATATTTGGCTTCTACCTTCTACATGTTTCTATACTTCTGCACTGTTCCATTATGGTCACACTGCATGTGTTTTCATAAATTCTAGTGGTTTTCCCACAAAAGATTTAATTTCTGCTCTTTACTTTCAGTCAACTGTTGCATTTACTCAGGACTAAAATTTTTCTTAGTAATCTACCATAAAGTTTCGCAAGTTAGCACTCCTCTATTTATTTAACGTCTATATTTGCTAAGAAGAATGTTTCCAACAGGGAAGCCTACAGGAATTCCTAGAAACATCAGTAATTTGAATCATCAGATAATGTGAGCAAATATACAACAGACTCTTTTTTGCCCTAAAATGTGTCTCAGGTTGCTCCTATTGCTGCAGAAAGACAATTGTCATTGCTGTTATATGGTGCTGGAAAAGATGATTATATGGCCATGGATGGTGCTGTTGATGAATGTTTTGCCCTGTACGCATTTCCCTTGCTGTTAGAAAAATGTTTTACTGGAACCATAAAGTCTGAGAGCTGAAGTTGTTTGTTTTAATAAGAGAAGAATGCACGAACTTTGCGATCATAGAAACCATTAATAAGAAAAGACAGGCCTATTTTACTTAAAAATAACAACAAAACACCCAACAACCACCCTGAAACTTTTCCTGTTAACTTCATTTATCATATCCTATGGGGTTTATTTCTCCCTAAGCATCTAATATTTATTATTTAAGAGATGTTTTCCAAAGACATTAAAGGAAGAGAGAAATTTAATGCTGAAAAAAGGAATTGACATCCTATTACTATATGGCAGGAATTACAGAGAGTAATTATTCAGAATGGTGCTGAACAAGTAAGAAATAAAGCTATCCATATATATTACATTTGAAGTATTGCCTACTCCAGTTGCTTAGGAAAAATAAGTAAATCAAGCTCCTCTATTTAGCAATTGCTGGTTTTTTTTAAGCCAATGAAACTTATATACTTAAGTTTTCCTCCAACATGATACTTAATTTCTTGAAAATGGAAGATTATAACATACATGTAACACAAACATTATTACATGAGTCAAATGAATTTCAACAACAGGGACAAAAAACAGGGAGGAAATATTCACAAAGATTAACAAGTCCTTTCAGAAATATATCAAATCTCAAAGGTGTGGTTGCAGAGAGCAATTCTGAAGTTCAGTAGGGTGACAGAGAAAAAATTAACCTCGTGTATGCTGGCATGTTACTTTGACACGTAAGATACAGCAGTAGTCCAGCCCTTGCGACTCACAAGCGGCAATTCAACATTAATGTTGGTAAATTGTCTTGCAATAGTTTTTCATGGCCTATATTGACAGTAAGTTGAGCTCTACAGCATTTAATTTCATTTCATGTTTTACACTGGGCTGCATAAAATACGGTCCAATTGTAAAATGTCTTTTACCCACAAGAGAAAATTTTGCAGGCTCATATATAAAACATTTTCAGGTCTTTCTGCCTAGAACATTACATGCACATGTGGAACATAAAGAGTTTTCTATTGTGTGAGGAGATACAACAGAAAGGAAAGAGAAGATATAAAAGTAGCATAATGGATTATTGCGCAGACTCGGAGAATGATTATCTAGTGAATGTTTCAAATGATGCTGCCATCTTTTGAAAACTGTCCTGTATTTGAAGAATGCATTCGAAGAAGGGAATAATTATCATGTTGACTGATGAGTCTTCACCAGGCAATGGGTGAAATTTAGAGCAATAGAGCTTATTTTATGTTTTTTTGATCCAGACAGATCCAACTTACATATTGAACAATAACTCTACAAAAAACCTAGCAGGAAAGAGACATACTAACTTTGCATCATGAAACATTGCCTGTGACATGCCTGAAAATAAAGGAACTCCCCTTAAATCTTTGTGGAAAACCAGAAAGGGTTGCGTTAGCCAGCAGCAAGCGATTTTGGTTTCTCTGCTGTTAGGATCAGAAACAGATGTACACCTGATCTAGATGTTTCTACCTTGCTGGTGGATGAATGGTGAAAAGGAAAAGAATAATGTGGGATGTACTTTTTTAAACAAGTGAGACAAGACTACCTGCATGCGAAGTACTGCCTTTCTCATTGCCAATACCACACACGTGTGAACCCCAGGTGCACTTCAGAAATTTATGTAAGCTTAGGATTTATGAGTTCCCTCATCTAATTGTCTTTGCAGAGCACAAGAGAGTGGATACCACTGCAAAATGTGTCCACTTTATTTAAGGCAATACACCTATCCTCTGCATTTGTAGAGCTTGGTAAGTAGAAGGTAGTGGGGTCATATTTGTTTTTGGGGGTGGAATATCCATACTATGCATACTTGCATTCAGGGTACACTGCAAAACAGTGCTAATTGGAGACATGTCATGTCCTAAATATGATGCTGCCAGACATAAAGTAGATCCAAGGATGGGTCAGATTCAAGTTCGTAGTTTGTGCAAGCATCATATGTGAGAGATCCATCTCCAAAAGATATTCCACTTTCCTAACCCTGCACACTCAGTCTACCCATATTCCTCCCAGGTCACTTGTCCCTGTTTCTACCTCCTGTACTCATCATTTTTACATCAAACTTTTCATCAAGAGCTACTTGTTCATCCTCTGCCACCTTTCCTTGATTTCCTGCTCGTTGGGAAAGACTATTCTTGAGCTTGGATGAGCTAATTCTTGAAAATCAACTAAGTCTCCTGACCCTCTCTCTTTAAGACAGCCTCCCATGAGATTCTTTCAAGCAGGTGCCTGAACAGGTCAAAATTTGCTTTTCTAAAGGCCAGAGTTACGAATTAGCTGCCTGCTTTATTTTGTCTTCTTGGGACTCTGATCTTCATCATCTTGCTATCACTGCAGCCAAGACTACTCCCAAACCTTATATTCCCAACCAGTCCTTTCTTGTTTATAAGTACGAAGTCTAGCAAAACATCTCCCCATATTGACTTCTGTATTACTCGTGGCAGGAAACTCGTGCCCTTGCCTATGCCTGTTGTGTTGCCCCTATAGAAGATACGGGTGGTTCAAGTCCCACATGAGGGCAAATGCCTGTGAATATTAGACTTCTTCCAACTGTTTAAAAAGGCACAATCTAATTCTTCATCCTGATCAGACAGCCTGTAGCAGACACCCACCACAATATTGTCCATGTATGCCTACCAATCCTGACCCGCTAGCTCTTAGCTGGCTCAAGGTTTCAGCTTGTTATTCTTTAGGATTGCTTCCTTCATTATCTAAAATCGTATTCTTACTTGCTTGATCAGACCTGCCTAGGCTTCATTATGGTAACTGTGATTACTGAAGAACTAAGAGGGAGAAAACCATCCAAAGCCAAGTCCTAAGTGCTATAACTGCTACAATTATCTCCAGCTCTTTTTTCTTCGAGGCAAAAAAGGTAGAATTCACTTCTCTTTTATTCTTTTGATGTAGTGTTACCAAGAGTTCAGTGATGTGACACAAAATCTTGTGCTTTGCAAACTTTCTTCATTCTGTTTACTGCAGAAAATGTGTTTCACGTCCCTTGAAATTTTGTTGTGATAGCTGCTGGAATTCACAGTATGTATTACACAAATCTTGTTTGGGCAGTCGCCATTTACATGTCCTATACAACAAAACAATCAACGTGTCTTGCTAGATACTGACTTCCTTCTCTGTCTGCAGAACACACTTGAAAAATGTTCTGACATAAACGTAGCTACAGTGCCTAAAAGCTTTTAAAAAGCCATATAAAACTACTTGAGACAGAAATAATAGCCCTTCCTTCATGAGAAGTGAGAAGAGAATGTGCAGTCAACAGCAATACAGTAAAAACAGGGGGAGGAAAAAATCAAGAACTTTACTAGATTAATTTCTCATGCTGTCAATCACATCATATTACCTGAGCTTTCAGGAAATGAGTGTCCCTAAAGGACTTTGTGATATGTCAATAATATTGCAAGGTTTTTTTAATATTCTGTTTAATAAACAAGTAAGAAAATTCAGCTCTCTTGTGATGTGTCATATAAGCATAATCCTAATTCAGAAGTGTAGTGATTCTGTTCTGAACAGGCACAGGCTGTACAGAAACATCCTTCTGCTTCTGTAAGTCTCCTTTTTCAACTGGTAACTGCTGAGAGCGAATAAAATGTCAATGTGTAGGTATTAAGAAAAAAATCTGCTATTATTTTTTAGTTAATGTTATTTTGTAGCAGGCTGAGGTATTGTTGCTATTATAGAGGTGTATCCTGCTTTTAATTTTTCTTCTGTTCTTTTGTTAAAAAAAACACCTTATGAAAAGGTGCTGAGAGATTTAGGTGAGGGAAGTGTTTCTCTGTGTATAGATACAGAACAGAACCGAGACAATGCAGCAATACTGTACTCCGAGAACCTCTGGGTTTTGGATTATTAGATGGCCACTTGGAATTTGAACCTTTTGTACCTTTTCTTTTTCAGAGTACATATGTGTGAACTTTCAGTGGCATTCTTTACTCTAATGAGAGTTATTAATATGGTCACACTCCTGTGCATCTGCTACTTGAGTATGAAAGCAGAAGTAGCTGGCTTAGCCATGCATCTAAAACGTGTAATGAACTGTATTATACCTCAGGTTAAGGTATGACTTACATAAGCAAGAAGAGAAGATATTTGAATTGAGGGAAAAACATTTGGCTTGTATTTATTCTTCTCTGATACAATTTTTAAATGTCTCTTAAAGCAGAATATATTGGTCTAATCTGTAAGTCTGTAATTACTGATGGCCAAAAAATGCTGAGCTGTTCAAGTATCGTAAATGAATATTTGTGTACATGTTAATATGATGGGACAAATTTATTCATTGGGTATATTTAAATTAGAGCATTTATTATGGCAGAAATTATTAAAAATTTCATTTATGACATTGAATATTTTAAAAAAGTTTGTTCTTATTCTGCTGGGACTTCCACAATTCCATAGTCTAAATTAAAGATGAGAACCTGAAGGAAGAAAAGGAAGGAAGGAAGTTGTTTTGACAGATGGGGTAGGAAAGGAGCATGAAACTCTTGGAGAGTACTTAGACTATGACAATGTTTTCTTGTATTTGCTTTTTTTTTTTTCTATTTTTGGGTGCTTGGAGGGTATAACAAAGCTGGCTTCAATAGGCACCCTGTCAAATAAGCACCTACATGAATTACAGATGTGGCTCTTGCTGGGGCATGTTTTTATCTCTGTGCCACACACATCTTTATTTTAAGACGTTTGTCATTCCACTGCGCATCCTTGAGCATTTGTTTTGTCTTTTCTCTCCTGTGGTGCCAAGCAAAGAACTTCTTAGCTCCCCTGTCTGCATTTCTGCATCTGCTATGTTTTTGCATGTGGCATATGCCTGGCTGCCTCACTGGAGTGAAAATGCTTCTGGTTAAGCAGAAGAAATGTATAACAGGCCTCCATGGGTCTCAATCTAAAGGTTTCTAACCAGATTTCTGGATTATACTTTCATTTCTAGTTCAAGGATACCTTTTCCTCTCCCCATCCTCCCTGCCTCCACATGCCCCTATCTTTTAATTTCACCCCTTTTTTTTTAAACAGTTCTTTTATGGATAACATTTTTTTAACATTTTTTTACAGATAAAAGGTTTTTGTAGGATGGAGACCACTCTTACTTTCTTTCATTGTTTTGTGACCCAATAAATACTTTCTTTGGGTCGTGTATCTTCCAGAACAAAGTGGTTTTAAACTGTTTGGGAATCTTAACTTGGTTTACCCCAGCTACAGATCTTTCTGAATAACCAGGAGACAGGAGAGATATCCAAATTGACTTGCCATGTTTTTTTGTAAAATCACAAAACATCTGCTTTGTGTAGCTCTGCAGAAGTACTGACTATCTTTGTTTTGGGTTTTGGTTTGTTGTCTTGTTTTTAATTCTCATTTCCTTAGAATATCTCAAAAAAACTACGGTAACTCTATTAGTGACTTAGAAACACAAGGAATAAAATTCTCCACTTTTCTAAATGGGAAAAATTAATTGGAGAAAAAAGGAACAGAGTTCGTTTGCCTGTTGTCACTAAAGGAAACTTTGAATTTCATTTTTCTCTGCTGAGATCAATTTTTTTCCAGAGGGAGTGGGCTCTGTGTCATGATGATACACACGTGGAAAAAAAAACCTCCCAACAATCCTGATTTTAACTGCATAGGATATTATTACTTCATCCTGGTAACTCGTCTTTCTGAAGAGGCACTGAAGAGTTTTAAATCTCTGCTTGTGTAAGTGGCTTTTGTCCACTTGTATTGATAATGGACACGTTCTTCTAACACATTCTCAAAACACCAGAATACAGTCATTGTTTAGGTTCATGGATAATCCTAGAACAGCATCCTATAGACAGAATGATATGTTTCTATTTCTGTATGTTATAAAGCCTCAAATGAAGTTGTATGTTCATGGTGAAGGAAGTTTTGTGTCTTAAGGACACTGAACTCATGTATGTTGTGAAAGGGTCCTTTTAAGTATATGCAGATGTTTTTCCCTAAAACTTGATTAAGATAGTGTAATATCTTTTGTAGTTCAATTTGCTACTGCTTGTCAGAATCTTGATAAACTTCAATCAAATATTACTAGAGGCAAAGATATCTCCAGGTATTTGAGGTTTTTTGTGGGTTATTTTTGTGGGGTTTTTTGGGGGTTGATTTTTTGTTTGTTTTTGAGGAGGTTGGATTGGTTTGCTTGGGGCTTTCTTCTGATGCTTGATTTTAAGGAATAATAGGGGCTAATAGTAATAGGGGCAAAAATTGCTCCTTGTTGAAGAAATTTTCCTGTTCTGGTAGAATGTGGGGTATGCAGTTCTCTCTTTTATTTAAAAGAAAGTGAAGGATGCAGCTACCACACCAGATCAAGGCAAGCCAGACACTGAGGTAATGAGGGACAGCAAGGAAGCAATCTTTGAGGAGAGCCCAGATGTTCCTCAAAATTAAGTCCAAGTGACTCTGCCTGGTTAACCAAGTGATGTAGCTTCTGTTGGGTTCTGAGGGAATCACTGATAATTATTAAATGAGTTAATTAGTAAGCTGAGTACAGAGAAGAATAATTGTCTTATAACAGCAGCTGTTTTGAACTGTCTGTTTAACTAAAAATGGTGTTTCTGTTTGGAAAGATCTGTGCTTATAAATAAGGTAATTAAATGGCAATATGCAATATACTCCAATTATAGTTTTATATTCCTAAATATAACAGAGAGTGTTGGGTTAATTCAGTCATAACTGTATTTTTAACCACATACTACCTTGGAATATATGTAATGAGAATTCTGTAGTAGCAATTCTTTCAAAGAATGTGATGATAAAGTTACTGCTGAGAAGTAAACATATTTATATATAAAGTATTTCTAAATTAATTCTTATTTTTTCCTGTGGTTTCTTCCAAGATGCTATTGTTAAATTTAGAAGATCATTTTGGAGTCACCTCTGATGGTGACCATATTTAGTCTGTGGGTTTTTTCCAAAAAGCGATAGAAAGCTATGTTACCAGTCCCTTAATTTAAATGCTTATTTTATTCCAAGAACAATTAAATATTAATTTGTTTTGCCAGCTACAGATAAGGATTAGAAATATTTATACATAGGGAATTCAGACATGGTGCTTGAAATTACTCCCTGGCTTGCACAGATAGCAATGTTTAATAATGCTTTTGATAATTGTATCCAACTGCATGCATATTGTGACACGTAGCAATTTCTTATGTGTGTCTATTGTCAAATTCTACAGTATGCTTCTCACTACAGAAAAATGTCAGGATCTGAAATGTTAAAGTTCTCAGTAAAACTTTTGTCTATGAAGTTGGGCATAAATGGAAATGAGGGGAATGATCATTTTATTCTAACTTTAATATTATGTATATTAAATTGAGATTTATCATTCGTGATTTGTTCAGTAGACATGTTTATATGTCTCAATTTACTGTGAAAAAGCAGCAAAGAAAAAGGGGTTTCTAAAGAGTAATATGGGCTGCTTATTTAGACATGCTAAACAAATTACACTGAAGACTATTTTCCTATGAAAAGTAGTGCTTTAATTTCACCAGTTCACTAATTTATTTCTTATATCAGCTGCTCCCTCATTAAATACCTGGAAGGTCAGTCAAAAGCATGAGGATTTTCCTCTGGTTCTGTATATATTGTTAGGCTATGAACAATTTTTCTTACATTTGCTCCGTCCACCTTTTATTTCTGCTTGAAGCATTTGGCCGGTGAGGATGGAAAAATGTTTTTATTCGTTCTAGAAATTCGTTATGGGTGGTTATAGTTATGGGTGCCAGTGGATGAAAACCAGGCAATCCTGTTAAGAAATAGTAAGATAAGTTTTTGGGGTTTTGAGAAGTATTTCTACTTACTGGTGTCAAGCAAACCTTCTCAGTAGAGATCAGAGTATCTCAGAATTTATGCTAAATGGCACTTGCAGTGGTGACACTAAGATCAAGAAAATCCTATGAAAAAATCAAGACAAACCCTAGGAAGCAGATGATTTGAGACTAACATTAAAAGGCCATGATAATCTGAATATTTCTGAAAGTCTAAGATAGACCTCTGTTAAAAAATCATTAGCTAGTACAAGTCATGCATAAACTCTTTGTTTCTATTCCATGGAGAACAAGATGTCTCCAGCTGTTTTTTTGGTGAAAGCCTACTCAGATTTTCTTCTGGAGTGAAAAGATGTACATGACCAATGAAAGGAAAATTTAAAATGCTTCCTGCACTTTTTCCATTCTTTGCAGGCAGTAAAAGTTATTAGGAGGACACTTGCTAGTTCTGTATTGTCAGATTCACCTCAGGGCTACCTTCACCATCCCAGAGGGAATTATGTGATTAATGATCAGTCTTGGCTCAGGGCTGGAATCAAATCTTAAACATCTTCCCAAAGGCTGTTGAGCTGACCTCAGTTTTACATTTATAAATATTTGCTTTTATTTCATATTCTGAGGTCATCTGGAAGGAAATAATATCTCCTTTTTTTTTTTTTCATTATGTGGGGAAGGGAGAGAAAGCTGAACAAGAGCAAAAAAACTTGTATTAAATCTATCCAGCAGAAGCCATAGTTTTTTTCTACATGCTTAAATGAACTGTATCATTCCTACTTCTACTATATTTATTATTATATCATCTAAGCAGAAATTAAACTTGCTGATTTAAAGATTAAAAGAATTAAACTGATGCTTTTTTATCTTACTCCGTACTACATACTGAAATGGACTTACTAGATTATTTTGTTTAGTTTCCCAGATTGTGATGCAAGCTATATATGGTTGCCTTGAGTTTTGGTCTTTCTTTAATGCAGAATTGGTCAGGTCAAAAAGGGATAATGGATGATTCTTGTACAATAATTTTAATATGTGCATCTGTGTATTTTTTTCCTCATGCTTTAAAATATTTGTAAAATTTGTTGTAATTACGTCATGTATATGTTGTGCATCGAACTCAGGGGCATTATGACTGACAAACAAAAAGTTTAGGGAAAAAAAAAAGGAGCTGGGCTCAATTATCCTTATGGGTTCTTTCCAGCTCAGACTATTTCATGGTTCTATGGCTGTGTTGAGACTTGGGACACCTTGAAAAAAGCATGAAAAACTAAGCCTTTAGAACTTTAGATTAAGTAGATTCCTTCACAGTGTGTCATGATGTGAAGGGATAAACAAAAAAGGAAAAACGATCTACTTAATGTTTGAATAGGATTGCTTTTTGTTTTGCTAATTAGCCTTTATTTCTACTGTCACAGCAGTATGTAGCTACAGAGAAGACAGGTTGACAGAATGACTTAAAGTCTTTTGTTGACTGAAAATTAAACCCCAAATCACTAAGACACTGACATTGCTGATCAGCAGCTTCCTGGGTGCACATCTTCAGACCCTCACTGAACCCATTGCCTTTTGCACAGAATGCTGCGCCAGCTGAAGGACATTACAGCTTTAATTTCTACCCCAACGACTCCGTGTTGTTACAGAGGAGGATGAATACAGTTGGGATGAATATTGTACTCATATTTGTGGGCCAGAGTACATACCTCTTTAATTCTGCAGGAACAAATGACCTCTAAACTGTAGAAATGAAAGAAGCTCCTTTAACCCCAAGGTCTTGTTTCGTAGCCAGATGGACAAGTCAAGGTCAGATGCACTGGAACAGCACTGTCTGCTTGGATTTGCTCAGAGAAGGAGAGGTGCAGTGCTGACTTGCAGAGCTCCTACTTCAGTGTCTGTAAAATAGCAGTGATGCCAAAACATCCCAGTGATCAGGTGCGGAAAACAGAAAATTGACAAATCAACAAAAGTAACTTCACTCCCGGTAAAGTGCAAAAAACTTACAAATCTAAAGAAAGATTGTCTCATATATATTTTATATATTGTAGCTGTGAATGGGAGAGTCAGCTCTGTGACTTGGCCACCTGTATCTAAATGAGTTACTTCTGCTAGTAAAGAACTTAAGGAGCAACAGAAAAATTAGAAACTCTACTGTGCTCAACCTGTAAAAATATGGGGCACCTTCTGCCCACTGCCATGAATAGTCCATGATAGCCATTTTTTGTTCTTATTATCTCTGAAATTTTCCTTTATTTATTGAGTGGCTTAATTCTTTGTATTTGTTGAAGAAAAAGAAGGGTAAAAGGTTATAAAAGAAAGGTGAAAATACCAAGTGTTTTAGTCTTCAAGAAACCTTCTGAATACTTCGGATTCCCTAGTGGCTTTTATTCACAGAGCGTATATGTACACTTTAGGTGAAGTTGGAGCCCAAATTTGACTGCAATTTACTTCAAATCCTTACTAAAATGGATTTTATATACTGAGTCATGGAAATTTTTTTATACCCTGGTTTAGAGCAAATAAACACACTGGTCTTGATTCTCAAAGGGAGGAAATGACTAGTCCAAATATCAAAGTGGCTTAGGAGACAATCTATGCCTTGAAAAGATGCCAACTAGAAATAATTAGGCTATTCTATTTACCAGGAATTGTGTGATGAAAGGATCCTAAAGTTAGTCTTCTGTTTTAGCTGAATCTCTGTCTTATACCTGAGAGCTGAAACATTTCTTTCCTCTCTATTCCAATCAAGTGATAAGCAGGTTAATTTGAGCCATCATGAGAGCAGAGCAGGAGCTCTCAGATAATTGTCTTGTTTGCTTCTGGGTATTGCTTGCTAATGAGTTCTGTGACTCTTTACTGCAGTCTGAGACCCTTCCCTATCTCGTTCCCTGTCTGTGGGAAACAGCAGTGATGTCCGGAGAAGTTCTGATGTGTTATCTGGAAGAAAATAAAATTATTCATCCATTACTGTTTACCTTGAATTAAACACTAGCAGTAGTTTGGAATAATGAGAAGAAACAGGCTCTTGTCAAGCAAACCTAGCTGCACTCCTGTCTCTGCAATGGGAGTTTCCACTGACAACCTCATTGTAAACAGTAGGGATTTTGCTGAGGTTGAATTGCCATGGATGCTTGTTTTCTTTCCTTTTTTGTTCCCTCAGATCTCTTTGCTACATATCTCATTAATCTATTTTGCCCACTAACAATCACCTCACCTCTATTATCTCCTGCTTTACTTTTCCTGTCAATCCCAAAGGCTGGCACCAGACTGCTTTATACAGCTCTCTCAGCTACAGCCTCTTGCCTTCCTACCCCTGCCTCGAGGCTTTGAGCTCTGAAATGAAGGTTGCCATTAGGTAGGGAAAGACAGTAACAAAACAGTAAGGGAAGTAATGTCTTACAGAAAGGTCACTTCAAGCTCAGATACTTCTTTCTTGTTCACCACAATCACAGTTTTGTGCAACCTGATTGATACATCTTCTGTTCTGGAGGTGCTTTGACATTGTATCATCCAGTATTTCAGATCTGCTGTCACATCAAGTTTGTCAATATCCAGTATAGGACCTCTTTTCTAAGGTGTGGTTGTAGTTCAAATTTATGAGTTTATGTAGTTCAAAATGTGAGTTTATCTGACACAATGAAGGGTGGGAAAGGAAGACGTTATCAGCCTCAAAGAAAGTAGTCCCATTTCTATTGCTGCATGAAATGAAAACTTGCTTATCCAGGGCTACCTAAACTTTCATCTGACAATCAAAATTTAAGTTTCTTGACAAACACCACTCAGAATAAACCCTGAGCTATCCACAGAAACAAATTTATTGATACAGGAACTAATAAAGGAGTGTTTTCCCAAATGGTAGGCTGATGTTTTATCATGTAGTATGTTTTTTTCTCAGATTTTTTAGATTTTTTAAAAAAGAAAACAGTTCTTATTTCTTTGTCAAATGACATGACAGTTTAGTCTGCTTTACATATTATCTGGAGTGATATATCAAATCCAAGAACCACTGCATTAAATCTCCTTTTTCCGATCCCCAGGGTTAGTTTCAGCCCAAAGACCAAAGAGTGAGCAGTCATGAAGACAGGAAATTTATTTCTATGTACTGACTGACATGCTTCCTCGGAATAATTCAAAGATCTTCACTTTCATGTATTATCCTGTATTTGCTCTTTTGGAATCTGAGAACCTAGCTTCTGTCACTACTACTATGCAAGTACTCAATCAACTTCTTGAAATTAGAGGGGGAACACAGAGAAGGGAGGAGGATTACTTCCTTTTAATTTCATCGACAGCTGAATAATATAATCTGGAAATAAATTGAGTGTGATATTCATTAGAGTTATCAGCTATAAACACATTTTAAGGATGTAAGAGACAAATACTTCTGATTTGGAGAAACAATTTATTGATGAAAGATTTTTTGGTTTTATGTGAGACATATTTCAGGTGGATAAATTATATGTCACACTTTGCCTTCATTGAGATAAAATTATAACTTTAATTATTTGCTGGTGACAGGAGTTTATCTGCAGTTTTGAACCTATAAGTGTAAAAATTTGGATTGATTTGCAAATTAAAAGTACTTGTTAATTGCCAGATATTGAGGCTACTCTTCCTTGCATGAAGATAGACTATAAGGGGAAGAAAATTCCCAGAATAAGTATGTCGGAATAAGGAACAGATGAAATGTTCAGTGACAAAAACATACAATAGAAAAATATTCTTCCAAATTAAAGATGAAGCACAATGTCTTGCTTTGATCAGTGACCAGGGTGGCAGAACTATTTCTTAGTGGATGGCATGGCCTCTGAACAAGGGGTACAAACATTCTAGTCTGTGTTAGAGATGGTCTTATTATACTGCTTTAGGCAACTTACAGAAAAATTTCCACACATGCAAATTACATAGGATTTAACACTTTGGAGAGAAGTGCCTGTTGTAAAATTTCATTTTTGTTTTTTAACTTCATGAAACCTAGAAGTAAAGATATGTTAATCCACTTTGCTTTCTTCTTTGAAGATATCTTTATGTCATAAAAAACCATGCACAGAATCTGGGAATGTGACTTTCCAGAGATGATAATCTATCCAGCAACTTTGAAAGGAAAATGTAGATTTTATAGACTTCATTGCTCTAAAATGATTGTACACCTAAGCTGGCAAAATATCATGCTAATGAATTTAAATCTCGTCTGTAAATAAATGGAAACATATCTTATCCAATCTAAGCTGTAATTTTGAATGAAAATCAGTTTATTATTAGCAATGTGGAACAGAGATAATAACTGCTTAATTCATTCAATTGAACACCGACAATATTTGAAAGCTGATCAAAAACTGAAAGACTCCACAAAACAGTAACTGCAAAATAAAAGCTGCTTTACCAGCTCTTTATAGCAATGACATGGCTCTTCTAGGTCACTTGTATTAAGAAGGCATACATTTGATCATCTGAAACAGTTTACAGTTATCAAAATCTGATTTCTCGAATACTTAAACGCAATCTCACAATCAAATAATTAGAGTGGAAAGGGCCATTTATTTTGGTCCCATTTGTGTTCCCTCTTGGGAAGTTTCTCTTCTTAGACAATTTCAGCAAAATGCTAAAAGTTGATAATCAGATACTTGCATTTTCATACACATTTCATTTCATTTGAATAAGCCTATGTCTCCGCAGAATTTTTTGTTTGTTTTTTAACACAAACAGGACAGCCAACAAGTACTAGGTTTCTTGTTGAAATATTAACAGAGAGTAAAAAAACTGGAAAAAAGATTTGAACCAACTGATCGTAAATTGCAGAATTTAGGCTGAGAGTAATTTTCTTAGGTAGATTAAAAAACCCCAAAACAACACTTTTTACATGCTAAAATATATGCTGATGTTATTCTACAGTTAAGTAATTTGTCTTGGCAATTATGCATAGTAGAAAAAAGATAACAAGTAATTTAATAACTCTCTTTCTTTCTTATATGGTACACACGACCTCATTATTGTAATTTATTAGTTATTATGTTTGAAGAAATTACTCAACATATTTTTTGTTGTACTTATGTGAAAGACAGAAATAAATGGCTCTACGAGAGACAGATGGCAAAATAATTTACATGCTGAATTTATCAATATTGAATAGAAAGAGCTACAACATCAACAGTTGTGAAAGATGCTGTCATGGCCAGCCCTAACTGTTGTAACTCAGGCATGCAGCTTTGAAAATGTATCCCTCAACAGCTATGGCAGGTGTAGAGTGAATTCCAACTTCTTTGAGTTTCTAAAGAACAAGTCAGTCACTGTGTGACTTATTAACATAATTAGTTGTCATAAAGATTCAGGCTTAAAGATGTACTTGCTAATGAGCCATCTGAAATCTGATGTGTCTTCCCCTTGCCTTCCTTCCCTAGTTAATGCTTTTTTTTTTTTTTTTTTTGAGAAGCGAGGGTTGCATCGTTCCTTCCCAAATGATTGACTGATCTTCCATGCTGAAGCATCTGACCTGGGGGATCCAGATAAAGTGGAAAAATTCATAGAAGTTTTGTTTGTGGATTCTGTGGAAAGCAGAATTTTTCAAATTTTTACATTAGTCTTTTCACACTGTTGAAAAGATACGTTAAAATCTCAATATAAGGTTAGAAGCTAAGCTCTTGCTCCCTTTATACATTAAAGAAGGCTTTCTCATGGTCAGATGAGAATTATATAATTTCTGTCATCTTGTGCTAAAGCCTGTAAAAGAAATCACTTATTCTGTCATCGGTTTTGCACTATAGAACGAAACATACACTCAGTTGAGTGTGGAACTCCCAGTGAAATCAATGGGAATCTCACTTTTTAGGTGCCTATCAAAATTCCCCGGTACGTAAGTGAATCCCAACGACACAACCACCATCAATTCTCTGGCTTTTGAGGAATGCTTTCCTATTTCTGCATAGAGGTAGGGAAAGCAGTCAAATGTTCAGGATAACTAACTTTAACAAGGATGTTCCTTTATAGCTGAGTGCTTTGATTGCTGCAATCTTTTCCTCTTTCAGTCTTTCCTGTTATTACTTCTAAAACTCATTTACATACTGACATATTTTTAGTATAAACTCCCAAACATCGGTATAAAAGTTTATATACATGGTGTAGCACTTCTGGTGGTAGGAATAACATTGTGGAATTTGAAACAAAGATTTTGATTGCTAGAGCAATCTGGAGTTCCAGATGTTTGTTTTACCTAGCTCTAAATATTGGGGAAGGAATAAACTGTGCTCCAATAATGCATATTTATAGTTGTCTGTTCCTGATTAGATTAAATAGAGCCAGAAATTATAAAATAGGCTTCTGCTTGAGCAAGGTGTCTCATGACGTCAATCCCAAACTTCTTATTAACTGCATATTGTTATAGTGCATATGGCTAGAATTTTTGTTTTATATCCATTACACTATATTATAAATTATATATGTTTATTTTAAACACTGCAGTCACCATCTTTTGCATCACAACTTCATGCAGAACTTGTGTGGTAAACAGTAAATTTGGGGTTAACCATTTTTTGCTGGAAGGATTAAGCCCATGTCTCCTAGGAAAGTATTCTAATAGCCTAATTAAAAGCCAAAGTAGACTCTGCTGGCCTCTGCAACTGTGTGATTTTTGTCAAAAAGGAGCAAACAAAAAGGAAAGGAAATGTAGGATTGTCTTGCTCCTTCTTCTTGGTTCCAGAATTCTTTTTAAATTTCACAGTTTAGAATCAAAGAGATGAAAATTTCAGAGGTAGAAATTAGAGTTACAAAGCCTCACTTTGAAGTGCGCAGACTTTAGGTCTCTTTGCTCTGTTATTTTGGTTCCATAAATATCTCTCTCCGAGATGCAGCTGGGGGCTAGAGCTGTGTGATTTGCATATACCTTGCTGATAAGGGCTCTTCTGCCTGTTAAGAAATGTGGCTTTGTGGAGGATTCTACATGCTAAAGAGTTTGGCAAATTTTCCTGACTGTTCAGACTACAGATGTTCTGTGACACAAAAATTACACTCCCAGAACATTTTTGAGTTGAAACAAGAACTGTCTTGCAAAATAAAGCACCCCATAGACTGGTACACAAATGTTGAGCAGGGTTTTGTGGATTTAGTCTGGGGTTTATAAAGGAGAATACTGAGGGACCTAAATCTTGACTTGGATTTAAGTGTTGATGTACACTGACACAGTGCCAATGAAGTTTACACCAGCATTTTACACTTGCTTGGAGGAGAAATGGTTGACAGGATGTGCAATTTGTATTTGAGAAGTACATTCATTTAAAAAAGAAAAAAAAAAAAACCACAAAGAAAGACCCACAAACCCCCATGAAACTGCCCAAAACTGAAGCAAACACCTCCAAGCTATAGAATTCACGCAGTACAACCTAAACAACGTACAATGTTGTCCTTGACTATTCTTAGCAAAGAAACGTGGAATGAAGATTTAACAATGAAAGACATCATGAAATTTGATTAGGAGAAGCATACTGACCTAACAAAAGTGAAAATAAGATTTGATTTGTATGTATCATAGGAAATCAAGAAAGCTCTGCAAGATGATTAATATTTACCTGATTACATCCTTCCTGATTTATTCAAAAAAGTTGAAGTGCATATGAAACTGTATCACCCAGAATAACTATGGCAATTGAATTATATGTGTTTCTGCTAAAAGGAGAGACAGTTTTACGAACAAGTTTCTACGGTTCCAAAAAGCTGGCAAAAACTCCCTGACTGGCAGCCCCCCACCCCAAAAAAAAAAAAAAATTGAAACCGGTTTGGACTTTTGTTGCCATTAGAAAATTCAGTAGTGATAAGAGCATGGAATATAAACGTGGCAGAAAATTTCAATTAACATTTAAAGAAATGTATATGTACTGAGATGAATAGCACATATTCCATATACTATATTTTTCAGAGTCAAACAGTAAACTCATGTTTTTTATTTCATGTAGTGTGTGTATTAGCAAATCAAATAAATACCACTGCTCATGCCCCTAAACCCTTACAATGTCAGCAGAAAACTGGATACTTAAAATTACTGACATACCTGATCCTTCAAACTAGAAGCTATGTTTGAAAGAGAGCCCTCTGTTCTCCATCATGTCTTGTTTCTTTGTGCACTCGCTACAGGTCAGTTTTCAGTGTGCTCTCTGCTTTGTTTTGCTATTTTCAAAGTAGATTATGCTTTTAGATCCATTAAGACAATAGTTGCCTCCTAGCTAACTATTTAATTAAACCAATTATTAGCAATTAACATGTACATTTTAATTTTAATATCATCTCATATGCCATTAAGCCGGAACGTTTTAACTGAATTTAAAATGATGGAACATTGAGTTTGGTAATTTCAAGATTAAAACTCTTTCAAGTAATTTTTAATGCAGTTTTATAATTAGAAATTCTGATCACAAGTCTACTATGGTAAGACAGCAAAGAGATTGTCTTAAAAATCATTGAATATTTTTCAAGATAAAAAAATATTCTAATTTTATTTGCCTAATTCTAGTTTTTTTTTTCTTCTTACATTAATATGCTCAGAAACAATTCTAAGGTTTATTCTGTAATCAGATAATAGTTTACACTAAAATAAATTTAAAAAGGGAATTTTTAAAGATGTTAAGAAAAATACAGAAGAAACAGAAGCGATGCAGCATGTATGTTTCTCTGTATAATACTGTGCACATAAATATCTCTGCTTGAGTTGATTTCTCTGAAGTTAATAAGTAATCTTTCAGTTGCAGTTTTTTACTGTGTTGTGGTTTAGGCTCTGAGGTCCCTGTTTCACAGAGTCATGAAATGGCTTGGGTTGAAAGGGGCCCTCAGAGGTCATCTAGTCCCAACCTCCCTGCTGTGGGCAGGGACTCCTCCAACTACACCAGGTTGCTCAGAGTCTCATCCAGCCTGGCCTTGAACACCTCCAGGGATGGGGCAGCCACTTCTCTGGGCACACTGTTCCAGCTTTATAAAGCTTTTTGTTACCTGAAGATGTAGATGAGTCACTAATGCAGGTGTTTTTGAAAAACCCAATACACTGATGCAGCTTCAAAAATGTGTACATATTTACTGTATGAAAACTTACTGCCACTGAAGGTGTTTTGCATTGAGTTGCCGTGATTATGGTCTGTGGAGACTAGCAGGCAGCAACTCATCTTAACTATGTAGCCCTCCCAAAGAAACATAATTAAAAACGTAATTTGCCCCTTTGCATGAAATGAGTTTTAACATGAATGCTTCAGTAAACAAATCTACTTATATAATTCAAGGAACATAACAAAATCTATTTAAAGCTCAGAGAAGGAGAAATATAATATAAGGTCAGCTCAGTGTTTTATCCTACAATCATTTTCATTGCCAATTAGGCACAGGTGTGTGCTACGTAAATAAGAAAAACTATGAGTGTGATGGATGTGATTATTATTCATCTCAAACAGCCTTTTTCTTTTTTCCTCCCTGTTCTAATTAGATAGTTTCCAGCTGTTCAACATGCGCTGCTGAGATATGCTATTGGAAAATCACATTGAAAACACAACACAAACATTCTGAATGCAGCATTCTCTTAAAATAGTGTTAGAAATGTTATGGCAAACATTTAAACAGACTTAGACAAAAAAAATCAGTACTGTAATAAAAGCAGTGAAGAGAAAAATGCATTTTGACTTAATGTAAAGACAGAATGAAAGCCAGATGTATGGGGGTGGGGGGTGGGTGGAGAATGCAAGGTCTCTTGGAAAAAGTAGATGACTTTATGTGAATGAAAATTACTCATGTATAATTCTATAATAGTAAAAGTTGTTATTTGTCATCAACATGGAAGATCTTAGCTACATCTTTCCTCTGACCAGCTAGTTGAACGTAACATTCCCAGAAATGGGCTGGATTCTTAAAGAAGTCAACCTGGAAAAATGGTAGTGAAGTGCAGATTTGCAAATTTAGGCTTGTCTGGTTCACTGTCGGATGTGATTCTGAATGGTGTGGTGGACAAATATTGCTACCAGCTCTCCAGAGCAGTTAATGAAATCAAAAATCACAGGCAGTCAAAGTGGGCTAGAGAAATTCACCTACCCACAGAGCTATAAATTGATTGTTAGTTAAGAACAGTGAGTTGTTGAACAAGGAGTATATGATTTGGAGGGTTTCTTCCTCCTCATTCTTGAGTGCAGCTGTGTTTTTATGTTTATGCAACTTCTAACACACTTGTTTACTTGTCTTCTTCATTGGTCTGAAAATGTGTCTGAGTCTGATAATCTGTGGGATGTTTCATTTTTAGGTGGATAAATGCCCTTTTTTATCTGTTACCCTGAAAGTATTTTTTTCTCTCCTACCAAGGTTGCATCCCTCCAGGAACAGCTGGAGACCCTTAAAGTTTCGTGGTCATCGTGTGCTTGTACTGCTGGGGTCTCCTGCTAAACTCACATTTTATTTTCTTCAGTGGTCAAGCTGCAATGTCCTGATAATGTGAAAAGCATTTTATTAGCACAGCCTGTTTGCACGTATTTCACATGTATTTCTGTCCTAGAGTCATTGATTGACAATGATTGATCTGTCTACAAAGACAGACTAGATGCCATTAGGAGATATACATATCTATAAAATATATATATTGCTTTCAGGACTAGTTGTTAAAAAGTTGTTTTGCAACATGAATAATAAATTGCTTTGGTTGTTCCATTTGCCTTAAAAATCTGGAGAAGGCATCATACATGGTAGGCTAATGGCAATTTTATTCAGTTGTCCTTGAACTTCTGGTTTCATTTCTGCATTTAAATACATGAGGCAGGCTGAAGACATATTTTTGGAGGCCTGCAGGGTAACATTATGAGCTTTGTCACTCTCGGACTCTGTGTCCTGTCAGCCCTGTGTGTGCTGGCACTGAGGTGTGTGCACGTTGGGTGTTGGGGTAGGTTACTTGTAGGCCCTGCAGCAGCAGCAGCAGCCTGTAGCTGTACAAACATGGGGTTCTCTTCTGGAGGGCACCGATGTGGCTGCACAGGCTGCCTGTAGCCACAGAGTTAACACGGAGTAGTTAACTGCTGGAGCAGTCCCTGGTGACCTCAGAGCCTGCTAATTAGTGTTAGAGGCACCTGCTGCTGCCCCTACCCATTGCCTCCACCCAATCAAGAAAGAAAACTTCTTCTCCCAGAGCACAATATGCCCCTGTTTTTTTAAATCCCTGATGTTTTTTCCAAAGGATCAACAGGATTTTAACAATGCTCTCCTTGAGCTTCTTACAGCTGTACAAATTGTGCGTACCAAGCCAAATATTGCTGCTTTGTTGAGCACCAGTAAATACATATAGACTTGCAACTTGGGAAGTCATCCGTAAGTGCTGAGGTTTAATTTATTAATTAATAAAATCCTCTCAGAGTTTCAGATACATTGGTTGAGAAACCAATATAAGCTTTGAAATACTTTTCTGCTTTCCATAGTTAGACAAAGACAGTTTAAAGACTTAAAGATATATTGCTAAGGAAGATGTGCAGGAAAACTCAAAGTGTACAGTTTGAGAATTCACACAAAGGTAAAGAAAAGCTTCAAAGGTATTGCTGCTCTTGCAAGAAGTTTTCACAATTCTGGAATAACTTTTGATGAAATACTTTTGGTTTTTTGATACTGTTTTCTTTGTTAATCACTTAAGAATTTTTTGTTGTAATTTGCTATCTGTGCTTTTTTCTTTTCTTAGTAACTGTAGATGAGTATGAAAATTTTAAGTTCTAGGTTTTAAAATTTTGCTTGCTTCTTGTATTGTTTGGGGTTTTTTTTCTGATAATAAGCTGCCTCTGTCTTTAAACGCTTGATTTGTCATACAAACTTACATACTCTAACTGTTAGTTAACTTTGTATTATATGTTCTTAAGAGACTTTTCACTAGGAATATAATATGCCAATTAAAATGCTATTACTTTTGACAAAATTAACTACTGTCCAAATTTAAGGGAGAAAAAAATGCAAGGGAAGACCAGATGACAAAAGAATGCCTTTTATAATTTCCAAGGTTTTTCAGGTTTCTGCTATTTATGGAGATCAGGGGGTGGGTCATGACTCTATATCCACTAAAGTTCTGTGGAGGAATTATTATTCTTTCTATTCCATATCTGAAATTCCAAATGTTTATCAGATGACAGTAAGAAATGGAAACAATTTAGGGTAATATTTTCAGATATTTCTATGCCTTCCCTTAATGCATATATATTCAGATTGGAGTTTGATATCCTTCCCGTTACTTACGGCTATAGGTTCTCATGTCCTCCAGGTTTAGCTTTTGTTGTGACTGAATCTTAATACTATCTTTTTTCTGTTCTCCCTTACCTACAAGCTCATGCTCATCTATCCTCTCAGCTTTCCCTATTTCATACTGTCTTGAACATGTCTAGGAACTAATATAGTTCGAGGATTTAAAAAAAAAATTAAATAAATATTACCTTAAGAAATATTTATGTCAGACTCGGTGGTTGCAGATATGAAGCTGCTCTAACATTCCCAGGAATAACATACAACAGCCACACATTTAGTGAGTGTTTTCAAATGCCCACGTTCTTGGCAACAGTATTTTATCTGTGCACAGCTCGTTCCGTATAATGACAGTTGTTTTGGCTTTGAAACAAAGCAGATTGTGGAAAAGCAGTGACAGAAATTCAGAAGTGCTAGCATTTAGGCAAAATCATGACTGCTGTCTTTTATTTGAATTAATTTTTCATCTGAAGATGGTCTACGCATCCATGCACTGCAATTTTTTAAATTGCTCTCTGTATCTTCAGTGATAGCAAGAATGAACAGTCAGAAATCAAAAACCATGGTTTTGGGAGGGCAAAACATGATCACTAGTGGTGCTGCTAAAGAAGAAAATAAAGGATTTAGCTCTACGGACGTCATTAATAAGGGATAGGCTTAAGACTCTCATGCCATCCTACTGCTCCCTCCAAAACAATATCAAATGAGATTTTGTAGCAGCTCAGATTTGGGTTAATATCTTGTGTAAAAACTGTTGCTTTAATTTATTTGTATAGAGTGATAAAACCGTTTGCTAAGAGTTGCAGAAACAGAGTAGAACATCCCTGCTTGCAGGGACTTGAACGTGAATAACACACATTTGTAATTGAGGTGATAAAACACAGCATACTCTGGCATATTTCATGAATGTTTTAGGATAAATTGTTCAGTTCAGAACTTACAATTCCACTGACTTATTGGAAGAGAACTTTCAGGGCTGGAGATGAGTAGAATAAATAGAATACTAATCTCCCCCACGAAAAAGATGGGAAAAACCCCTTAATTTTATTTATTTATTCTTACAAATAAAATTTATATTGATTAACATAATGCATGGAGGCGTTGGGAAAAAACCACAAAGGTTTCTTGATCCTGCTTCAGTGGACAAAAAGGATTAGCTTAGATGTGTAAACCTAAAGGAATTTGTAAGATGTGCTAAGGTGCTGCTTCCGACATACACAGGTGTGTTAGTGTCCTGTGTTGCAAGCTCTGTACATGTACATACGTGCTCTATGTCCAGGTGCCTGCTGGGAACAGGTGCCTGGTCTTGCTCTAGGTTGGAACTGGGGGGAAGGCCTTTGCTGCACTAACAGACCTGGCCCTATCCCTCTGAGAAAGAGGTTGTTTCTAGACAGACATGATTTACTGTTTGGTTTTTTTTTTATCTAACACAGTATTTGGCTAGTCTTTTCTACTGGAAGTGAAATAATGTTTCTGCCATGACCATTTAGGTTTTGTGTTTGAGGAGGAATCATAGAGTATTTTCAAATGAGAGTAACTATATGGAGCCTGAACAAAATTTTTGCTGAATCAGATGCCTTGTCTTTGACAGTGGTGGGGCAGCTTGTGTCTAGGAAACAGCATCAATTCTGAATGTGCAGTGCTTCAATAGAATGCTGTTCTACACCCCACTCTACAGCATTTAAGGTTAACAGAAAACCTAGGGAAAGATAAAGTCTTTGTAAAATTTTACACTAAGACAAAGTAGGCCTCTTGAAAAAATATAAGTTGGAGAGTAGTTGTGTATTAACATTGGTGATTTTGATTTAACTGTGGCTCAGCACAAGATATGCATTGCACTAAAGAGTGGATTGTAAAACCACCAGCACTGTTCTATGGAAATTAAATTTGTCTCTGTTATGTCTCAGTGATGCTGAGAATCTTGGGGGGTTTCTTGGTTTATTTAAGCATCTCTAATCTTCACAATTCTATGATGTAGGCTTCACACTTGGAGTTAAATAAAGAATGGTAGGGTTATTCACCATCTCAACAGGTTGCTATCATATGACTACAAGTAGGAAAAATATGAGAAAGGTCCTCTCTTCATCCATCAGTTTCCCTTGTGATTTTGTTTATTCCTTATTTGCCTTGAATTGTACTAATGGGAGAGGGGGCCTGTGTGGTTTTCAGTTTTCTTTCAAATGCTATTCTGGCCATGCACAGGAGAGCTTCTCTAGGGAAAGCACTTGTGCAGGAGTACAGTACTTCCACAGGGCTTACTGAGGGGATCAGAAGTGCTATAACTCTTTTTCAAAACTGTTTCTTATCTTCTCAGAGTTTAGATTTACTGAAGGCCAAGAAGGAATAAATCCTGCTAATGCTTTAATAGGCCTGTCATGGTTTAAGCCTGGCTGAAGAAGAAACACCACACAGCCACTCACTCAGCCCTCATCTCCCCACACCCCAATCCAGTGGAATGGGGAGGACAATCAGTGTAAAACTTGTAGGTTGAGATTAAAAACAGTTTAACAATTGAAAAGAAAGTAAAAATACAGTTATAACGGTAAATAATAATAATAATTATAATAATAAGGAAAAAACCCCAACAAGCGCTGCACAATGCAATTGCTTACCATTGAACCTAAGTCAGCCCCTGCTTCCAGGTAACTCCCCGAGTTTATGTACCAGGCACGATGTTCTATGCTGTGGAATATCCCTTTGGTCAGTTCGGGTCACCTGTCCCAGCTGTGCTCCTTCCCAGCTTGTTTTTTTTTTCGTACCTCCTCAGTGGCAGAACATGAGACAAGGAAAAAAGTATTTGACTTAGGATAAATGGACTTAAAAACTCAAAACATCAGTGTATTATCAACACCGTTCTCATTCTGAATCCAAAACACAGCACTGTAACAGCTACGGAGAAAAAATTAACTCTATCCTAGCTGAAACCAGGACAAAGCCTATCACAGAAAGAAATTCTAATCCTATTTGAACCACAATTATGTTTTTCTGACTGCTTCCATCACCTTTAGGATGCTAGTCACTGTCTGCAATAGAAGTCATTAGAAAATGAAGATCTATTCACTGTTTTCACTCTTCTCAGTTTATTTGTAAGGGTGAAGGCCAAGAGCTTGTATCCTTCCTATTCTATTCCCTATATGCCTTTTTTTTTTTTTTTGATCAGTTATGGGATAATTTACCTTTCAATTATTAATATTTATCCTTTTAAATGGCTCTCTCTAGTTCATCTGTACCTCCTGCTGTTGGTATCTTTTTACATACTGGTTTTTTTCTGTGTACTCTTCTAAAAGTACTCTTCATTTCTTTTCCACATTTGACCCATTTCCCGTTGAAAAGTACGAGTCTTGTTCTCATTGCATTGCTTTCATGAATACATTTTTAAAGTTTATTATTTCTAAGATCTGCAAACATATTTAGGTGTGTTCTTCCTTATACATCTGAAGACATATCAATGTTTAAGGAATTTCTATGAATTCTTACAAGCTTTTATTCATTATCTAGAAAGAAGTTCATTAGTGTAATGATATGATAAATGTTGTTGAACTTCTCTACAGAATTCCTGGCAGTTTCATTAAAAATGAATAATTTAGTGGTCTTTTAATTAAACTTTCATGTACTGTTCATGAGCATGATAATCCTATTATGTAACTCTAATTAACACAAAATATAGTAGTATTTGTTGCAATGAAGAGGCCTATTTTTTAAATACAGACTCTCTTCAGTTTAAATGCCAAAATACCCTAGTCTTGAGACTAGGAAGAAGCAACCTTATGTCATCTGTTTAAATGCCTCATTCTTATGAATATCTTTCACAAATATCTTAGAATTGCTATTCTTTTTCTCGTTATTTTAGTGAACATCTTCTTCTTCACTGTCTTGCAAACAGTTGAATCTAACAAATAATTCATATTAAACTATTATTTTTTTAGCATCCTTGTAAGGACTTAGGTAAATGGTGAATGCAGTTTTTTTTTTCTGTTTATGTATAACACAATATTTGTGTTTGCTAACACCTAACTCAAACTAACAGTTGTCTGTATCTCGAAGACTAAAATTGGCTGATTTCTGTATGGTCTAATTACAAGAACATTTTAAGAGGTTATTATTTTTGGAAACCAAATATAAGTAAAGGAAGAAGGAGCTGTCACATGTCTAGCTGTGTATTAAATTTTCCAAATGAGAGTTTGAACTTGAAGCTACTTCCACAAGATTTCTCATTAGCCAAGCTGTCTCATTTATTTATAATTTTTACAAGGGCATATATGTCACAGGACTTGAACTTTATGCTTCCACATGTCTTAGTTCTAACAGCATAGTTGAGGTGAAGGGCTGAAAATAATCTCAGTGTCAGAACTTAAAAACAGATTCATAAGAAGATTAAATTTCTGAATTGAGTATAAAATTTTGCACCTTTTATGCATTCATATTTTAGGGGGTCTTGGCTACTGGGTAATGACACGTATTTGTTTTGGTTTTGTGTCCTAGGTAGTAGATGTGATGCTAGATGGAACTCTTGTTCCAAATCTAAAGCAGCAAAACATTTTTAAATGCTGCATGTTTTTCATAGTTCACCTTTAATTATTTTACTTTTTTTTTCTGTCCTTCAAAAAAAGTGTACATGATCAATCAAACACTAAAACCAGCAACCTGTGCCTTACTAAGGCTGCCAGTGCCGTTTGACTGGGGAATAACGAAGTGAAAAGGATCTGCATTTAATTTTTTTTTGTTTGTTTCTGTGCACATTGCGTTATTTCAAGTGTCTGAGTCATGGATTGATTTGCTGAGCAGGTTACTGAATCACTTTTCAGTCATATCCTCATTTTGCCCGTAATGCGTTGCAGCCAGGATTGTGGAATCACCTCACACACTGAGGTCTGCTCGGCCCCTGTCAGCTTAATAGTCTATGAAACTCGAGTCACTGATCCGAGCACAGTGGGTATACTGGCATACAACATTCAGAGAACTAGCTGCAAATGTATTCTTACAAGAACCTCAGTTAATCAGTGATTTGTTTTATTTTTAACACATCTTTTCAGTTATATTTGTTCCTGATTAATATAAAAAATTGCAGGGAGAGAGTAATTGTGTACAGTCTGAATAAATAACAGAAATTTTTGGTGGAATAAAATCTAAAGACCTGGAAAATAGCTGCATGGTTTTTACACACTTGCTATATAAAACAATATTCACACACTTAAAGATGAAAAAGAAAATGCTATTTAAATTTCAAATTTCCCTTAGTCTAAGGATTATCAGTATTACCTTGGCAATAAAACCTTCATTTAAAGCCACATGTGTTGTCACCACAGTATCTGGAAGAAGTAACAACAGATTTCTGTGGTTTTGCCTAAAAGGGCGTGAAAACTCTGTCCTGCGCTGTTTGCTCACGGGCTCTTGCCTACCCTGCAACACTGCTATGGTGCTGTATGACATTTCAATGCCCTAAGTATGCATCTGCTGTCTTGCTGCTGCTGTGGATTTTATACTTCTTTCCCAGCCCCAAGAACAGGACTTTAATGTTCGCTTACGAAGGGGAGAGGGGATGTGTAGTACTCCAAATTATTGCGTTAATAACTGCAGTAAAAATGTACAGAAGAAGTTGAACGTTTCACTTTTATGAAACCCCAGATCACAGAATCACAGAATGGGTCAGGTTGGAAGAGACTACGGTGGGTCATCTGGTCCAGTCTCCCTGCTTGAGCAGGGTTGTCCTAGAACACATTGCACAAGATTCTGGGTAGCTGGGTAACTTTTTACAGAGACAGGAATGTCACTCCGAAGTGGGATTTCAGAGAAGTACCCGTGCTTAAACAAACATAGCTACCAGTTTAGAAAAATAATTTCCTAGTATTTTGAGAAGTCATTCTGTTTGCAGCACTGAAACCTGGAAATGTATTGATAAGTGTAAAAGGACTATACTTTGTAGGGTTATAGAGGACAATAGTTTTAAGATCTCCTGATATGTGCTTATGAAATTATAATGACCATATTTAGATTTTTCCTTTTTTGCTTGGTTTGAATGTCTGCTGAAACTGTTGAAGTAGCATAATAATACTTTTTACCATCTTAAATCACCTCTTGCTCTGCTCTTTAATTTGTAATTTAATTTGAAATTCGTAAATTAGTGTTGGCAAGCCCACAGAACAGGAGAGGAGAAAGGAAAATGAATTCTGAATACAGAAAACAATATAAATTTTGAGGAAGGGGAATGAAGTCACCAACCCTTCTCATTCTACCAAAATCAATATTTGAGTAATGCAAGTGATTAATATTAATGATTCATAGTCAGAACGGGCTGCATTTTTGAATTTATTAAATATTTTCCATATTTTATTACTGTGATCTTTTTGCTGTCTGAAGTGCAGAGGACTGATCAGATTTCTGCATTCCTTTCAGTCTATGTACCCTCTCAGTACTCCTTCCACTCTTCCTCTTTTTAACAAATTCATGTAACTGAGAGATGGATATCAATGGAGATACTCTGGTTCAGCAACAATGTTTTAACCACAGGCTGGCATAATAGCAGTTTAAAAAGTTAGTCAGCTTTCTAGCTTCTTAAAAAATAAAGAAAAGACCAAAAGAAAACCCCAGACACAAAACCAAACCAACTCTAGCTTGATCCATTTTTTTTTTTTTTAATTTACTTGATAACATTTTATGCCTGTCAGGACATTGTCAGCATATTGTTAATCCTAGATGGTATAGGAACTGTTGTTCGAAGGTGTGAGTACGTATTGTAAATATTGCTGGGATAAGAAGCTGTAAAGCTGTAATTGCAAAATTGCTGTAGAGCAGCTCTGTTTTACATGTTCCATGTTCATCTCTGAGTTATTGGACAGCTATGCAAGTCAATGCACAGGCATCATTTTATGTTAATAAAAGGCCATGTCTTCACTGGAAATCTGGGTGCCTCATTCAGTGCATTCCCAAGCAAAGAGGGGGAGTCTGAGGGAGAGGCAGGTGGAATCCGAGATTGTTTCCTGGACCACTGTGTCAGAGTAGGAGCATTGAGCACTTTGGGCATCTGTGCCATTGGTCCAACGGAAGCTGAGCCCTTTCAAGGCAATACTGGATGCACCTCATTTCCAGAAGTAAGGGCAGCCCCATGAACACAGCAGTGAATGGAAATTTTGGATGCAGTCACCAGCTATAATCATGTGTATTTGTTTCCCGAGTGCTATGGGCTAGAAATCTGGCTGTAATTAGTAATTTCTAGTAAAGGTATAATGTGAATAGTGTCGCTATTTCTAAAGGAAACTCTTATTTCAAAATTCCTATTTCGAAATTGACTGCTTTTTTCTTATATTTGGAATTATGCCTAGCAGAGTAATAAGCTAAGCAGTTAAGAGGCTTTTTTTTTTTTTTTAAATTGTTTGTAGCAGGAATTGAATCAGTCCTTTAGTTTTTGTATTTGGTGGGGATTTTCCAATCCATATATATGGGGATTTTCAAATCCATGTGTATGTGTAACCCATACAAATAACCTGATTTTCCACACAGTGGAAGTACACATCGATTTCTGTTGCTTGGCAAGTTTGAAAAGATTGAGCTGTGTGTTTTAGTATCACAGAATCATGAGGTTGGAAGAGACCTTCAAGATCACCGAGTCCAACCTATGCCCTAACACCACCTCAACTAAAACACGGCACTAAGTGCCACATCCAACCTTTTTTTAAACACCTCCAGGGATGGTGACTCCACCACCTCCCCAGACAGATGATTCCAGAACTTTATCATTCTTTCAGTAAAAAACTTTTTCCTAACATCCAACATAAATCTCCCTTGGCACAGCTTGAGACTCGGCTCTTGTTCTGTCAGTTGTTGTCTGGAAAAAGAGACCAACCCCCACCTGACTACAACCACTTTTCAAGCAGCTGTAGAGAGTGATAAGGTCACTTCTGACTCTTCTCCAGGCTAAATGATATAAATTTTTTAATAAAATTTTTGGCTTCTTGTTTGTCTTGGAAAGACTAAGATTTTTTTTTTTTCCCCCGCAAGGATCAGGTGCAAATCTTAAGTGATAAGGGGATTAAACCCACAACCATGGCATTATTAGTGCCATACTCCACCCAACTCAGCTAATCCCAGGGGAGAGCTCTATTTCAACAGCAATTTAAAGGTAAAAACTCTTTCTTTCATGACAAAAAAAAAAAAAGTGCGTTATTGCTAAAAAACTTCCAGTTTTATTTACTGAAAAATTACAGATTTGTTTCTAGTTTAAAAGGATAATGCTAGAACTGAAATTTAAATTGTTCTCAAGGGTAATTCAAAAGGTTCCTGAGCACTTTGAATAGCATTCCTTTTTATTTTAGGCATATTATATTCTTTTTGCAACTGAGTCATACTGCCTGCAAAAAATAATTCTTCCTTTAGAAGAGAGTATCATAAAGACTGATCTCTTTGGTACCTTAAAAGATATTAAGGCAATAACAAAATTACCTATAGAGTACAAAAATAATAGGGAATTATCCTTCTTCTGACATAAATTTTTCTCATGCCTTCTGCGAGTGGTGGTTCTGATGTTCTGCAAAGTTCTCTTCTTGTGGTGACAGGGCAATGACTTTAATTATTGTACCCAAAAAGGAAGTGTTGAGCAATTATCACCAGAAGAGTGACTTGAGTATGGAGGGAAGGGAGAGAATGCTGTCACTGTCTGACTTTTCCATGAACCTAAAATTAAAATCTCAGCAGCTGAGAAAAGAGATATCCAAGATGAAAGCAATGTTCATGTAAAATATTCAAGTACTGATGGCTTCAAGAAGTATTTCATGAGCTTGATACTTGACATAAAAGTTATAATCTCAGCAATAACAACAAAATAACCTTTTACACTCTCTGAAACATAGTTTGAGGTTTCATTACAGAAAGCATTCTTTGAGAAAGATTTCGTTCAACAACCATTTCATGTAACTTGAATAAAAAATCTGCTGAGATACAGTATTGTAAGTAGTAGAGGATTAAAGACTTTGACCAGAAAGCAATTTCTTAATGAGGTGTAATGTAAACAGCCCGTAAATTATGGGCTAACGTAGGTATCTTTTTACATGGTTGGATTGATGCATAACTTTTACTTACTCTGGTCTAAAGCCAGTTTTATATCTTTAAGCAAGACTGGTTACATCATTAAGAGAGGCTGTGGAATCTCCATCCCTGGACAGAAAAAAAAAAAGTATAGGTTTTTATCAGATGCTATTGCATAGTAGGTTGCAAATTCTGACTTGTCTGTCGTGTTGTTTTGCATCTAACCCCTTTTCTCTTGGATGCTGCTTAGCTGGCTGCTGAGTCCTTGACCTCTTTCTAGCCTGTTCCTCGCCCAGTGCCAGGGTGTGTGTTGTCTTTAGGAGTAGGGATCTTGCCCTTATCTAGCACCCTGGGGACAGCTGGGAAAAGAGAGGGGAGCTATAATTTTCCTCAGTATTTCAGATCTATAGCCTTCTATTCATAAAGACAGAGGCCCCCTCCATTTTTTAGCTATTAATATACTAGAGTAGTCCATCAATTCAGAGAAAATATGAGGCTTTTTTCCCAGTAAACCTCAACTGAGTAAACCAGTTTTTCTGTGTTCCTTCATTTCTATTAACTATAATAGTCTAAATTTCTCCATGTTGTACAACTTGGTTTTCATTACTTTTTCTAAGACATTTCTATTCCTCATTTTGAAGAGTAAAATCACTTAGCCCTTAGCTGAGACAATTTTCTTCAGATAGAGAGAAAGCAAAAACAAGACGAAAATGTTCTGCAGTTATGCAGGAATACGTGTGCCTTATTTACTGCAGTATTTCAACTTATCTCTGTTGTTACCTGAGATCAAACATTTTAATGGAGTTTGTGCCTTGCTTTGTGGGACATACGTGTCACATTTAATAAGAGGCAATAAATGAAACCAACAGATTTAGATATGCAGTTATAAGGGTTTGGGAGTTTTCAGTGATCACTGATCTCTCAGTGATACATAAAGCTATCTGTTAACATTTTATGTATTATTTTTATGGTGTGGTTTCAGATAAACTTCAATATATATTTCAGCTTAATACTGTTTTCAGTGAATACAGCAGAAAGAATCTGATTAAATTGTGTAGAAAAATGATTCATTAGCAATTAAGGAAGCCTTATTAAAATCCCATATTTTTGCATAGAGTAATTCAGAAAAAAAACTAAATATATACTGCAATTTGCTGGAAGATGGTTGTTTTGTTTCGTTTGGGGATTTTGGAGTATGTATGTTTGGGTTTTTTTCCCCAGAGAAAATGTCAACAGTGATATTTTCCGGTGCCAGGCCAAATTATTATTATTTACATTACAGTATACAAGTGGTATCAAGTGTTCAGATGCAAAGTAAACCATGAAATAAACAGTGCTTTCTGTATTTTACTAGTAGATACATTGCTTTTAAAAATAAAGATTTCCTGTCCTCTTCCGGTTGCTGTTATGTCTAATGTGATCTTATTCAAAGTGTTTTAGGGCTAACAATAATAATTATTATAATTTTTGTACACAGGGTAATATTTTGCTTGCAGCTATTTTGTTTGACTATATGCAGTTTTCTGTAGTGAAGCCTCTTGAGTCCATTCTGTGTACCAGCTTCATCAGGAATTGCTCTGTGCAGAACAATCTATCAGCTTGGAAACGATCTGCACAGAGCTGCAGCTGGATTATTCCTGCTCCCTGGTTTGTCTGCTTCTCTCGGATTGCATCCTGGTGTAGACTCAGCCCAGGTATTAGTAGCTTTCAGTGTACCTGTAAAATCAAACCCACTAACTAGGCCAGTGGAACGTGTCTAAGTTATTTATCTGAAATTGCTGCTGTCTGAAACCATCCCTGTGCTGTCTGAGCCTATGCTGGGGTCTTCATCAAACGCTTCTAGCTTGGAGCTTTGCACCTGTCAGAGTAGATACATGAAACTGTATTTGAGCCTTTTTTAACTTTCTGAGATTGAAGTCTTGTTCTAAGCCAAAGAGTGCAACAAATGGTTTGCTGTATTTGAACCTTAACTCATCACACATTTTACAGGAATAGGCTCCTGTTAATTCTCATATATATGAGAATAATTGTGCATAGTCCAAAGTTCAGCAAATGTTGCTCATGCAGTCCCTGAACATCAGAAATTTGTAACTAGGCTCATGAGTCACTTTTAATCTTGATCTGGCACTGTGAAAGATCCATTACGTATACTAATTTCTTAGTATCTTCATATATTTAATACAGAAACAGTACTGACAAATAGGGTATTTTTAGAGTAAGGATTTCCGAGATGTCAAGTTACACCTTAACAAAAAAAACCTAATCAAAATAACACAAGATTTTTACCTCAGAGATTCCGAGGTACAATGTACCTGCTGTGACCACAATATCTCCAAATCCCCCTAACTCCTTCCCAGTCACACAATCACACAATTAGCATTCAAGGATAAATTAGTAGTCACCTGACATTTCTACAAGTTCTACATGGGGGCAAAAGTCTTCCCTCAACTTTAACTCATCTATTCTAGAAACTGGGTTGAAACAGGACTTTAGGGAAGAAATACTTTAATGAGTTCAGTGTACATTAAAATACTCTTTATTCAATCCCCTCTGGAGATGCTGTAAAAGAGTCTTCCAGAAATGTGTAGCATGATAGCACTTCACAATTTTCTGATAGAAAGCATAAGTTTCTGCATACTGAAGACAAAATGAAATCTTCCAAAACTCTGGATATGCTCACGTTGGGCTGTTAAATTTTACAGGCGAAATCTGTAGCACTCCCTGTTGGGTGCCTATATATTTCATTCTGTGCTAATTAGTGCATAGCCAAATTCAGTTGAGAAGGAACTCACTAGTGTGAGAGGAATTGAGCTGAGGTATTTGAGACAGGTAACTGACTTCTTCTGTGTAGTGTAGACTATGTTAAAAAATGCCATGTGCAAGATCAATAAAATATGTAATAATTGAAAGCCATAATCAAAGGCAAACAAAATTTTTCTTAGTGCATATAATTCAAAGAAAACATCTTTCTAGGAATTTTGTTTGTTTATACTTCATTAACAATCCCATGAGGTACTCATCAATTATTCTCAGGGGATGGGTGTGGAGGGTAATTATTTAATATTTTGGCTTTAAATATAAATTTAGCCATTAAATATATTTCTGTTTTCAGACAATTTCGTGGGTATAGATGGCTCCAAATTTAAGTCTGCTTCCCAGAAAAAGTAATAATCTTGGGATTTTATGGGTTTGCATGAAAGAAGAAAAAAGTGGTTTATTTTCTTGTCATAAAACTGTGTTCTAGAGTATTGTGAAACAAAACCAATGAGAACTGGGTAGAGGGTGGCAACATTCATCTAGAACTGAAGTGCTAAAATATCCATATCCAAATATGCAGGGTCATTTTTGCTTAAACCTGACAGAAAGACTGCTTACTAACTCGTATTATTTTGATTAATATCTAGAGTAATATTTAAATAGTAATTAAATTGTGTTCTAGGCATCATTCAACTGTTGTCCAGGATATTATTATTGTCATGACTCTTAGCAAAGATAAAACAAATGTTATCCTTAGTATCTTGTTACAGACAAAACAGGCAAAGGCCTTTTAAAGAAAGTCAGAATTTCTTATTTTTCTTAATTGACATCTTAATCTAAGAACTATCTTTAGCAGTTCATATTTAATTATTATGGAAAGAGAAACAATAATAATGCAAATACTGGTACAGGATTAAGTCATAGCAAATTTAGATAATCATACAGTGAAACACTCCTCATAATAATTCTTAATATTTCACTGTTGCAATGAGTAGTGAGAAGGAACAAGGTAGAAAAATACAGCAAGTTGCCAGCATCCTTTTGCCTCAAGAAGTTTGATCATGATGTTTTCTTCTTCCTTGGGCTAGACCATATATAATTTTACGTTGAAAGGATATCTTTCCACATAGTTTCTTCACTGTTCCGCAAGTGTGCTCTGCAGTGCAATTTACATATGTTAGATGGAAACCCCATAGTTTTGTCTGAAATCGGATAATTGTTTCTTCACGTGACCATTAGTGAGTGGCACGTAAACCCAGGAGTTTCCACTGCCAGCCCACGCCCCTACTCGACAAGTGCACTTCTGTCCTGCATCTGGCTCTGCCACTTCTAGAAGCCTTTGCTATAATTCCAGGCCTCTATTTCTCTACAATATGCTATTCTATTAAAGCCATAAATCCCCCACTCTACACAGAATAACTCCTTGGTGCTACTACATTTATTAAAACTATGTGTGTACGACACCAAGATAAGGACACGTAAACCAAACATGGTTGTTAACAAATCCCTGTTAGAGCTAAACAAAGCAAAAGGAAGGCTGGAGGCAGGTGAAGACAAGTTCAAAGCAAGCAAACTGGTAAGATTTAGTCTTGGGGCCTTCAAGCCCAGTAGGAAGTCTGTGACCTCCTACTATTGATGGCATTACTGTATCCACAGGACCACAGAGCAGCACATCGAGTGCGTTCATTTGCTTCTGAAGAGACAAATTAACAACACTGCTACTAGGCAAGTGTATCTTTTAATAAAGGATTTACATCTCATTTTAGTGGCATGAAGAAAGAGTACATTATTTGTAGTCAATGCAAGTATTGATGCTCTCTGAACTATGCATGCTTCTAGTCAGAATAAATTGTTAGACTTTCAGACAGCTGTGTCAAGAAGGTCGTATTTATTGCAAAAATATCCTTTCACATCGCTTTTCTGTTTGCATGCCTAACAGCAATAGCTAAGGTTTGGTAAAAATAACTTGCACATGTTTCAATATTTACAAAAAACATTATGAATATCAAACTATTTATTTACTTGGTGTTTTTTTTTAAAAGAAGATAAGAAGAAAAGTTGATTGACAAGCGTGTCAATTAACTGTTACTTCTCCTAGTATGAAGACATAACACTACCCTGAGGATCCAGTATATCGGTTCTTACACCTGCCACGCATTTGGACTTCTAAGTCTCTGTAAAATTAGCTCACAGATCTATTTTGGGTTATCTGCTTGTTTGGAGTTCATGGATAAGATTACCTTGTTTTCAATAATACTTTTCAGTTAACTAATAAGCTTTAAATTGTTAATATGTTTAATTAAACAATTAAACATTATTAAACATAATCAGAAAGTCATAAGCTCAAAGGACATACGTTATATTTTCCACATTTTGATAATTTTCATGTTTCGATATCTCCAAAGGTGAGTGTCCAAACCCTCTGGACAATCTATTCCAATGTTTGACAGCTCTTACTTTGAGGATAATTTTCTTGCGAGTAGTTGGAGTTTCCCTTGCAATTTCTACTTGTTTCTTCTCATTCCATTGAGCAGTTCCGGAAGAGACCAAGTCTATCTTCTCTCTAGATCCTTGTTAGGCAGTCAGAGGCATCAATTAAATATCCCCTGAAATTCTGACCTCAGGCCCAGCTCTCTCATCTCCACTTGAAGAGGTCTGACAGGGTATGGCACTGGTGGCAGTCCCCCACCTGCTCCTTTGAGAGATGTGCTTGAATGCAGTCTGTCTAGTTGCTATTCTGATGCCACTTCTCAATGACAGACATAGGTGAATTAAATAAAAAGGAAAAGGAAGAAAACTGGTGACTTTAAGTCAGTTATAGAATATAGTTCAGAATTGCAGAATTTCACTTTCTCATGTGGCCTAAAATAGGGGGATTTCTCCTTCCTATACCAGTGTTTTTCTGCACACATTTTGAAGGCTGAAATACTAATTTAAAGGTTACATCCCATGAAGCAAAAGTAGCATTAAACATTGTATGGCATTGTTTTCAAAGAAATGTTACAAGGTTCTTACAAGATAAATTTACTTTTTTAAATTGAAATTTCCTAAACACTGGCACAGAATATCAGGAAATACGTCCATATACAGAAGGAAAAGAAGATAATTCCTTCATAGATTTACTGAAAGACATCCTAATTATTCCTTTCATAGGGCAGCCAAATAACATCTCAAAGTAGGGATCAGGAGGCCTTTGCCTAAATATACATTCAATGTTACTTTTGGGATTGTTTCTTTGACCTGAATCTATATGATTCATCTGAGTTTCTTGCAAGGAAAACTTGGAGATTTTCACATTCTTCAACAGAGATAAGTCATCCATCACTTTTGAAAGCACAGCAAAATTGATGTAATTTGCTATATTTGATAAGAAGCCATTGGCCATGTGCATAAATTAGTAGTGATCTAAGGAATACCAGATTTACCAAGTGAAAATTAGTAACTTTAAAAAAAAAAAATTTACCCTGCAACAAAAATCCCTCTGAAGTATTATTAAAAAAACTCCAAACAGAAATCAAAATACTAACCTTACTTTTTAAAATGGTTTTATTATGAATAACTGATTATTTTTCTGAGTCAATTTTCTGCCTTTTGAGCTTTTTATCTTTTTACTTTTGAAATACAATTATTTCTTTATGAATGAAACTGCAAAGTATTTTGAATAAAATGTAATGTCCCACATCTTTGCAATAGTGAACCTGCATACTTAGACTAGACAATAAACACACATTTACCACTCTGATGAATAAAATATATTTGCATGTACATATATACAAATGTACATATATACATAAAAATCTGGGCATCTGTGCACTGAAGTAGATAGTGCAAGTGGAAGTATTTATAGCAAAGTACACACCTTGCATTATCACTTTTTCCTATTTTCATTGTAAGGCAGAGCTATGCTTTAAGTTCATAAAGATTAATTTCCCTTTGTTGAAATGACTCAGGTGAAAGTGGAAAATTTTTCAGAAAAAGTCAAGTGAAGGACAGTATTTGAATCAATCAGTACAGTATTGACTCATGACATTCTTTGTATTTTGTGACCTGTTATTTAAATAATATTTTTATATCATAAATATTGAATTATAATTTTAAAATATCTTCGTTCTCTCACTATATGTGGGATTACTTTTGGTTGTTTGACTTTTTAATTAAATATTCTTAGGGTATAGGATGGCATGACCACATGTAGGTGTTAAAAGGAAGGAGAAAGGATACTGAGATGAAACTGGGGTGTTATTCTGGATAACAGCACATTAAGTAGGCATTGGCCTTAATAAACTCTCTTCTCAATTGTGCCAAGCTTCTCGGAAGAAAATTGTTTGAGAAATACATCTTGAAAGCAATTATAAAAACACTATATCACTAAAGCTGCTATTGGTTGGACAACCAGAATAAGGCTGCTGCTGTGAAACAGGACACCCTAGCACCTCTTTAGTTTTCATTTTCTTCACCTCTCTTCTCTTCAAGAGCTTCCTTTTCATGGTCCAGTGCTCTGACCCTCTCACCTATATGCAAAAAGCATACTAGTAAGCAAATGAGGAACAGTGCTGAGCCAAAACCTTGACTTTTTCTTCCAAATAAAAGAATGGTTAGCTTTTTGTTTTCTTTAGAGTTTCCAATAGAATAAATTAGCAGAGTTTAGCCTTGACTGGTCTTAAATATCGTTATTTACACATTGCTTAGGTAAATGTTGTTGTTCAACTCAAAGTAAAAACACTGGGAAATTTTACCGGACCAAGAGTAAAATGTAGTAGGCATTGATTCAAATTATCTCAGTCTCTTGATAAAAACTGATGAGATTAAAAAAATTTAAAATACATTGTCTTGTTAAGAAAAATCACAAACTAAAATGTATTAGCAACCAAGGAAATTAGTTCAAGTGCTTTGAGACACTTGAGTGTTGTCTTTTGTTAAGGCAGTGCCTATTTGCTGTGACAGCCAGCTCTGCTATCAAGTCAGTGCTAGTGCCATTCGTTATTATTATGTATGGAGTTATGAAGAAAAATACAATGACACGGAGTAAGATGCGCATAAGGCAGAGTGAAGTCCTCAGGAGTTAGTTAAAGTGGTTGTGTGGTAATGGAATGGCAGCCTGAGCTATGGATATTGATGTGCACATGAGAAGCTCTGAATCAGAACTGCTCTGAACCATGGCAACCTGTATTTTTTTATTTTGTGTTTGTCTGTCTTAAATACCAAAATTCTTGCAGGACTCCAGAGCTCAAGTATTGATAAAAAATTTTTAAGTGTTGCAAAATCCATTACAAAACCAATAGATGTGTTTGGCTGGGCTACCCAGATGGCTTTTTCCATCTCTGTGCTATTTTGTGATATTCCATATTCAGTGGAATGTGGTACTCTCTTGCTCTTGTGATACAGTAAAACAATGCTAAAGGCACAAGTATGACAATGTGGCTGTTGTCACTTTGTGTGTATGTAAGATGGCAAGCTGAGGGCTGTGGATGTTCCCCTGTCACAGAGAAGACTTTCAGCCTTTAAAGCTGGCATTGCTGGTAATTAGATGCACTCATCACATTTACACTGCAGTTTCGGACGTGAAAGCAGCACTGGTATAGACATTGATGGTCTAGGTATGTGTGTAAAATTAGCTAACTAATTTAACTAGATTTGACTTCATTTAATCAGTGACTTGGTATTAAAAATAGCTTAAGAAGTCACTGTCAATCAAGGAGAGATAAGAATTGGTTATGACACTAAATAAACATTATTCTAACAGTCTGATATTGTGAGAGATTAGTGTAGTATCTCCCAGTTTGTGGAAAAAACCCAAGCAAAGTCGTTACAGCTCACTTCCCCCAGATGAAATCTTGAATTTCAATCCTCCATCAGTTTCAATGGGTCACTTAAGTAAGCAGCTACCAGGTATAACTGTGCCTCTCTGCCTGTTTTCTTCATTGAACGAACTCGGTTTATTCTTCTATTTGATAAACATTTGTAAGTATTTGCCAGTGAAGCTGTGCTCTTCTGCCAAATTTAATGTTGCATCCTTCTGCTCGCTAGCGTCTATACTGGTATTTTCTCTCTTTGTGACATATAATAAACTACTTATTCTTTCTTTTTAGGTAGGACTTCAATTTACTCTTTTATCTCCCCAGTTGAAAGGCGGCTGCTTTCTCATTTTCTCCCAGTAAGAATTTTTTTCCTTTTTTTTTTTTCCCTGTGATAGTATTATTTTAAGAGTGTCTGCTTCAGCAACAATCCCTAGCTCAGGAAAAAACCCAAAGACAAACATTAGGGGAGAAACAAATGAAATGGTGAAAAATTTGAAACCAGTATATGTCTATCTATTTATATTTGAGTACTGTTGCTTTGAGAGGAGGAGAGCACAGGAGAAGGATGCAGATTGTGAGTAGCTGGGGGCGAGCAGAGTGAAGCACAGCTGGGTAAAGGGGTGTTTTCTGCTGGGCCTCATGTCCCAAAGCTCCATCCTCCAGTCCCACAGAGAATATCACAGATCATGTGGGTGCCATCAAGTTAAAACCTTGGTTATAATGCACTGCAATTCAAGTTTGTAGTATATCTAGGTTTACTGTGTTGCAGGGGACTGATAGCAGTAAATCAATAGTTTTTTTCCATTTTCCAGACACCAGGTAATGTATAAGACCAAATGAAAGAAGCAGCTCACATTTTCAGGTATCCAAATAGCACACTCCTCATATTTACTCAAAGCTGCCTGAAGGCTGAAACACACTAGCGTAATTACAGTTCTTATAGCAGAGATCATTTGCGAGCACAAATAATACCATAGTAAGCAAATATAAGAAAAACAAAGATAGGTCCTTAGAGATCTGGAAGACGTGATGGAAAGAGAAAACATGATGCTCTGAAGTGGTAAATTTTGATCTGATGAATAGCAAAGTGTTGAAAAGTATGAGCATTCTGTAGCAGATGTGTTGTTTTTCGGTCAACAGTCTTAAAAAAAAGCCAACAAAATAAAGGGAAATGGAGGAGCAATCTCAGCGTATCAAGGCATATCAAGTGCATGCTTCAGAAGGATAAAAAAAATAAGAGATAAACAGAACACTCTCTGAATAAGCCCTTTTGGTACAAATACATAGAATCTAAATTTACCATACTTCTCTAGAGATGTAGGACTAGAACATGGGGGGAAAAAAAAGATAATTTTCCATTAAAAAAAGCCACTCCAAATTAGTATACCTTTTGAATTAGAAGGTCATTATTTCATGAAAAAGGCAGGGCAAGCCTCAGAATGGGTAAAATCCTACCCTCTTGAATGCGTGGTGTTTTATTTTTCATCTGAATTTGAAAGAATTATGATTTCATAAAATCTCCCAGATAGACTCCACAATAATGTTGCCCAGATGAGAGGATTTTACATAAAAATCCTCACTGATGCTACCAGAGATTTTCCTGTACAGATGGGAACCACTGAATCATCTGGCCATTATATTCTCTTGCAGAGGATTTAATAAGATTGAAGAGAGTTAAAAAATATGGGATAAAAATAAGAGACACATAACTATTTTGCTGAAAAGAGCTTACAGAGAGAGGGAGGTTGACAGAGGCACTCAAAGCAGCTACTGGTAAGCATTCATGTAAAACCAGTGTCAGAGTGCAACTCTGGATTCTCCTAAGTTGAAATATGTAAAAAGTATTTTTCAATATTTTTGTTGATTTAATGACTTCAATAGTATGAGACATCAAATACTCAGAACGGGATCAGGAGAATGAATGGCATTAGTGAAGCTGGGAGATTGCAAACCTGGTCTTGTATAACAGTCTCAGCTGATGAAAGTTTTCATGTATTAACTCTAAAATTAATTTGCTGTAAGGTCATTTAAACATTAACAAATTTAGCGCAAATTACGTAATCTTCAGATTGAAAGAGTTCTCATACAAAATTAAACTGTTCTGTTTCTTTCTCAAATTAGTTCCCCAGGTAGTTGCACTAAAAACCAGAAGGATACAAAAAAGTATCACTCTTAAATCAATCTGACACCAGAGAAGGTTCATATTTCATAAGGAAGAACTGATAATCAAAGACTCTGGCTGCCTGTTCCTGGAAGCTGGGTTTTCACCATGGATTTGTGATATCACAGGCAAGTTGGAGGTTGCAAAGCACTGAGTTCTCACAAGAGCAAGATGGACAAGTTCAATAGATTACATGTTTGGAAGCATTATTACTTATTCTACTTACTGAACTAGTAGCAGTGACCTCCTCAATGCTCTGATTTTTCTGCTCCCTTTCTAAGACCTCTGTTTTTCTCAGTGTTGCTACAACAGGGACTAATGTAAGAAAAGAAGGAGACACTTTTCTTTTAATGCGGTCTCCAGGTAATACACTAACACAGTAACAAGCAGAACTTAGGTCATCATAACAATACCTCAGCTAGCTTAACTAG
Organism: Oreocharis arfaki; assembly: GCA_013398015.1. Classification (NCBI taxonomy): domain Eukaryota; kingdom Metazoa; phylum Chordata; class Aves; order Passeriformes; family Paramythiidae; genus Oreocharis; species Oreocharis arfaki. The sequence goes on along the minus strand of VZRR01010919.1, from coordinate 1,629,598 downwards.
AAAGCAAGACTAGCAAATAAAACAGAAGTGCACAGCTCTGAAGAGTTAAAGCTAGCATTTAGTGAAAACATGTAATACTTACAGTTTTTATAGAAGAATACAGAAACTAATGGCACCATAGAATGTATTTTTTCTCCAAAAATATGTTTCAAATAATAACATTCATATTTATACCTTTGGCTGCTCTTTCGATAACTGCTAGACACACTTCACAGTCTCTATGTTAAGCCACTGACACTTCGTAAACAACAGCTATTCTTGGAGAATATAAGGGGGATAGGGTATGGAATAATTGTCACACATATTTCTGTAAGACTGTGGTCAAGAGTTTCCACAGGTACATCGTTCTTAATTCAGATTCAAACCTCCATAAAATTTTCTGTATACCTCTGCAAAGAAATAGAACAATGTGCTAAACTATCCTTACCAAAACAAATGATGTCATTACGGGCATTTTAACCAAAATCACAGTCACTTTAGGTTAGTTTGAATGCTGCCTTGCATCTCTCTCCTACAATTTTTGACACTGACTATTAAGCAGATTTTTATGCTTACAGTTTTTATTGTTGGGTATACTTCGACTAAAACTCCACACAAAACTAATGAAGCAAAACAATTTGACGTATGTAGCAAGAACTTTAGTTATGAATAATCAGATTCTTGGGGTTTAGTAGTTTGGTAATACTCAAGTTGAGTTCTTGTAGGATGAATAAATGTCCATTTGGACATGGTATCTCCAGTCTGATTTACTGAGCATAAGAGAAATCCTCTGATTATTTTCAAGAAATCAGGAAATCTACCTCAAATACTAGACATGCTGATGTTCCACCAAAAAAACATTCAGCATCCTTTGGATCAGGGGGTACAGGAGAATTCATGTAAACTTCTTTCCTAGAAGAAAATGTGGGCAAAACTTTAGTGATATTGATGAAGCCTCGTGTATTTTTATAATAAAAGGGGTCAAGAACATGGAAATTAAGAACATGAAAGCTTTATAAGTATAATTTTGAGGTGTATCTTGAATTTAGAAAAAAATTACATGGCTAAAATGAAGTAAAAATATAACTAAAGTAAAATAAAGAATATGCAATTAAAGACTATATCAATGATTTGGTTTTCAGTATCATGAAAATGCGATGCTTTCCTTATTTGTGAGTTTATTAAAATTTAAATAATTTAATTATTATTACCAAGAGACCATTAAAGTCAATGGTGGTTTTTATAGCATAGTATAGCCACAGTCCACAAAATCAGAAGAATTAATCATCCTCTGTAAGGAAAGAATATGAGATTAGATGCTTCATTTTAAGTATATGTCAAATTCTAAAAAGCAAACAACTTCAGTTGTTCATCTTAGTTGGGATGAAGTATGATATTTAAAATGCCCACATCTCTCAGGAGAGCACTTTTCTAAAAATTCTGATCTGCATTGTGCAGTGTAGTCCATAGATCTCCATAAGATGCTTTTATGTATGCTGTTCACTTCTGAGTCATGTAAACTTGCAAGGAAAGGAGCAAAGCAGTGCAGAGTGAATGTTTAATGTTCCACAGATTGTTCCACTTGTTAATTTTTTCAATAACACAGATTACACTTCTACATTTCCTCTTCAGAACACTGCATGTGCCAGATATGATGTAGCACACCAAAGAGTTTCTCCTGTTTCATGTTTGATGAAAAAGGCACAAAGGATAATGGAAACAAAAAGCACAGCTGTTAATGCCAGCATGAAATTTTGAGCTGCATGGGGGAAGAAAGAATAGAGTATGATAAGGTGTGCCAAAATACAACCAAACATTCACATTGAGAGTTTTCTAATTATTTTATGTTTATCTAATCAAAACACACACTGCTGGAAGAACTCAAGTAGAACAGGGATGATTATTACTCAAGTCTTGATGCTTAAAATTAGGTATCTAAATCTCCAGTTAGACTCTAAGGGAGTATATCAAAATAATTGTCTGGTTGCTTTAGAGTTCATTGAAGGAAACAACATAAGAATAGTCTCAATCATATGCCAAATCGAAAAAAAAAAAAAAAAAAAAGCCCTACATTTAAAATCACTGGAGTTGTCCTTTCTAGGAGATTTGGAAGACTGGATCTTGAAAAGAAATGACTACTCATAAGACGAGAAATGTTTGGTTGATGAAATATCTGTAGACATAGCTGAATTCCAAAAGAGACAACGGTTCCAAAAGCTGCAAGACAGAATCCATTGGAAAAGTCAGTTATAACTTGGATCAGCCCAAATTTTACTTAATTCCTTCAAAGACAACATGTGGAAATAATCAATATGGACTGAAGCGTGTCTTATGATGGTTTTGCTAATACCACACAAAAAATTGTCTATCCACATAGGCTTTATGAACTGACCTGTGTACAGTGAACTGCAGAGTGGTCATCAGCATGCTAAGACCTGTGTGATATATACATACGTAGAAAGAATAAGGGCAAGTTGTATAGTGGCCTTATTTTGGGTTTAATTGCAATCAATTATATGTTTCATATGGGTAATGAATGAGGTATTTGAAGAAAGATCTGAAAGCTAGGATAGAATTTTAAGCAGGCTGGCCGTACACTGAGGTGAAACTTACTGAACAGTCATTGTTTATAGATTTGAAATGACACTTCTGAATCCTAACATGAAGGATTATTCTGATGAAACTGTACTTGGTAAATATTCCACAGAATTAGATAGAAATAAAATCCATGTATCAAAATATGGCTAAACAATCCATATTATTTTCCTTCTTTGTCTATATGACAATGCACTTTTTTCATCCTTTCCCAGCTATGATTTAATTTTGCAGCCATCACTCTGTTTCATACGTAGTCACACACTGTTTCATACATAGTCAAATAGATCCACTGGACTGGCTGCAGTCTTAGTTGAATAGCTCCACAGGCAGCAAATCAAAGCACTTCCTATAATAGTGCTCTTAATGTTTGAAAATAGATACGTTGTACCAGTTTCATTTTTCTGAACTGTTTAACTCTTTCTCTTCTTACGATGTTGTTGGAGTGCTTTAGCATATTCATAGCACGATGAACTTGGTTTTGTTTCTGCATATTTAGTTTTAGAGTGAGATTACTCCACTGAATATAACTGTACCACAAATTAGAAAAGAGTGAGAGCATAATCTCCACAGGTATTAAACTATATTTTATTTTAAAACTGTATTTCAAAGAGTATTTGCACTAAAGCTGCACTGCCAGTAGGTTGTATGTTATCTTAGTCTGCTTTGCTACTACAGCCCTGTCTTAGCAGGGGGGTTGGACTAGATGATCTCCAGAAGTCCCTTCCACTCTAAAAATTTTGTGATTCTGTGACACTTCTACCTGACTTAGTGTTAAACTACCTACTGAGTTATTTCGATGTTGCGTGATGGGTTAGCTTCACTCTTACTAGTTACTACAGCTTAAAACTTCACTCTTACTAGTTCTGTTTTGCATCCACCGACACTTAGACTAAAATATGGTCCTATGTGAACAGAAGTTTTAAATACGAGAATGTAATTTTACTATGCTTTTATGGCTGGTCTGAGCAATTCTCCTAATAGGCCTTTGTACTGCTTGGCACCTAGAAAAGGTTTTGAGTGCAGCATGATTTTATTTTGAGGAGTGTTGGGTATTTACTTGCTATCCAGTCATATTGTTGCTAATTCCACCACAAGCTGCATTAGTAAACCCTATACATAGTGCAAATGCATAGTGCAAATGATTTCTTTTTATCACCTGCATTTTGGGAGTACTGTCTAAAAACTGAGCAAATATATTGCATGGATATCTCATTAATTTTGTCATTTCTGTATTTGCCAAGTCAGTGGTTCTGAAATATAGTCAGTATTCAAATTTATCTGCAAATCTATTAGGTGAATATATTGTCATCTGTAGACAATTTTTAATAGATGATTATCAAGATTACCAATTTACATTGGGTTTATTTTTTTCTCTAATAGATAGAGATGTTCTAACATGACTTGAAAGTTGCTATTTTCAAGCAGACACTGAACTGTGCTTTCTTAGTTCTGCAACACAGAGTGACAGTTTTTGTTTACAGTTTCCTATTTTTTGGATGAAATGATTCATCTCTCTGATTTTCTTTTCTTCTTTCATTTTGAACAAAATCTTGCTGAGTGCTTTCCATTAAAAAAAAAGTAGGTGAAACATGAGGTGATCTCATTATATTTCTTTTCCCTTTCCTCAGTATCCCATGTACTGAGTTTTCTTATCTATTCTCCATCTCTAGCCATTTCATTTATTCCAGGAGTTTAATTCTGTTCTCTCTTCCTCCATCTCACCTGCTTTTTTTCTATTCCTCAACTCCTTCTTTTGTCTCTTAGTAATTTCTTGTTATCTCTACTTCCGGTACTCAGCTGTCCAGAGAATCTTTTTGTCTTGCCATTTTACCTCTTTGGTTGTTCCAGTGATGCTTCTCCCAGAAAACACCCTTTCCTGAAAATATAACTATCTGTCCTTCAAACCCTTGTCTTCTGCCCCTGTTTTAAAGTTGCCAATTCCATACTGGTTGTCAGTCACTTTGTCTAATCCACACCTCTCTGTCTAGACTGCAACTTTAGTTTTTTCTCTATCACCCCTCAAAACTGTGAAAGACAGCAATACATGGTGAGTAAAATACCTCCCATATGAAACATGTTACTAGTTGAAGCAGAATAAATTCATGTCATGCATGATTGCAGGTGGAGTAAGGAGAGGTTTTCTGGGTTTATTCACCTGGTTGCTGCCTTGAAACTTGACTTCTGCCTCTTTGGTGCTCAGTAAATCACTAAGAAAAACATCTCACAGGTGATTAGCAATTACATGTGCTTGAAGAATATAGTTTTTGCTATTTTGCAAGCAGACATTGTCTCACCCATATCTATTCCCTGAGCCGCTGGAGAAAACCACTTGTGGTGCGTGTGGACAGAAATTGTGCTAGAATATACATGCTTACAGATAAATGCAAATTGAGTATGCATTTCAAACCTGATGATTTATTTAGCAACTTAGTAGCCTTTTATTAAAGCTTTCTATTATAAATTTGCATGAATTCCATTTCATATCTTAAATATCTATCCTTGAGAGTAGCACCTAATATACTTTTATAATGTGCTCTATGAACTGTGTAAATCTCTGAATTCGGAAACTTCAGAACGATGTTGGCTTCCTGACTGAAAACAAGTAACTGATTTAGCAGAGAATCAAGTGTAAAAGTGTGGTATGTGTCCCCATCCTGCTTCAAAATGTTGACAGTGTAACTGCACTGTCTGTATCTCTGGAGGTTTTTAGTGAAATAACACAGTGTGTGTATATTCTGTAGCACACTCAAAGAAAAGCGAGAACAGCAGGCATTTTTACAGTGACTATAAGTATTTTTCCTGAATCAACAGGACTGGATTACATCAGGCAAGCAGTACCATTTATGCTAAAAGGCGTGCTACTGTGATTTTTCTGAACTCTCTTTAAAGCTCAGTTGTGTGTCTTTTTCGGTTGTACTGAAATATTGGATCATCACTATAGAGGACTTGTAATCACCGCTTTTAAATTGACATGTTGATTGATAAGGCAGGATTATCATGTGATTAAGAATAAATAAGATATAGAAAACTTCTGTTCCCAGCAGTGCCCCAGATTTCTTTTGTAACTGCTGAAACAGCTTAGCCTCTCAGTATTTTTCCCTTTTAAGCAAAAAGAGGTCATCAGTGTTTTCTTTTCTTGTGGAAGTATACAGAAGTAATGTGATCTGTATTTGTGACTAGTAGTAAAGTAATCAGATGTGTTAAACACAAATATTTCTTTTACAATGAATTCCAACAACTTCTCTGTAACTGTTTTTAAAACCAAAATAAGATCTTATTCTTCCTAGTTTCTTCTTCCATTTTCTATTATATTCATGTGTGACTGAGTAATCCTTTTCAAATTTCTATAAAGCCACAAAAATTATGAACAAGAACCTACTTGGCCTATTTCTGACTTCAATAGAAATTACATGAAGGGTAGGATAAACTACAAGAAAGGAGGTCTTTTAACCGAACATTTAACAAGCTGTAATGCACTCTTTTTTGTTTTTCCTTCTTGAGCGAAGCACTTGGAGAAAATCTGATTTTTTTGGCAAATCAAATCCCAACTTTTCAAATGGAACTGTACCGGTGAAAATAGATTTTTCCACATATAACTGAATAGTATGTCATATGTAATTAAAGGTCTGTCACTTTAAATTAATTAAGTTTTGAAGTAGAGCTGGCTGATTCCTGAATTGGGTTCATTGAGAGGTATAAAAACTGAAGAGTTTCAAGTAACCATTTCACATCCCTCATATTATTTAAGAAATGTGTGCTTATTAATATTTAACACTATATTACTGGCAGGAGGAAGTCGGTTTCCTGTGAATGTCAGAGTTTATAGAGTGACCTATGTAAAAGAAAGGAAAATGAAATAAAATTAATAAAATGTGCACAGAATACAAGACTACAGCTTTAATTTTGTCCCGGGAACTACTTTATAAGTAAGAAGTATGAATATATCCTTTTGCTGCATTAGGATTTGCCAACATGAAGCTTTTATACTACCCCTTTTACATCACATCATTCTTCTATGCAGAAGCAGTGTCAAAATGGTTAGAAACTAGTTGCCAGGGGATGAAATTTCCTTCTTTTTTTTGAACTGATTAGCTTTATTTTTTTGTTCTTATTCAGATTGTTAGAATGTTGTCTGGAAAGACAAAGGAGGATTCTGGTGGACTAGAACTGTGAACTAACTGATATGTAGAATAGTGACATTGTCTCCCAGCTGAAAAGTTCACTGCATTCTTCACCATACGTAGTTGCTGTAATATAGGTATGAACCTTTGATGAAATATATCTCCTACAGAAGTGAGAAATTCTGCTGTATCAAAGTCACAAAGACAATAAGCCAGAATACTTGTCCCATTTAATATTCCTTGTGCTCTTCTGGGACAAGCTGATCGCTCTCAAGGAGAGACAGGGTAAGATGTGTCTACATATCTTATTATATTCTCCTCTTGTTCTCTAGAACTGTAGGAAATGTCTCTTACCCTGTACAGATATCAGAGTTCACAGACCTACTTGCTTCAAAGCCAGTAAGTGCATTCTTTGAAGAACTGGTTCCTTTATATTCTTAGTACAACTTGGGATGGGATCAGAGACATGATGAGATACATGACTAGGAGTGCATTAGGCTACACAACAATGTATATTAATCCAGACTTCTGTTCCAGGCATGCAATCATTATTTTTATTGGCTTATTCCCTAGGTAAACCCACTCGAAAACAAGTGATTGTGCTTCATTTCTGTCACAGAGTTTAGGGCAAACGCAGGAACTCTCAGATTGTATGAAGAATTATTCTCTAGTGCTGTAATGATCAGACAATTCATGGATGCTTACAGACTGCACAGGGTGTTTGAATTTGAGGGCTGGCACTGGAGTCTGTATGTCTTTTCAAAATTTTTTTGTGTAGTTCCTATAGTAATGCATAAAATGAACACAAGGATGATACTTGTTCCCTGCTCAAGGGGATTTTTATTGGTTTGGAATCGGTTACCTAAACTGCAGGATATTAAGAACTTGCCAGTGTGCCTCAGCAGCAGGTTAGGTGTGTTATTGTTCTGGGTTTGGTGCTGGTGTTTTTTAACAGGGTATCAGACAGTTCCCCCAAGAGTTTGTAAGTTACTGTTACAGGTCACTGACTCTTGGAAAACATGAAAAAAATGTTGACGGAAGAGAGGCCCTTACAGACCTTTCGCTTAAAAATAAATCCAGTTTTATGAGGCTGATATGAGGTGCTTGCTACTTTACTGATAAAATTTCAAAATCTATCTTTTCTGTAAAATAAGTAAAACAACTGTTTTCTGTCACAGGCTAGCTAAACTCCTAGCTACACACCATATGTCTCCAGAAAATCACCTGTGTGGTACTTTGAGGAAATGAGCTATAAAATAGAGAATATTCCATGTTAGTGGACAGAAGTGAATCAAAAACGAAAATGAGATAGTAAATATCTACAGATATCAGGATTAATATCACAGAACTTCATAGGTAAAAAGTAAAAAATCGAAATATCTAAATGGTTTGAAAAAAGTAACTTAAAGAGTAGACAATCCTAATCCAAAGACTTTGACATCCTTGTCGATACGTAATTCCTATGAATTAAATTTCTCATTATGGTTTTAGCAAAATTTTTAATGCAAAATTTTTTTCTATATAAACACAGCATGATATATTTAACTTAACATGCATTTAAATAGTCACAAGCTGCCAAACTCTGAAATGTAGAGTATTAGCTCTTTCCCTTCCATCAGTGAATACTTTCAGCTATGAAGTTTTCTCATTTGGTTATTTGCTTTAAGTGCTACAGTCAGTAGAATGAGAACTGCTCAGAGAAGAAAAAAAAGGGTTGAATTGATGTTCCTGTTTAAACCTCGTACAAAGATTCTTACCCTTTTTACAGGTTCTTCCCTAGGCATGCAATGCTGAGATTCCCCAGTAGGTGCCCTAAGAGATCTCTTTTAAATGTTATAACTAGGCACTGAAATTGAGTATCTGCAGCTTTCTCTTTGTGTGGAGTTTTTTGGGTTTTTTTAATAGAATCTCTACTGTCTACTATCGAGTGGTATTATGCTTTCAGATTTCAACGATAATTAATAATGAAATTATTTGATCCCAAATGAAGTTGAAAAAAGCTAGATGATATGAAATTAAATATTTATCCTCATTGCCTAATTCTTTTCCAATAGTAATTTTTAATGTGGATATTAATTCTGTAGTGTATTATCTCCTTACTGTTTAATCACTTGTTACTTTATTTTCACAAGATGAGAATGGGGACAATGTCATCTTGTCAGAATCAATATTACTGCAAAGCTGCTACACACTGAAATGAATTCATAGCATTTATTTTATTAGAAGTAATGAAAAAAATCTACAGATCTAACCTCAGAGCCTAGGCTTCTCCCCCACACACTCTGAGTGTTATTTTGTGGTACGCGTTTGAATTGTTTTGATGAATTTCAAAGGCAGGTTTCTTGTGTGTGAACAATAATGCATGTTTCTTTTATTTGGGTCCCTTTGTGAGAACTGGCTTTGAGGAGATATAGGGAAAACCTTAATGTGCCTTTATGATCCCTGTTGTCATTTGGGAGATCTCCTGTGACAGATGGTTGGCACTACCTTTCTCCAAGCCACGAATAAGCTAATTTTCTTCAATGCCATTTGCCAGTGTCTGTCATTCTGGTGCTCATGATCACCTGCTGTTATAAAAGCACCGGTCCAGGCCTCAACGCATTTCTTGGGCTTTTTGTTCAGAACAGAGTTTATGGTGGGTGCACTATCATCTCTCATTAAATCATTGAACAGACGTTGAGTGAATTAGACCAGTGGAAAATGAGGGAAAGATGTATGTGTCCAAACTTCATGCTGCGTGTGTGCAATAGAGAGCGAGAGATTTGGAGGATTATTCATGCTATCTCATATCAGAGCATCCTGAGAGTTCCTTTGCTGTCATTGACTTCAAGCTAATCAATGATCTTCACTAGTAACAGCTGCTCTGAAGGGGCAGCTGTTGTCTTCAAAAAAAAGAGGAATAATTTGTTAAAAAGAAGTGGAAATTAAATCCTACAAAGGGCAGTACTTTGGACTGTATATTTTACAATAAGATTTCATTATTGATAGAATTTATTGTGCCTAAAACTATGTTTGATATTAAGTTACAAGTATAAGTGTGTTTTAAGTGTTGTGTACTCTTAATTCACAGAAAAAAATAATTATTTTTTGGGTTTTTTAGTCTTTTTTACTACATTGTAACAGTTGGGTGGGCTAGTTTGGGACAACAAATTAATTGTCATTTAGTAGTAGCAGACATCAGTATCCTGAATTTTGGGTAACTATTAATGGGAATGCTTTTCAATTCAAATGTTTAAAGATAGACCACAAAAAATAAAATTTTATTATTGAACTTGCAGGTGGTGAGGAGTACCAAGCCACACAGAAGTCATTGGAATAATCTAAAGGGTAAGTAACAAAGCAAGTTTTTGAAATGTCTTATTTTTGTCCCTTACTGATTATTAACACAAAATTCCAAGCACAAATTTGAAAAAAAAAAAAGTCCCTTCTGAAAAACTATGCTTGCTCTCTAATTCTGAGCTCATTTTGCATGCAATGCTGTTTACAAGGAATATAACCCGTTCTTCAGAATTTTTTGCAGTAGAAAAGGAGATACAAATTAGTCAAAGAAAGTGACTTTTGTTCTAATTTCAGTGAGTTATGAATAGCCCATAAAGTGTAAGAGCAAATATTCTGGACTGTCCTGGTTTTTGACTGCTAACTGGAGTTAAACCATGGCACGGACAAATACTGAATAGGTTGCTAAAACAACTCTTATCATCTATTATTTGCATTAACTTCCCTTTAACAGACTGAGACTTTGGTCTTCTCTTTGTGTTGTGTAAAACTTCCCGCTGTATTGGATATTATATTAAGCAGCATCTCATAAATACAAAATAGAGAATCTTTATTATTTATATCTATAGCCTAAACAAACATAAACCAGCTTCAAATCTCCCCTGTGTTTCTCATCTTTACAAGAAAATGCCAGTACTTACTGCATGCGCTCTCCTCTGCCCAATGGCAAATGCTTCAAATATAGTAATTGGGGTTCAAAAAATAAAAACCAAGCATAACTGATTGTCAAGCACAAGGGGCTCAGGAGTATACCAAACTGAAAATTGTCTGGCACTCTATGTGGGAACTGCCAGATATGATCATAAAGTATCCAAATTAAGGTTATGGAAACCAGAAATATACTACTAAAGCAGCAACAAGTCTCTCTGGACTAGCAATTAATTGGTAGGCACAGAATAAGTTCTTCATTACAATAATATATTCTGGTCTGTATTACAACCAATAAAATAATATCCCACTTACTCCGTGGATGAAAATGTTTGAACCGCAGAAAGTGATGATATAATGTATGGCTCACAAAATAATAACAATAATAAAAAAAATTTATTCACAACTTTTTTTCGCATGTGTGTAAAAATACAGCCAACAACGTAAAAAATGGACCTCACAAATAATATCCATTAAACAGAAGACAGAAAGATGTCAGGATGTGAATAAGCAAAACTTATTTTCCAAATACGGTCTACAGCTGATACAGATCTAAATAAAAGGAAAAGTTAGACAAAAATGTATGTGCTAAAAACACGTTAAAGTAATTGTAATTAATATGAGTTTCTAAATTGAATATCTCAGTGAGTTTACAAAGAATAAAGATAAGCATGATCACTCAAAATTGCAAGAATGACAAGATACCTTTATGTATTACATGGTTGTATCATTATTTACACTGAAATTTAGGAATGCAAGTCCTCACAAGGTACAGAGATTTTCGAGTTTTGAGGGTCTTCCACATGCTATTTTGGGGATTCATTGTCTACGAACCTGCAAAGCCAAGCAGTAAGTTATGGTATGTCAGACCTTGCACAATTTGACTGATTTCCTGACTGCTTCAATAATTGGGTTATATAAAACATCTATGTAATTGTTGATTGTTTCTTTAATGTACTTTCAAAATGGCAAAGGAGAATGGATGAACAAGGTCCCTCCTCACCCTCACATTTCAATTTCCCCTCAGTTTTGAACAAGTCAATTTGGGGTTTACCTCTGTCCCAGGAGAGTTTCTGGTGCAATCTACTAGCTGTGCTAGTAGATTGAGTGTCACTTTTGTGTTGCAAATATCGTCCTTCAGTAGTGCAATTATATTGTCTGTACTTATCAAAAAACTGAGAGGGCTTAAGAGAAAAATGAGGGGAGAAGTAAAATAATAGGGTTTCAGAAATGCAACCCATATGCCAGACAAGCTACCTTCATGATAACTGGCAATTAGAAAGCGTTGGGTCAATGAAAGTCTGGTTTATTTGGCTTTATATTCCACACTCTGCGTGTCAAAGTTAATCATGTTTCTTCTTGCAGTGCCATGACCTAATTATCAGTCCAGTAAGAACTCCCTCACAAAACAGTAATAAGCTAATGCAATCCGACCTATCCTGTTTTATTATTTCCTATGTTAACTAGTTCAGTTTTTAGGTAAGGTATTTGCCTAGTTTTGTTTCTCACTACGTGTTCATTCCACATGTAGACACAAGTGTAATTAACCTAGAAAGCTGATGTACGTCAGAGCAGCTGGCCTCTGTCTGGCTTTACCCTAGCCATGGGTGATTTAAAGACAGTTTAATACTTTAATCTGTAACGTATTTTCCCAAAAGGCACGAAGCAGGTAACCTATAATGGCATGAGGAGTAGATACTTAATTTTCATAATGATTTCATATTGTAGACGAAGGAGCTACTCTTTGAAAGTGGTGGAATGGATAGCAAATTAATTTAAAAATAATAAATCAGATAACTAAACCCGTTATCTCACAATAAAGCAGATTCAAGTGAGACTTCAAAATACTGTTTCTCTGCTTGACTTCACATAAATATATTTCTAAGTTTTCAGGTGATTAGCTTCCAGTTGGATTTTTTGTTTTGATTGTTTGTAGTCATCCATTCACCTCTTCTCCTGCTTATAAATGGAGCATGTAATTAATGGTCTTATCTCAAGGTGAATTTTTTTCCCCCCTTTTGTTTTGTATAATTAAGATTCCCAGTCACATGCCCTGTTTCTGTCGAGGTTTACCAGGGACCTCTACCTCGGCACTCAAACACCTAAATCTGGCGTGGACGCTAGGGATTACCGACACAGGTGTGCAAAGCCTCCAGCATACCTGAGCTTTCAGATAGCCCCTTGATATATTAAAGCTTATGAATATTGCATAACACCCCCCTGCTTGAAGCGCGCGGGCACAACACCCCTCTGTGCTTCGGGGGGGAGTTACTCGCTGTTTCCCAGCAGTTGCTCTTCCTGCTGCCGGCGCCCGCGCTGCCATCTGCCCGGGCGCTGGGTGCCGCCGCCCGGGGCCAGGGCTCTGTGCGCACCGCGGGGAAAAGAGAGCGGGGCCACGGCCCTGCGGAGGAGAAGCCGAAGGAAGGATTCGGTGACCTCTGCCGGGGTAACAGCCCCCTGCGTGGACAGGGAGCCCCTCGGCGAGGAGGTCTGGGGCCACACGAGACGTTCTATCCCCGTGCCCCGTNGGGCTGGGCGGGAGCGCGGCCGCTGCTGTCCGCGCCGCGCCGGGTGCTGAAGGGCGCCGGCGCCGCCTCCGCGGCCGCGGAACCGCTCCCCGCGCCGGCTCCCGCTGCCAAGCGCCGTCACGGGAACTGCGCCGAGTTCGCTCCGGACTAGTCGCTCGCTCGCTCTCTCGCTTGCTCACCGGATCGCGGCGGAGCTGCTTTTGGCTTTGTTAAGGGAAGAAGTGTTCCTCTCTTTGCGATTTGCACGAGGACCCTTCGAGCTGCGGGTTTTGTTTTGTTCCTTTGTGGATTTTAGTGACTCCTGGACAAGGTAAGCAGCAATACCAATATATATACACGCACACACAGACACATATAAATTTTTCACATAAATGGTAGCAGAGTACCGGATGGGATGGAGGACCTGGGAATTAAAGGCAGAGCAAACTTGGAAGCTTGGTAGCCCTTAGGTCAGTGTAGGGGCAAGGCTTGGAAAAGGGGTGCAGCTTTCAGTGAAAAGGGCTCCATAAACAAAAGATGAATCTGAATGAAAAGTTCAAGGCTTATTTTAATTGAAAACTGGCTCTCAGGGTAATTTTTAAATGGTTGGAAATGTTTTGTTTTAGAAATCTTGAATATTATAGAAAGATCTCAAAAGGCATTACAGAACCTTCTTTCTATAAAGACTGCTTGGGGGGGACTTGAAAAGCTCTGGTTGAATCTGTGTGGGGGAAGACAGGATATGCGAGGTCATTGTGGGAAGTAGAGAGTAAAGTAGGAATTAAAGAGGATTTAAAGGCATAGCACCATGTTGCTCTGTGTTCTTGTGCGTGCCTGTATACATGTGTAACAGAAGGACGGTGATACCCTGTTACCTGACAGACAATTCAGCACTGTAACGCTGTCAACTTGGGAAACAGCACCTCTATGAAAGGGTTCATCACCACCTCTGCCTCCAAGGTGAATGTGGGGTGTGTGTGTCTGTGAAAGTTGTGGATTTTTTCCTTTTGATGTTGGCTGAACATCAGGCCTGCTTCCAGGCTGCAACTAGGCGTAAATGCGAGTCTTGGATTTAATAATACCATATTATGTTGCATTTATAGGACTGCTGTTGTCAGTAATTGAATAGAACTGAGAAGTGTGGGCAGATGTAATGTCTTTTTCTTTCAGCAGTGTTTAACATTTCGTGAGCTTGGTGAGGAGCTCTGCTTCACAGAGGAGTTTGCTGCTGCTTCTGTGAGTTGTCGGAGTTGTGCACACGCAGAGCTCAGTGCTACACAGGGATTTCAGCACACGCGGAGCTGTGCGCCATGCAGGGATTTCTGCACACGCAGAGCTGAGCGCCACGCAGGGGTTTCTGTGTGAGATTAAGGCTGATTCCAGAGGGAATAGGCTGCTCCTGCTGCTAGCCAGTGCTACTGAGATAACTGAACAGAATAAGTAGGCAAATGAGGTCCACACATGGTGTTTTTCAGGATTATGTAGCACTTCATACTCTTTTGGTTGTGATGGATTTTCTTAGGAAGTGGGACCTAAACCACAAGTGTTTCTCTACACAGTTGTCCTGCACAAGTGCTAGCAGTTGTAGTAGCTGTGAGTGTAAAGTAGCTTTTGTTGGTGAGATGAAGCTGATGAAAGGAGGCTGCTTCATAGTATTATAGCACTGTTTTACTCCTGCATCATTTCCTTAATGTTAACGTGGGTTCTTTTTGCTGAATGTTTGTATCAGCTAGAGTATAAAGATAACCATCAGGCAGCAGCACAGAGCTACTGATGGGTGAAGTTGAAAGCTAGCAAAATGAGGAGAAAGTAGTTTCGGGTGCCAAGACTTTCATTACATCTGGGTAGAATTAAGAAATATGTTTTATTGTTCTCTCCCCCTTCCCTTCTCCCCAGTCATGAACCAGCTCTCTTCTTTCTCTCTCAACAGTAGGGAATGAAAGTTTATTACACAGCACCTGCACTGGTTGCAAGCCTTCATTAACAGTCTATCCATCAGCTAAGCTCTTATCATCTGTCATTGACATGAATATTGATTTGCTTTGAAATATTTTTTTATAATTTTAAATGATGGCTTTTAAGATATGGAGATTCAGGATGTTTACTTTTTGAAGCAGACATTACAAAATTATTTTGAAAAGTTATTTTGAACCATGTGGTGCCGACACTACAATAATACTGAGGGGACAAAAGAGCCACAACAGAACAACCCCAACCCACTAATTATATATCCAAACTTTTCGTGTTTATACAGGGCCTGAATCTGCAAATCACTGTTCACTTGAGTGGTCTTTATTCCTACACACATTCTTTGTCCAGTCAACAGGACTATCTCCGTTATCACATGATTAAGAGTGATTGACCTTTCTGAGATCAGTCGTTTTACCAGCATCAATCAGATGATAAACTTTGATACTAAGATATTAGTTCTGTGCTTTTAAATTTATATCTTATATCTGATTGTGTTTTCTGTGTAATATTTTGCCTTCATTTGTATTAGGCTGCTTTATTAGATAAATCATGTTTGAAAAATGGGTACTTGAAATGATACATCTACTCCAAAGGAGATAAAATGACACTGCTATTTTTCAACAAAATGGTGTTCTAAATATGTGTATATATTAAGTGTGGTCCATAGCCATTTTGGTCATTGGTTCTAACTAGAAGAAGTCTCTCTGCAGTAGTAAACCTTGTTCAAGCATATTTGTAAACTTATAAGAATATGTTTTTGTATGCTATGCAGTTCCAAGGCCTTTACCAACATCACACAAAAGTTGTAAATGACTTGACCAAACAGCTGACTGCAGAACTAATGCAAAATCAGGGAGGAATTTTGTTACAAAAACAGGATTCAGGGAAAATTTTGGTTTAAAGAGCTACTTTGTAGACTCTTCTTAAGCTGACCAACACAGAAAGGTGTGCATATGGAGACACACACAACTCTTGAAAATATCAGTATAAGCACAACACTGTCAGGGGTCCTAAGCTTACTTTTTCCAGTGGATCACTTGGTTATTTGCTGGTTTGAGGCCTTTGATAGTGAATGGTAATCAGTAAAAGCCCAAATATTGTGGTTGCTCAGTTCTAGGTGTGTTCTAGATCTACCTAATCATGTCAGTTTTCCGTTCTGATTTTATTTGTGTGTGAGTTTATCCAATAACCCTCAGTATTTGTTTAAAAAGCAATATTCAATCTTAGAAGAAAAGAACTGTTACAGTCACATAAATTATGTCTTTTAAAAATACCAAACTTTTATTTTTCTTAGAAAAATGGATGCTGTCCCAAACTGTGTCTTTATATAGTATTTCAGAAAATACAAATTTTTGGTCACTCTTCACTTTTAGAGACTATAAAATAATATTAAAAACAAGGCTCTGCTCAGTTTTGTTACTTTCAAACCTAAAGATGGACCTCCAATAGGAATAGTTCTGCCATTTAACAGATCTGAACATGGCTTTCATATCTCAAACGTAAGAGGTCAAATGAAGTTTAGGAAGTCAATTCTGATAATTTTTCTCCAGAGTGGCAGATATTGTGGGATAATTATGGACATTGAATATCGCAGGAGGGAATCATTGGCTCAAGGGGAAGCAATGAATCAAATAGCGCTCTTGACTTTGTTCTATAGTTTTTCTAAGCAAAAGCTAGAAGTTAACTAGTCAGTGTAGCTTGGTCTATTATGCTACACAGTTTTAAAGCAAATAGATTAGCAAGTTTGTTTGTAAATCTGTTTAATCCTGTGTTTTAGCGCTAGCTTTTTTTTTTTTTTACCTTCTGAAGCATAGGGAATAGCTGTCAGCAAATGAAAGACTGGAAACTTGTTTGCATATGATATTATACATATTTAATACAGCATGCTTTTCCCTGCCTCTTGGTAGACAGAAAAGACAACAATTTTATATTATCAGAAGAGCAATAAGTCAAATATTTTGTCTGAAGTAAAGAGACATTGAGAAAGCTGTGGGTTGACCAAGAGTAGTGGTTTTCTAGCCCCTTTGAAAATAGTGCCATGTGAAACTCCCTCTAACAACTCCATTATCAAGGCTTACTACTGCCCAGGAAAAATATTCAAGAGAAATGAAACCCACAGCTTTATTCTCTTCTGTGCTATTTTACGAGTTCTTTCTTAAGGTTTTGGGTTTTGTAACTTCTAGTTACAAAGGCTTGCGTCCTGGTAGGTTGTGTTCCTTTCTAGCAGTTGCATTTATTAAGAGGTGTGCCTTCGTTTGGATGGGCTGGTGCAGATCAAGGAGTTCCTGCACAGTTACTGTGGCAGAAGAACTACAAAAAGGCTCCCTAATATCTCTCATTTCCTCTATGCCATTGTTACTTCTGTTTGTATTGGCTAAGTATACTGGCCAAGAGAGGTTGCTGTGGTTTGGCCTGGCATAATTCCTTACCAAGGGGGGATGGGAATGACTTGAAATATGTATTTGTTATCTGTTCTTAGCTTTATTTAATAGCAACATTTATGCAGGTATTTACACTTAGTATCCTGGAAATGATCATAGTAAGCCTATTAAATTAATCACTCCTTATACCATACATTATGTAAAATTAGTTATTTGGCTGCATTGCCAAGTCATGCGAATCTTAAGAAAATAAGAAGTTCTAAAGAGTTAAATGAGGGGAGAGTTGGCAATGGTTGCACTGATTGCTTGAAGTAGGTTGAAGTTCACAGTTTATTTGCATTTGAATTAACTGAGGTTGGTGTCCAGCAGTGCTTTTCAGAGCAGACTCCAGAAAGACTTTTTTTGTGCAATAAAGTACTTGAAAATGTTAGATGGAAGATGAAGGATATTTAAAATACTTATTTCTTTTCCTGACAGAGAGAGCTTTCTTCTCATTTTATTCCAAGTGAGGCTTATTGTATTCTGAAATATTTTTACTGTTGAATAGGCGGTCTTGTGGTAAAAGCCACTATCATTTTCACATGAGTATATTAAAAACTTACTGGAAGTATTTTTAGTTCCTTTATGAGGAATTTTCTAATATCTACAAAAAGAAAGAAAATAATCTGAAAGCAACTCATAACTTTAATCAGATAAAAATTTATTCGTTACTAAAAATGCTTTTTTATTAAATAAAATAGGAACTTCTAGATAGGAGCTTTACATACTTTTTGCTTCCATTCGGAAATAAAATATTTTAGAGGTTTTCTGCATTGTAACTCTGAACTGTACGTATTTTTATTATTATAACAGAACTTTGTCTTCCTAAATAATATGTAAATCATTATAAACATTTAAATCAATGAGCAATAAAACAAAAGCAGGTAGAAAATTCTTACATGATTGGTAGTGAAAATAAACTTTGTTTTCAAAGAGCTTGCAGATTATGACTTGTTTCAAAGTTCAACATTTCAAGTTCTATTTCTTAAATGCATTTTCTTTGGTAAACTTTACTTAAAACACCACTATAACTGATAATATATGTTGTTTATGGGTTTTATTAATTTTTTTCATAAATCATTGCTAGTATGGGAAAACCAAAGCACTTCCACATCATTCTGGTGAATCAATGGAAATCTTGATTCATATGCAAAAGCAGTCAAAAAAATAAATGCAACTTTTGATTCTGTTACAGAGTGAATATAATGCACTAATGTTAAAATTATTTATATAATTGAGGATTGTATTTGGTGACAATCATGGCCTTCCAGTGATAGAAGAAATGTGCAAGGTTCAAACACATTTAGTATATACTCAGAAAAGACTAGTATCTGCTTTCTGAGGACAAACTATAGTGCAATGGAAAGCTAAATGCACATGAATGAATGACCAATTCACAAATACCTTGTTTTAGAGTTGCAGGAGTCCAACTTTTTATTCATAGAGCAGAAAAAGTTCCAAGGTACCTGAGTAAAAAAAGAGTTGTTAAAAAAGAGTTGTTAATTTGTTAATTTTGCACATTGTTAATTTTGAAAATGCTTTTGCATTTATATTTTAGGAGAAAGAGAATTGTTTTGTCACATTTTGGAGAGGTTTTTGTTCCTTCTGCATCATCATTTGTAGCAGTGTCTAATTTTTCCCTCTTAGGGGTCTGTTTTGAGCGTTATATCAACAAAAAGCAGAAGCTTTTATAAGATGTGACGTTTGTACCACATCTTGGTAACTATTCACCTTTCATGAGAGATTTGAAATCTGAGACCAGGTACCTTTGTTAAAGGCAAGTTTTCTCGGTGTTTTACAGATACTCCTCAGGTCTGAGAGGTGAATTCTCAAAAAATTCTCTGAAAGACATTTCCAGACATTTTCTCAGTTATCTCTGCAGTATTCATAGAAGTGCAGAATCTGATATTATCAAGGAAAGAATGATTTGGATTGGAAGGGACCTTAGAGATCATCTTGTTCCACCCCCCTGCCATGGGAAGGGACACCTTCCACTAGACCAAGTTGCTCAAAGTCTATCCAGTTTGGTCTTGAACACTTCCAGGGCTTATAGCATCCACAGCTTGTCTGGGCAAGCTGCTCTGGTGCGTCAGCACCCTCATAGTGAAGAATTTCCTCCTAATATATAATCTAAAACTACTCTCAGTTTAAAGTTATTCTCCCTCATCCCATGCCCTTGTAAAAAGTACCTCTTCATCTTTTGTGTAAGGCCCCTTTAGGTACTGGAAGGCCTCAATGTGGTCTCCCTGAAACCTTCTCTTCTCCAGCCTGAACAACCCTGAACTCTCTGAGCCTGGAGAGGTGCTTCATAAGAGACGTGCTCCAGCCCTCTGGTCGTCTTGGTGGCCCTCGTCTGGACTCCCTCCAACAGGGACACATCCTTATGTTGGGGTTCTCAGAGCTGGATACAGCACTCCGGGTGGGGTCTCACAAGAATGGAATGGAGGGGGAGGATCATTGCCCTCGACCTTCTGTCCACAATTCCTTTGCTGCTGCCCAGGATTTGTCTTTCTGCGCTGCAAGTGCACGTTGCTGAGTCATGTTGGACTTCTTGTCAGCCGACACACCCAAGTCCTTCTGGCCAGGGGTGCTCTCAACCTATTCTCCACCCAGCCTTTATTTGTACTTGGGATTGCCACGACCCAGGTGCAGGACCTTGCCCTTGGCCTTGTTGAACTTCAAGAGTTTTGCACAGTCCCACCTCACAAGCCTGGCCAGGTCCCTCTGGATGGCATCGTTTCCCTCTAGCATGTTGGCTAAACCCCACGACTTGGAGTCCTTGGCAAACTGGCTGATGATGCACTCAGTCACGCTGTCCGTGTCACTGACAAAGATGTTGAGTAGCACCGGTCGCAGTACCAGCCCCTGTGGAACGCCACTTGTCACTGGTCTCCGTTGAGCCATTGACCAGAGCGCTGAGGGTCTGACCATCCAGCCAATTCCTCATCAACTGAGTGGTCCACGCATCAACTCTGGGTCTCTCTAGTTTGGGTAAACAATTTAAATTAAATTTAGTTATTTTTTGAAAAGTAGCATCTTATTTTGACAGTGAGCCCTTCTGTTTCAAAATGGAAACACAAGTTCAGCTCATCATCAGTTTTTGCGGTAGAAAGGCCACAGAGAAAGAAGAGAAGCCCCTTGTGACAGTACTTTGGGTTTGTCCTTGTCAAGTGGAATTAAGTTGCATGGATCCTCCCTCTCCTTGCAATAGCCAAGGTTAGCCATAACCTCAGCTTCAGTGAGAAATTGATGTTTTTAATCTTGAGGGCTGATTTTTAAGTTGAAATACAGTTCATCACAGTGCTGCTCTTCCATATTATCAAGTACTTTGACAGAGAGAAAGTTCCTATTTAAAATAAACTACAAGACACAGCATCAGGTTATGATAGTTTGAAGGCTGATTATATTTTTCCATTTATTTCCTATGCCTTTTAAGGTGAATGAATCTTAGCTAGTATAGTGGAGAGTTAAAATACTATTTTTAAAAACTGTTGGTCTTCTAGCCTATATGTTATGTTTCTATCTTTCATTTATACCACCTTTATATTCTCATGTAATTCAGAAACCCAGCTATAATTAGTGCTATGGTAGTATTTCAACACAAAAAATATATTTCTCTTTTAGATTTTTTCGTATTTGCTCAAGGCTTATTTTGATAAAGAGTAATACTTTGTAGAAACGTTTCTAGACATAGATGCATGGGCTGATTTAGTTCTTTGCTTGGGACATTGAAAGAAAAAAACATAATTAACATCACTTCTGAGGTTTAACTTTCGTAAAATGTAAATTATTTTTTGAACTGAAGACAGTTTTTCTAGTGAATTTAAACTGTGTTGCTTAGCTATAGTTGCATTTTAGTCTACTGTCTAAGAGGCTGATTCTCTTACTTCATGCTTGGAGAATTTTTCTCACAGAAATATTTGAACAGTCTACATTTGTATGTTCTTGGTGCAGTCAGCAGGGTGGGGGTAGGTTTTCTGCACCTTGGAGGTTGCATTTGAAACATTAGTAGAGTGCTTCAAGCATCAGATCTTAAGATTGGTGTCCCTCAAAGACCAAAAATCTAATATTTTAATATATTCATGTCCTTTATATCTTTTCTGTGTGATAGTCACATTCGTCTACTGCTCTAGGCTCTCAGTGATCTTTTCCATGCATAAATAAACTTTTAAAAGGGCTGCTATGCTTATCTTTGTAAAAATATACATGATATACCCATAAATCATTAATAAATCTATACTGACAATTTAATTTATACTTCCAAAGTCTCAGAAATCCGTATAAAAAAATAGCAGCCCCCTGTTCTCATAGTTTCTCAAATAGAACAGCTCTCACATTAATAAATAGGTTTGAATGAAAGTTTGTGATATAATTTGCTGACTCTAATGATTTAGAGTGCTTTTATTAATTTATGTGCTGCATCTAACTCCTCAATGAACAGTGTGAAGTATTATGGTTAATAATTTCAGTTTTATCATTCTCTGCTTGCCTTTTGAGAGACAAAGGTCCAATTTTAGTGAGTTAGTCTTGTATTTTTTATAAGCTGGGCATGTTTCTGGAGTTATCATGAGTAAATGGTGAAAGAAAACCTTAAGACCTGATCATGAAGCTGTAAATTGTTAAAAAAATAGGTTTTGTACCTTTGCTATTTTTTTCTAATGAAGAAAACGAACAGGGGATTGTATGCCTGGATGGAAATTCTGAATTTTAAAATTTGTGTTATTTAAGTATTAAGTATTGAGTATTAAATATTTCCCGTCAAGAAAAATGCCTTCACTAAAAGGGTGGTCAGGTGTTGAACAGGCTGCCTAGGGAAGTGGTCCACCATCCCTGGAAGTGGTCAAGAAACATATGGATGTGTCACTTGGGGACATTGTTTAGTGGTGAACACAGCTAATGGGTGGACTCAATGATCTTAGAGGTTTTTTTCCAGTGGTTCATGATTCTGTGATTCTGTTGAGTTTGGGCTCTTCCAAAAAGAGCTAGGAAAAGATTTGCAAAGTTATATATAAGCATGGCAAAAATGATTAATAATTATTGGTTTTTTTCAATATTCGAAGTAAAGAGTTGTTTTAAACTTCCCATACATCTGAGATCGTTAACATCTCAGATTGTAATTTTGATTTTCAGCATCGACTTTCTTATCCCAGCATGCAGCAGAAGGTTTCTCTGCCATATTGATTTGTATCCCATCAACCATGAGACCCACTTTGGTGTTTTTAAGAAAGGAAAGTATTTGGTAATTTGAGGGATTTTTAAGCATCAGTTCGCCATTTCTCTCTAGAAGTGGGTTTCTGAGGTTACCATTGGTAAAGTCAACTGATTTACAAGCCACAGTAAATTTGGGAGGTCTAGAAGAAATACCATTTCCTGGGAAGAGTTTCACTCTAATCAGTGAATATTTAAGGAAAAGTATCTTCTCAGCACTCTTTGTTCTGCCTTTAGACTGGGTTTGTAAGCCAGTTATCATTATTAATTTTTCATTGCTTTTGACTAATGTCTGAGGGATCAGTTCTTTTACAGTCCTGTAATAACTGCATTATAAATATTTGTGTGGGACAGATATAATGCATAAGTAATTTTCCTCTATTTCTGGTATTTAGGTCCTGCAGTAATTACGCACTTTGTTTTTCCTGTGTTGTCTTTTACTTCAGGTTTACTTTCTCTATTTTTTATAGTAGTTTGTTTCACAAAAGGCCTTTTGGCCTCAGAAAGCCAGGTTTTTTGTGTTAAAGATTGTGTGTTTAATTTTCTATAACAATTTGCAACTGCTCGTCAGGTAGCCTTTGCATGGCATACAAAATGTCTGCTGTAAGATTTCACAAGTTAAAACACCTCCATGGAGAACTTAAACCGAGGCACAGTGAAGTAGAAAAGTGCTACTGAAAAGAGTCAAACTGCTTTAAAATGAGCATGCGATGTGTGTGAAGGTTCAACTAAATTACAAAGATGAGGCCTAAAAAGTGAAGCTTCAGAGTGGAAATTTCCTGATTGAAAAGGGTACATCTAGGCGAAAAAATTATTCTGAAGTTTGTTAATAAGCACAAGTTGAGGAGAAACAATCCAGAGAAAGACTTTTCCATAGTAAATATTTTTATAATTGAATTATACTTCAGAGAAAGCCATGGGGGGGTTGGGAGTGGAGGAGAAAGCGGGTATTATCACTGTGTGGAAATTTCATCTTTGAGTTTTTGAATATGAAAAAGTACCTTTTAAGAAGTGCTGTTCATAAATTTCTAGTTTAGGATATTTTTGAACTTGCCTAGTCTCTCAAGACTACCAAGAATTGGAGAGCAGAAAATGGAAGGTTTTGCTTTCTAGGAGCTGAACACTATGAGCAGTTGAATCCTACTACTCATTTTGGCTTGTTCTAATATACATCTACACCCAGAAGAAAACACATAACTGCTCACAAATGAAGGGTCAGAATTTGGCAGATCTGGTCTTAAAAAAACAGTGGTAAGTGAGTGGTAAGTGAAATAAAAAATGTAGTAATTGTCCATAGAAGTTAACAAAAACTTTAGAGTGTGCTCTCAAGTATTCTTGCAAGGAAGGACTTTGTGAACTGAGAAATATTTTTTCTATTGCTCCATGTTAAAAGACGATGTAATTTTTCTCTTCAGCAGGAATTAAGTTTTAGTGTGAGATATTTAGACAGAGGACAGAAGCCTTGGACATATGTCACTAGGGAAACTCTTCTTGTTTGCTGGATATCATAGCATCTGCTGGGAGTGAAAACACTGATGAAATAATCATGAACCAGAAGAATGTAGCTCTTGATCCACCAAAAGAGAATGAAATTCTTTGTGTATTTAAGGGAAGTAGCTATTTCCCTTAAATACACAAAGGAGAAGAAGAAAAGTCTGTGATAGCTCAACTTGTGACTTTGTAGCTACTTTCTTTCTTTCAGTTTCTAGTAGAAAAAAAAGCAATTACTAGTGGAAAAAGAGAAGAAAAAAATAGCTTTTCTGTGCTCCCAGACTGACTGAAAAGTGGTATGGTTACATTTACATTAATATTATCATAGCAAGTTTGCATCAGTGAAAATATGAGGATAAATCAGACACCATATGTGCAGGTCCACACTTAATTACAAGATGAACACTTCTGTAATGAAGATTATGGCATTGTTTTGAAATTTGCATCCTCATTTTTATCCTTGCACACATGTTCTTTCTGGCCATCTGTAGGAAATATTATAAATTTAGAGCCAGTGAGCAAATCTAACAACAGAAGAATATTAATGGTTAAAGTCAGTATTACTAGAGAAGAGTCCTAAATTTCTGGATGTTCACAAATGTCTGTTATGACCAAAAACCACCGTAAAAACTACAATGCTGCTCTAGAATTGGTATTTACAATAGATACAATAATAGATAATTGAGAGTCCCAATACCAAAAAAGTCTTCCATATTGCTGTAGGATTGTGGGTCACATTTATTGTCACAACAGTGTAAGAGAGATACTAGTGTACTATGCTTGCTCAGTCTTTCAGTTATATTTTAAATAAGTTGATTTAAAGTTTGTTGTGTTCACTTTTACGTAACTGGGCAAGTAAAGCCATAATCAGAGTGCAGTTTCACTTTGTAGCTAAATAAATTAATAGTTTTATTTGAACTGTGTTGGGGTCACTGCTATCCCTCACATCCTGTTACACCTGTTGGTCAGTCTTTCCCTTCCATCTATAGGCCAGTGGTGTTGATATGAGTGGTGAGAAGGATTAAGGAGCTGATCTGGCTAGAAATTAACCTTTTCCTGCACTGCTCTCCACCTATCAGTTGGAATATCATGGCCAAAGATCAGTTTAAGCTCTGATGGAACAAGACAGCTTCCTTCAAAATGATGCAAAACTGTTTGATTGAACCAGTGTGTTACTGTAGACATAGACTGTAACAGTAATTTTCTGGGATAAAACTTGAACAGAGCACTACAGTCTGTGACTGTAACTACTCTCTCCCCCTTGCATCCTAAGACATAGCTTTAAACCTTTCAGAGCTTCTAGTGGGATAGTTTATCCCTATAGTATTATCTCAGGTGGGTGAGGATAGACTTACGGAAATACTAGTCTAGAAAGAGATTGATGTAAAGCAAACAGTACCTGCATTTATCCTCCCAGGCATGCTTCTGATATCCCATTATGGCTAAAAAAACCCCCCAAAAAACTGAGAAAACAGACCAAAAAACAAACCCAAAAAGCTAGAAAGGGCTGTCTTTCCCAGCTTTGTAAATGGTTCTGCAGGAGTAGCTTTTAAATATTCTCTTTCCAGATTTATATCTCCCTTTTAGAGAACTTTTAGAGTAGCTTTTAGAGTTAGAGTAGAGTTAGCTGGGCTTTTAGAGTAGCCAAAAGTGGGGCAAAACATAGAGCTGAATCCAGGCTATCTTTCACGGGTGATATTCAAAGAAGTCAAGTGAATTTGGAAATAAGGGATATTTTTTGATATTTTTAATGGCTCCTACACTCGTTTTTTTTCCTCCTTAGTATGTATTGAGTGTTATATAGTTCACTCAGAGCTGTAGGGAACTCAGAGGCTGTGGTACTATTAAGGACCATGAGTAGGGAGTACGTAGCAGGACCTTACAAATTGGATCTTGGGTTGCTGGTGAGGCTGGCTTTAAGCTTAGGAGGCTGCCCAAAACTGCCAACTTTGAGAGAGAGCAGCAATGTCTCTGCTCTTGTTTTATTTCCAAGTGTTGAACATAGAAATTGCAGCCACTGGCTGCAGTGTCAGTGCTGAGTGTTGGCACTCTTTCATTAAGTGAGGAACTAGGGAATATGAGCACTATGCACTGCTACATGGAATTTCCCCACTCCCTCCTTAGCAGCGTCCCCTTTTCCCTCATTTCCTGCACCATGCCAAGAAGATGAACAGTGAACCTGATGCATCAGTTTGGTCCCCTACATTTATTGGCTTTATCCTTCTTTGGCACTCTCTTTTTCTTCCTGCTGGAACTTTCTATTGCTACAGATCATACTCAGTGTTTTTGGAGGAGGCAAAGAGAGAAAGTTTGACCTGGGTTTGCTATCAGCTGCAGTTTGAGATGATCCATATCTTACTCTGGAGGATAAAAGTTATCATCACCTCTCTTCATTGAACGTCAGATTGCCTCATTTATGCAACTCTAAGACATTGAAGATGACAGAGAAAGGAGGATTCTTCCCTCTGTCTGTAGGCAGGATAATCCTGTTTTTTTCAAAATTAGAGATTTTCAGAATGCAAGAATGATTGCATGAAAGTGATTAATATTGAAGTGATTAATTAAAGTTATTTGGATATCCTCCACTGAGGCTCTTTCCACTGCTTAATAGTCACATAAGAACTGCAAGACAGTAAACAGTCTTCAGATTCTGTTGCATGTTGCTGGACCAGATAAAAACTTTCAAAACAACTTTCAAAACCCTCTTTCTCTGCTTTGATGAATTTCTGTGTTTTGTGGCTTGCAGAAAATCTCATCTGGATAACAAGAAATATTTGAAATTGCTGAGGAGTAGGGATTCCCAGCCCTTCAAAATACAGGTAGAGGCAGGAGAAGGTTTCAGTTCTAACAGCATAGGCATGCTTACCTGAGTCAGCACTGAGGATAAATCCATGTGACTGATTCATCCGTGAAGGGCCACTTGGACATTTGCCACGTGATCAGCATTTGTGACAGAGCAGTTGGAATGTGATGTTCAGCAATATCTCCTGGCTCTTCTTCATGAGCGTTGCACTTCACAAAGGTGTCCTGGACAATCCCAGAGTCGATGCTGTTGAATTAAAAATAGACAATGGCGTCGAGGTGGGATGAAAAAGGGAGCACAAACTTATATTTCAGGGAGATGGGGTGGTCACTCTTCAGGCTGTAGCTTCACAGTGACACCTTCACGTGAGAAGAGACGAGGTGTTCTTGCCTATGCACAGAGTTCATACCAGATGTGATATGGAGTGTCTGGTGATGACATCTGAGCATTAATTTCTTGTTGAAATATAGGGGTTTTTTTGCTTAAGAGGCTCTTTCTAGTGTTTCCTGGCGCAGCTTCTGATGGTCAAAATTTAATTCTAGTCAATTCTACATAAACTTTTTCCTGTATTTGTATTGTATAAATAAAACTGAAGATACTTACCTTTTTGCCTTTCCAAAAATAACCAAATATTGCAAAAACTCACCCTCAAAACCCAAGAAAAACAAGAACCAAATAAAAGATGTAAAACTTTTTAGTTTTTTAGGTCAATAAACACACAAAAAAAATGTTTTCAGTGTATTATACAGTGGTGGTCGAGGAGACACAAAATACATTCCTTTCACATACTACCATTTCATCACCACATACTGACTGCTCCTTGCTTTGTATTATCTCAGGTTCATTTTTCTTAGATGTAACAATTTTTTAGCTAATGAATTATTGAAAAAATCGTACTTTACAATCCTGTTTAGCTACAACCTAATCAGGAAATGGTAGGTTTTTCTGGTTTACTGTCAGCTTTCCAGCATGCATTTGGAAGGCTTCTTCCTAGTAGTTATATTAGAGTGGTATAAAGCCATAACCAATAAAACCCAGTAAAATAGTATAAGACAGTTCAAACATAGCAGGAAGTGTAGGTTTGGATCCTATTGGATAGGATTGTAAGAAATACATTATTTTATTAGAAATATTTTTGTAAAATTTAAAGAAGGATGCAGTTTTTCTAGGAAAATTACTATGTACTGTAATAATGCACTAAATTTAATAAAAATAGTAGAATACAAATGACCAAGTCAGCTGTCAGAGTCAATTTTTTTTTTTTTTCATTAGGTATGATAGGGTGAGGGTTTTTGTTCTATAGAATCTCAGAACTGTATGTGTTTCCTTCCTGTTTTTCTCAGTCTATTAATTTCTTTTTACATAAGGTGAGAAAATCCTTCTTTTGTAGGCTTGGGCTTTAACGTCCAAGCACATGGCACTAGGAACCTATGCCAGCTTTATGACTGACAAAACAAGTGCAATTTTCTGTATTTCTTTCTGATTGTGCTGACCTGAGGCTCATGAAGAAAGCTGACCTTTGTGACAGTAAAGAAGAAAAAGTTGAGTCACCACGAAGCAGGAAAGGAGAGAGGTGAAAAACTCCCCAGCAGTTAGATTGAAAATACCTGTAACAATTTTGGCTATTCAAGTACAGAACACCTTACTCTATTTGTATATTTCTGTGAACCTAAATGGACATAGATTTTTTTCTAAAGACAGTCACAAGCAACTTTGAATTTCTTTCATTTTGGTTAACAGAGTTATATTAAAGTTTTGTTTCTATTCTTGTGAATGTTCATTGTAACTAAATCCTATAAATACGGTGAAACTCTGGACCAAACATTAAATGTGGATTTTAGAGTTATTTTCCTATTGTCAATTAGGTCAGGATTTCATCTATAGTTAACTTAATTATATTAATGTGGGCACTGGGGGAGAGTACTGGAGGGCAAATGTATTTATGGTTCAATCCTGATAAGGACAAACTGCCCTCAGCTACAAATAGTCCTTGTTTATTTAAATAGCTGCAACATTCATCAGTCCTTTTGGTTACTTATTGAGCTGTGCTTCGATCCAGTTATACAAAAATCCACATGCATCTTTATTCTCTGCAGTTTGATAATTTCCTACTTCCTGTCAGTACTGTTGTGTATACTCCTCTCCATCACAACCAGAGTGCATCCGTGCATTTGAGGAGCTCATGGCTTCCATGTCACAGACTTTCCCATGTCACATCTCTTGCGGATGCACACTCTAGTTGTCTTCTCATCCTATGAAGAATGCTGAAACGCTACTTCCCCTGTCCCTAACTACCTTCTCTCTTTACATTTTTGTGGATTAGGACTTAGTTTCCTTCTTTAGTCCTTTATAATTCTTTTGTTGCTTCAAATCCAATTAGAGGCAAAAACCTCAAACCTGTCCATTCCAATCTTTGCCATTTTCATGGTGATCTTGAGGAACAATCTCCATGTGTGTTGACTTTAAACCAGCTGAGTTATTGAAGAATCTCTTTCACTGGGTAAAAAAGATGGGATCCTCTGTTGGCTGGGATCCTTTGCTGTTGGCTACAGCACTTCAAGGCAGTTTCATAGGTGTAAAGGGATAAAATCATAACATTAGCCAGAATACTTAACAGAAAGCAATCCTCTAAATTATCATGGCTGTTTGAATTAATGATGGACATACCATGGTTTAGCGTTCATCCAAGGAGCTCAATAACACAGAGGTTTCAGTGGTTTTGTTGGTAACTACTGTTCTACCAAACCTAAATTCTTTTCCTGAATAACAAAAGAGAGAAGTAAGGGTGGTAGATTAGTATATCACAGCAAACATGGAGAATTTTAGTCTTTACTTTAGCAGATTATGTGTTTAAAAAAAAGTATCTTAAGCAGCCATTTTGCTTTCTCTATGATAATATCTTTTCTGAAACGTGCTCTTAATTTACTATGGAATTGCCAACAGCTGTTGTTTCTTCTTACATTTAATGTTAGTAGTGTTTTATTTTAGAAGAAAAACATTAAAAACTTGAAACCCAAAATATTTATCTTTTCTAGCATGTGCAAAGTACGCAGTGACACAATGGTATACTAGGTGTCAATTTACAAATTTTATAAAATATTTACAGCACCAAGCTATTCACCTGAGTTCTAAGCTGGCAGGTTTTCTGTTTCTGGATTCATAACATAAAGTGGTTGAATTCCCATCAATACAGATACTGCCATGAGGGTAAACATTAATCCTCTAGGATATTGAGGAACCAGCTAGGACAAGTTTGCTTAATGAGGGAAGAAAGAGACCACCTCGCTAACAGTGTAACCTCCACAAACTAGCACTTGCATATATCAGTGATGCTAAAACCACTCTGAGGTTGATACTGAAGTCTTGGGAAAAAAATAGATCAATACACACAACTCAAATCCATTTAAAAAAGCTCCTCTGAGATATGTCAACTATACTACCCTCATTTTGTTCTTTTTTCTGAAATACTAAAGAAATTATGAGACTGTGTGAAGAACTTATAAGAAAGGTTTAAAACTGCTATTTCTCATTTCATTATAATTCATTGAAATTATATGAAATAATATAATTACTATTCACTAACTGGGTCACTAACACTGAGACATCTGGGTGTCATCCTTTATATAAATAAATAAATATACTGAAAATGGTAAGATCAAATTAGAGCATGAAGTTAGCAGCAAAGATAAGTGTCCTTGCTGCATGTGCATTTCAGGTGTTTTGACCTTCCAGAACTGCCTCTGGCATGCTCAGGCCACTTGTGTACAGGTTCACATGAGCCACTGTAAATCCTTGGGGCTAATTCCAAAGAAGCCCTTCTAGAAAAGCCCTGGGCAAGTGGATCTTGCTTGCATCCCCCATAGAGGCGAGATGAGCTGCCTGGGCTTCTGTTCTTACCCAGCAGCACCTGTCAGTGCAAGTGGCATGAGGGCAGAGAGAGAGTAACAGTGAAAGGCAGAGAAACCTGGTCCTGGTCCTGGTGCACACCACGGTAGTGCCTGGAGGTACCTGCCTGGGAGCCACCTGACACGTTTGTAATGTCTGCACAAAGAGCAAGTGCACTAGTATAGGATCAGGAGTTCAAGGGCCTGCACTCTGCCTTCTGCTTGTGCAGTGGGATGGTTTTGCTGTTTAAATCAGGAAAGGAGTGAGGGAGAGATGGACAGGAGTTGGCAGAAGGCAGGATACATCTGGGGTGGCGACGGCTTTTTGTGAGATTTTTAAAAAAAATATTTCTCATCCTGTGTGTTCCAGCCCATGAGCTGTCAGTAGCATTGGTGTCTGTTCCAAAATGACTTGCCAGCCTCTTTTGGTGGGTGAAAGATGAAGAGTATGTGCCTGCACGGTGAGTGGCTGTAGCCACGTAGAGCCGCAGCTGAGAGACAGAACAGATTGGTACGCAGATGCACGAGCTGTTGGCTGCCGTGGCAGCACTGCACTTCTCTGTTGCAAGCCCCAAGCCTGCTGTACGTAGTTAAGGTGACCTAACAACTCTGGTTCAGAGTGTGGCTGCCACTTCTGGAGGAGAACTGGAAGGTGACAGCATGAAGTGTGCAGTGCTCAAAAGCTGTCAGCAAGTCGTGGGGGTGAGAGCTGCCCCCATGACACTGTGATCTGCTTTCCACGTTGCATTTTGACAAGGAGAAACATTGCTAGAGATGAATTACGGCTGCATTCATAAGAAAATATAATACCATGATTTCTTTGTAAGAAACCCATTTTTGGTGTAAAGATAGCTCTCATAAGGTTTTTTAAGGCAGGCTGTGTGTGAAGATGTGGGGCACTAGGGTAGAGTAGAGGCAGGCTAATGGGAAAAGACATGCTTTTAGCTAAAACTTCTGCTAGTCATTCAAAGTTAATGGAATATAATAGTCTCTACACAAGAAAATACTTTGTTTGCTGCTACCTTTCTGCCATGAAATCATAAGGGTAGATAAAAGCCTCTTAAGAAATGTAGCAGTGTATTCTTTCATGGCTGGTTATTTGAGTCCATCATTATATGCAATGAAATCCTCAAAGTCACAGGCAATGAAGCATGGTTTATATTTATTACTGTGGCTGTATTATAAACCTGTTAATAACACTGAATATGGTGACATAGCTTATGGTCTTTTTCTGATCCCCACAAAATAGACAATTAATTTTATTCTTATTTTTTTTTCAGATTAATAATATGTAAAAGACAGAGACTGACATTTCCTGAGAGCATACTATAGAACTTCTTGATATGTTGAAACTGACCTTTTAAATAATGCTGGGTTAATATCTGATGTATATTTCCTTTTAAAGGCATGAGGAATGCAGTGGTTGAGCCAGTATTTAAGATTTGATTTATTATACTTTGTAGGAGCATTAAGATGATCAGATCAGTTTATTGGGGTGGAATACTTACATTTTCAAATTAATTATATCTCTCTTCTTAATGCCAAATATCCTGGCTAGTCACCATTTATCAGCACAGAACAGAGCATAATAGCTAAGGAATTTTGGAAAAAAAAAAGAGCTTTAAAAATGGGAAAGTCCCTTATTTAAAGTATGTATGCATTTTAAAATTGGGCGTTCTTGTAACTGGATATATGTTGTAGCTCTTTATATAAACTCTGGCTAAGCCAGGTTACATTAATTAGATTTTTTTTTTTTAGTACACTGTAAACACACGTTATCGCACTTGGAACTGATTGTGTAAAATATGATATCTTTTCAATCTTCTCTGTGAAGATTACAGCATGGGGGCAGGTAAAATAGTGCTTATTATATATTTATAATCTCACAGTAGCAACCTGTTTCCTAGTCCAACAAGAAAGAGTCACGCAAAGAACAAAATTTATATTACGAATGAACTGCTGAGAAGATTTAGAAATCATAATAACTTTGAGAGGAAGCAGTCACTATGGTATTGTAGAATATCTCAATCATTATTAGATATTCATAAGTAAGGTGTCAGAACTGGGTTTTAGTTTGTTTTCCACAAGATATTGGACTTGTAAGTATGAAAAGCACTAGTGGGAGAGAAAAGGGAGATTCAGGTTTGCATTACATTTCCTCAAGAATTAGAAGAAGTTGTCTCTAACTCAAGGGTGGCTAGCTGATCATCGGGGTGGTGGTGGAAACTCTGTGAACTTTTCATGTAGTTTTCCTTGCTTTAAAAAAAAAAAAAAAATCCCTGAAAAATATTTGAGGGTCCCAATTCCCTTACCTAAATGAGGCAGATGAGATATCCTAAAGTATTCCTTCTGTCGGTTCAGAAGCTATAGCTCTCCCAGCAGTACTTCTCACCCAGGAGTTTTAAGGTACAAACGTGACAGAGAATAAAAGAATCCTCTTACGGATAATAATTTATAAAAAAAACTTCAGAAGTAACTGAAATGGAAAGAAGTCGATAGTGAGAAAACTGCAGAGTACATCAGATTCCTTGCTTTAATGGAAATGTGAAATGTGAATAATAAGAATAAAAAGTGAAATGACAGAGCTTTCTGAGAATCAGAAAGGAAAATCTAAATTTGATACTGAAGAAATTACTGTACAGTGAGAAATAAGGAACAGCCATTATCTGTTCAACATCCTTCACTCTATTCTTCCTCAGCTCATGAGGAAAATATAAGGATGACAAACAACACATAAGACCCCCATAATCTAGATCAGTTTGATGCTAAAATAGTGCATTAAGCTCATTGTTAATAATAGAATTAACGCGCACTGAGGAAAGAAACCCAGCACCTTAATTATTTGTGTGCAATGAGGGGGGATAACCCCACCCCCTAATTATTTACATGCAATGAGTAGCTGTAAATTAACTGTTTGCATTGATAGGATGGAAGATACGGAATTATTGCTTGCAGTTGTTTAAGAATTTCAGTTCAGTGTATACTGGCAGACATATCATACATATACATTGAAATATGTACTGGAATGTTTTTTTAATTTTTAAATTTTTCTTTGCATTTTAACCTATAAGCTATATTATAAGTGAGAAATGTGCAGAGAAAGAAACAGGAAAACGCAGAGATACCGGCTAGTATCTGCTTAAAGAGTGAGTAAACCAAGTAAACTCATCAGATTTTCAAGCATGGTTATATGACTATAAAGAAGCAACAGTCTTCAGTGAAAATAAAAGTAGACATAAAATCAAAACCTGTAAGCAATTGCTTTAAAAATATGTAATTAATGAAGTTAAAAATACAGAAAAATGTTATCTAAACACTGAAACATCAAGCCCTGCCAGATTATAATTAATGAATAAACAGGGTCTAGATCATTAATGCAAATTTGATTTCAGAAATTTGTTATTTTGCCCCACAGTGCATGGTATAAGAATTCTTTCAAAACACAATTTCTGATTCCATGATAATAGAGTATTAAAAGAAAAGTAAAAAATTTCTTTGCTTATAATTTGTGCTGCACCTTCAAGTCGAAATAAGAAAGAAGCAATTTTAGGTAACATGAATATATAGTCTTGATACCTTATTTCTTTCTGTTTGGCTATATGCAGCACCAAAATCTGGAGTTGTAATGAAGCTTTGCAAAGTCATTTTTATACCTGCTCCTAGTTCAACTCTTTAACAACGTAAGTCTTTGGGACAGATCATAATTTTTCTTAAATAAAGACTTCATAATAGTACTCTATTAAGGAGAACTGTGGTTTTGGTAGTAGTTTAAAAATAAATAATAATTTAAGCTATCCAATAAATGCAATAGAAAATGTATGCTACTTAAAAAAAAAAAAAAAAGTGTATATTTTAAATTCTAAGAAGGCAAATAATAACTGCATACACCCTGCATACTTTTGGGATTTTAGATGGCATCTGTCCAAAAAGCTTACTTTTTAAATTTGTGTTGTAAGTGTTCATCCAAGTATCCGGCAATGAAGTCAGAAACTGAGCATGTAATAATTTTCTCTTCTTCTGTACAAGTACAAAGAATAAGCCTTTCAAGGTCAAACAATTTTCTAAACTATTAGGGCTCTATTCTTTTCCACCACATGAGGCTAAAATATATGCAGTTTGTGGGAGGGTGGTGGAATGTGGCTGCTCTTACAATCTTCTGTGAAATGACTGTTTTCCAACCAAATTTTCATTGTGCAGAGAGATATTCCACAAGTGCACAAAGGGGACAAATGTTCAATGGTGCATAGCTAGTCTTAGCATGCACAACTGCTAAACTGATTCTGACCTTAAAAGTCAACAATTAAGTACTTAAAAAAAATCAACAAACACAAATAAAGGGATGTTTTCTTTGAGATTAAAAATCAAGATTATGGTTTTTCATATTTCTTTTGTTAGTTGTTTGGTTTTTTTTCTTCAATAGACTTATTTTTCCAGTAACAGTGATACTGAGAACTAGCACAGAATCAGTGATGGAAAATGCCATGCCATAATGTACTTGGATTCTCAGAGTTCTGAAATAGTCTTGTGTTTCCAGTCAGTGAGCTAGATCAGTTGTAATAATCCCATAGCAAAGGTCCACCAGAACATCTGATTAGTTGTTCTGTTTTGGTGGAAGTATGAGGGGAACCCAAGAAGAAAATTTTGCTGTGTGAAGTTCCTATGCTCACTATAATATCCTGTTACTGAACAGGTGTAAAAGAACAAGCCTCAAGTTATTTATGTAAAATATCTCTCTGTAAGAGAGCTTGTTTTCTGTGTTTCAAATAATTCTCTGCTTAATGTATTCAGTGCAAGCTCTCCTAAGAGAGATACTTCTACTGTGTATATTAGAAAAGCTGGAGCGCCAAAGAAAGGTAATTGAAGTGGAAACTGTTGGAATAAGCAATGATAAATGAGAAGAAATGTTAAGTTTGATTAATAGGGGGATGCAGAATGAGATTGGGTTTGGTGGAACAAAAAGTAAGTGATGTCAAAGTAATATGGTGTATTAATGTCAAGCTTTTGTTTGAATTACAAGTGTGAAAGCAAGGCAGGCTGGGAAAAATCAGCTGGAATGAGAATGAAACAGACCTTTATGTGGTTTTACCAAGTTTGGTAGAGTAGTCCCCAAAGAAGGGTAGCAGACTTAAGTAGTATCCTGTTACTGAGCCTGTGAATAGAGGTAAGAGTAGAGTCCATTTATTACTTTTAAAATCTCCACAGGAATTAATTCTGTTCAGTCTCTCTGCCTTCAGGTGATTGTGAAGACTACTGCTACATGAAGGATGACAGGAATCAAAACCACAGTTTGTGTAACAGTATTGCCAGGAGCATGACTATAAATGATACAGGATAATAAGTGATCCCCAATTTGTTCACATTTTATGCTCAGATGATTTCCCATAGAAAAGAAAATGTCAGGCAAGACTCAAACATTCGGTGCACAATCTGGGCTCCTAGGGCACACTTATGGTGTTTTGTACTTATTCCTGTATATCTTGATTCTTATCAGAGGTTTCTACATTGGCAGGGTAACCAAACTAAAAGCAAAGTTGAAAGGGGAATAAGAACCCACTCATGCATGAAAGTGGTTCATCTCTGTCCCGTATTGCAGGACTAAATAATACAGTCTAAGCAGACTGACTTGGGAGTGTCTTGAAGTAATGAAGATCAATTTGCTGTGTTGTCTGTTTAACATCATGGTTTCAACACAAGTGCCGAATAT
This sequence comes from Oreocharis arfaki, assembly GCA_013398015.1. Lineage (NCBI taxonomy): Eukaryota > Metazoa > Chordata > Aves > Passeriformes > Paramythiidae > Oreocharis > Oreocharis arfaki. Next base: position 1,592,988 of record VZRR01010919.1, on the reverse strand, counting down.
CAATAATAAATATTGCATATCTGTAACAGGTTCTGAAACCACTTATGAAGTGTACATTCATTAGGAACCATATAAGGGAACTTTCATGCCACATGTATCTATAAATCTGTGTCTGGGATTATCATAAGCTTTTAGGTTGTGAACAGTGCATAGTGAGAGACCATATTTAAAAGAAAATTTAATGAACAAGTGATTGATGATAATTTTTTTCTTTCATCTGTGAAAAAGTATTGCATTTTTCACCACTGCTTTTCTCTTGTGTTCTTTCTTTGACTTTTCCTGATTGTTTCCTTAGTGACTCCCACATATGAATATTGAATAGTGATAAGTAAATGCTCAGCTCAGCACAACCAAATTGATACTGCTGTCCCAGATATTACCACCATTTTTCCTCTTTGCTGTTGTGCCAGATGGATTGTCCTATATCTACTATATTTATTCAAGTCCACAAATGGATTATCAGTATTGTAAACCTTTATTATATGTCTTATGCCAAAGTAATATTGCATTTCTGAACTTGTACATTTTATTTTGACAGAAACAGACCTGTAAAGATGTTTATGTGGTGGTCAGCTCTTTTACTTCTTGGATGCATTTTTCTGGGAGCAGACGGGTGGCCGGTCAAGGGAGGATACGACTTTAGGCCCTATCAGCCCCTAGTAAGATTACGGCACAAGGTATGGATTATTCTCTGATACTTCTTGCTTTTCTTCCATGGTTAAGGGGTAAATTACACTCCAGCCTTGTCTTTTCCGTGTTTATTATAGTGGTGTTCAGAAGTTAACTTTTTCAAAGAGAATGAGATGAGATGTGTTTTAGATTAAAAAACTAGAGATTATTTAGATCTCACGGAAACTCAGAGGGAGAGCCAGGAGAGGCTGTCTCTTCGAGCAACTGTCAGCATCTGCTTAAGGCAATGACTTGTTCCAGTCCTCGGTGAATTGTAGTCCAAGCAGCAAACAGGGAAATTGCCCATCAAAGAAGAATGGTGTCGAAGTTAACTGATGAATAGAAACTTGTTTGCAAGAGGTAGATGTTCCCAGTGCTTGCTGCATTTAGGAGTTTTGGACCCTGGCATAGTGCAGTTGTTTTCTGAGTTACATGGTTCTCATATTCAACTACTACATGCCATTCAAATTTACCCACCTGATGCTCCTTTGTCATTAATCCAGGCCTCCCAAAGCAGTTCTCAGCTAACAAATCCTGCTCTTCTTCTGGTAGCTGAAAGGGAAAGTTCTGTGGTGGTTCTGTAAAACAAGGAAAAGGGCTGTAAAATTTCCATAGGCTGTCTAAAGTTAGCATAGATCTGATCAACTTAATTTCTTCTTGGCATGGTAGTCGTGGGAGCAACATCTGAAGCACCATAAGACCTACAGTCAAGCAGAGGTGAAAAAAAAAAAATTCTTTTCACCCTTCTGAATTTTTGTGCTACAAGTAAAAGGTCTGAATTATAGCCAGAAACTCTAAATGTTAGTTTCTATTAATGTTTCAAGATACTGCTAGTGTTATTTCCCCAAACTTTATAAAAAGTATGAAAGATACTGCTTTTTGGTCCTCAGTTTTAAAAAAAAGACCCAATATCTCAGCTTATAAGGAGGAACTGACAGCATGAATTCTCAGACAAGTAAAATACTTGCCTGTTAGCTAATTGTTGTATGCTGTGTCAATTAAATACAAAAAGTTTTTATCAGATGGAAAATAAGATCTTAAAATTATACAATTATGCATCCTCTAGGGAATGTTTTCAATCAGAATAAAGACTGAATCAGGCCACAGTCAAGGAAATACGTAACTGTATCAGCACACAGGTTTTTATGCTGAGTATTATTCAAAACTTTGTCTCATCACTTTACTTCCATTTGACAGCTGTAAGCAAAAGAAAATAAAATAGCACAAGAAAGGTACTTTGAAATCTAGAAGGAAGAGAGAGAGACTAGTAATGAAACCGTGGAATGAACCATGTGAGAGAGAAATCACATGTGTGAAAAAACCCCAACACAAAACCATGAAGACTATCAGAACAGTGAAGGACAGAATATGTGGTATGATTAGAATTATTTCTGAGGTTAGATGGTCTCTGATATTAATGGATGTATGTGGAAGTATTCATATGTTGGTGTTTCTAAATTATACTTTCGTATAACTCTCATATAATTGGAATATGCTGTCATAAACTTTTCAAGTTTAATATTGGGGAAGTCACACACAGACATATGAAAACAACATAAAAATAATTAAAACTCGATAAAAACCGTTATATTGAAAATGTGGTGTGTTTTTTCCTAGGCAATATGTCTAGATAAAACAATGTTTTAGTATAGTTCAGCTTTTGGTATTAGGGATATATGTTTGTATATAAAAGCTAGTAATGTAAAACTTTTCTACAGTCAGTTTTAAAAACCAGCTTTGGCACAGATACACATATTCAAAATGTAAATAATATGGTAAAAGAAACTTTCTGCTTCAATCAAACACTTAATAAATCAAGTGCTTAGATTAAGTTATGCCAGTAGAATACTTACTGCAAACAGATGATAATGAATATATGCAGTTATATTTGCTTTGATCAGGCAATATGTATGCAAGTTTATGTGTGCAAAGATTAAAAAAAAAAAAAAAAGATTAATCACTGTTGCTCTAATAGAGGGGAATTTATCTGACTTGAACAGTAGTCCAACCAGAGCAACTTTAAATGTCAACCTGCAGGGAAAAGCAATCCTGTTGGTACTTAGGTATTATCTTGAAATAATGATTGTGTTTGTGGTGAAAACAGTCATTCGTATCACAAAGGTTTTGTTGTTTTAAAAGGGATTATGAACGATTTCAGCTTCTCATGCACAGAAATTACAAGTAGGAATTTAGTCTATATATATGATAATCTGAAAGCATAGGAACAGCATTGCTATGGAGAAAACTTTATAAATAGTGGAAAAAAAATATGCATAAGAAAACATTATTTTACTTTGAAGGTGGCTCAGCACTGGAACAGATTGCCCAGGGAGCTTGTTGAGTCTTCATCTTCACAGATATTTAAAAACTGCCTGCACATGGTCCGGGACAACCTGTTGCAGGTGACCATGCTTGAGCAGGAAGATAAGAGAGGGTGACCTCCAAAGGTCCTAACATTCTTCGATTTTGTACTTCATTATAGTACACCATTAATTATAGTAATGCTCATTATCATGGCCATTATAATGGCAATGAAGATCAAATGTTTGACTGCATTGTTTATATAAGAAATACTCAAAACCAGGAAGAGATGAGTTCTCTTGAACCAGAACTGAGAAAGAATATTACAAAGTGCTCCTCAAAGCTTTGTTTCGAGTCCCCTTCCCTTGTTTAACCACCATGGCTTACACTTACGTGTTTATGCTGAAAAATACTAGGCTGTGTCTGAACAGCATGTGAATTTCTTGTTAAGCCAGGAATCCTTGGTTCTTCATTTGTCAAAACACTGGAAAAGTTTGTAAGGTACTTTCCATTTGGGAGTCTTCTTGCATTGCTGCTGAAGTATTGTGAGCAATTTGTTAATACCTAGGTTCCCACCTGATAATGTTAGGAAGTATTTTTAGCATCCTAATGAATTTTCTTGTAATTTGCATGCCTCTGACAGAGACCAATGTTTATGCAATGTCTTCAGTGAAAGAGTGAATGCTCTGAGATTTCCAGGTATAAACAGGCGGGCAGCAGCCAACAGAATGGCAACTGTTGGCTGCCTATTCTCTGTCAGACACTAAGAAATATGGAATATAGCCTGTACATCCATATGTATACTCCAGAGTATGCCAGCTCTGCGTATCTGGCACATGCATGCACAGCCCTCCTTGGCAAGCCAGGTGATTCACATGGTTTAGCAGGGAATAATACTGGTAACAGTGCCTCGTTGTTCATGATCTCATCACGGGGGGCATGGGGGTGGGGAGCAGTTCAGTTTTTGTCTCAAGGGACAGTAGGTGAAGATGTAATTTGGTCCTTTTCCCCCGGACTCCTTTTACTTAGGCCCAATTCTGAACTTTTGAGGTTGGCACAATCATGTTCCTAATAGTCAGGGCTAAGCTCTCACTGAGAGCAAGCACTGCCCTGACAGCATGGGCAGGGGTGGGCTCAGGGGAACCTGGGAGCAGAGGGAGGGGAGAATCCAGGGAAGTCAGAGTTCAGCCTGAGCCTCAGCCTTAGCCTTGGCCTGTGTCCAGGCCTGTGCAGAATGCTCCGTCAGAAAAGAGCTTCTGTTGTCCAGCTGAGCAGGAGCATAGAGAGGATACAGCAAAGGGGGTGTGCCAGCTTTCACTGGCTTCTGCTGGTCTGTTGACTGAAACATCTTTCAAGCCTTGTCCTGATTTCGTCTTGTTTTACCAAAGGCCTAAGGGGAAGTGGCTCAGATGTGCAGCCCTCTCTCTTGTCTGTGATATTTCTCCAGACAAAAATATTTCTTTTAACTTCCTGTAAAAAACCTGCCTCTCTCCCTTTTTCCTCTCTCCTTCCCTTCTTACTGTTGCTGTTTGCTGCTAAATTTGTCAGTTCAACCCTAATTCACATTAAATTAGGGCTCAGGACTAGGGCAGTTTAGAGGGGTTTAGGTTACATTAGAATTAGATCCAGTTTAGAAGTTTTTAAGCAAAAAGGACTTTGCCTGAATTAAACAAAGCAAGAGAAAAACGTAAGCGTCTGTCCCAGGTTATTGAAAGCAAATTAGAATGCATAAGCATAGAAAAAACCCCATGTATTACTTTTAGGTTTTTGCCCAAAGCTTATAAAATGTTCTCCCTCAACTAACAGCACTGAAACGCCTGTAAAATATAGACAGACTGAGTGCTCAATGATTTTGTTGTCCCTTAGAGTGTCATGGCCAAGAAAGAAATGCACGGAAAGTAGTATTCCAGGGTTCAAAAATAGCCTGTGCTTTACCTGTGTTGTCTGGTCTCCAAACAACCTGAGACTTACAGTTCACAGTGTCTATCTGGAAAATCTGTTTTCTTGCAGGATCTGAGAAGTCATAAAATTTGATCCTCTAAAATCCTCTTTCCTAGAGAGAGAGAGAAGGGAAAAAAATCTGTTGAAGATGAACAGTGATTTCTGAGAACTAAGAACAGAGCTCTTCCTGGTCACATCAGTGCTGCTCTCAGCTCTAGAGTAACATGAGAATTTTCTTCCTTCTGAGGTTCCATGAGCACAGTATCTATGTCCTATGCAAATTCCAGGATTAGAAGCAGCATGATTCAGTTTTACTTTTCTCATCTGTAAGTGTAGTCAAGAAGTCTTTGTTTGTTTGTTTAATTTTATTTTCCTTTTCTCAGGAGAGGGAGGGAATTCTGCATTCTAATCTGATTTCTCCTGTGGGCAATAGCATTAAAAAGGCATGGGTGGTTATTGTTTTTAAATCCCATTACAATCATTGTGCATTAACAAGCTAATGTCAATTAAAAACTTTATTTTTTGCTGTCTCTCACTACATGCTCAAAGCATTTTTTAAGTCTTAGGAAAGTTGCTTCTAAAGTCTCCCTGTAAAATTTCATCTGTAGTCCTTCTTCCAACTAGTCAGTCACTGGGGGGTGGAGTGTCAAAATCTGGAATTAAGGCAAGGCTGATTCCCGCTTTCAAGATGCCTGTTGATGCTTATCAGCAATGCCTGTCTATAAACTTGTAGTCAGATCAAGAGGGCCAGTCAGGGAGCAAAGGTGCATCTTTAAGATTGGGCTGAACCTCTTGCTGTACCTATCATTTTTGTTCTTGTTACTGAACATTATCCCTGTGGAAATGATTAATCTCAACCAAATATTTTGAGGCATGGTGAGACTCATGTGTATTAAGTACCTTTTGATTAACGTTTTTTAATTTCACTTTCTGGGTTGGCAACAAAGAATAAAATACAACATGGTGGTATACAGAGGGAATGTAATTGTCTTCTCCAGTAGTTAGCTTGGCCTTCTCACATTGAATCCTAGGAAGAGCATTTCCAGTTATCCTCTTAATAGATAAGAAATGGGTTTTTACCTTACTGGTGTTTGGGATTCAATGCAAACACATTGGCTATATTGGCCATCATTTCAGATTCTTGATTCGTGTGTTTTTTCATATTCTGTTATGATGGCAAATTGTCATCACAAATTGCAATTGCAGTAATAGCAAGATAAAGCCAGGAGAGATTTGTTTGATATATTACTTGAGATGTTTTGCTCCTGTTTAAATTTGTGCAGTTTGGATTTCTGAGATCATGAAAGAGGCCAGATACTTGAAGTGTGTGTTTATGGGATCTGGCTCTTTTCCATGGCTTCCTTGTTGCCTCTTATTCTTCAGGTCCTCAAGATTACTGTGTAATTTAATTCCATCTCTTTATTTTTTTTTCTATCAGAGAAGTGGTTTATTTTTTTCTTTTCCGTTGCTTCTTTTTCTCAGTCATTTTCCCCATGGATTTAATACCTATATTTATTACCTAGAAGATGCAGACTTTTATTATCTATATTAACCTTATTATCTTGGTTTGTTAAAATAGAAGTGATATCCTATAGCGTAGACAATGCTTATAATGTGAGAAATAATAAGTAAAAATCAAAATAAAACTTATATTAAATAATAAACACAGTGTATAATAGTTTTGTTGGTACGTAGACAAACTGGGCTGTACCCCTGACTTTTTTAAAAAAAAAAAAAAAACTAAATAATAATCAACTTAGCTTATGGTTTATTTTTCGCCTCTGATTCTATTTAGCTATTTAGATTCTGTTTTTAAATGAAAATAATTACGTAGTTTAATCATTTGCTTTTGTGTTGGGTTAGCATGACCTGGCTTTCGTAGCAGGGGGGCTGCAGGGGTGGCTTCTGTGAGAAGCTGCCAGAGGCTTCCTTCATGAACACAGCCATTGTCAGCTGGCTCCAGGATGGACCAAGGCCAAGCCAATCAGAAACGGTGGTAACCCCTGTGATAACATATTCAAGAAGGAAGAAAAGTTATTGTGCAGATATAACTGCACTAAGTGAAGAGTGGAGAGAGAATATGTGAGAGGAACAGCTCTGCAGACACCAGTGTCTGTGCAGAAGGAGAGGGAGGAGGTGTTCCAGGTGCCCCAGCAGCGATTGTCCTTCACCATGGTGAAGCAGCAGTTCCCCCAATGGAGAACCATGAGGATGCAGAGATCCACGTGCAGCCCGTGAAGGAGACCCACTCCAAATCAGGTGGATGCCTGAAAGGAGGCTGGCAGAGACCTGCAGACCCATGGAGAGAGGAGCCCATGCTGGAGCAGGGTTCCTGGTGGGCCTTGCGACCCCATGGGGAACACATCTTGGAGCAGGCTGTGCCTGAAGGACTGCACCCTGTAGAAGAGTGACCCGTGTTATAACAGCAGCATTACGTGGAGAACTGTTGCAGAAGGGATGGAGGTTGGAGAACTTCATGAAGGACTGCCTCCCAGGGGAGGGACCCGTACTGGACCAGGGGAAGGGCTCTTCTGCCTGAGCAATGGCAGGAACAGTGTGTGATGAATTGGCCAAAACCCTCATTTCCCCTTTCCCTACACTGCTGGGGTGGAAGAGGTAGAACTCAGGGAGGAGGGAGGAGTGGGGGGAAGGTGTTTTTAAGGTCTTATTTTACTTCTCATTATCCTGCTCTGATTTTCTTAGAAATAAATTCAGCTAATACCTCTAATTCTAGTCTGTTTTGCCTGTGCCAGTATTTGGTGAGTGATCGCTCCCAGTCCTTATCTCAACTCATGAACCTTTCATTATATTTTCTCCCTGCTGTCCACTTGTGGAGGGGGGTGATAGAGAAGCTTTGGTGGGTGCTGCCATCCAGCCAGGGTCAACTCACTACTGTTTTAAACATTAGTATACAGTCTACCTGTATGGTGGTGTGTTCCCAGCTGAGGAACTGTAACATTGGCATACAGCAATAAAAGAAAGAAAACTCTTTGTTACATTGGGCTTTAGTATGCAATCAAATCACAATATTTGTGCACTATTAGACTCCTTTTAAATTGGCCTCAATTAGATTGGCTAAATATTAGGTCTTGCATCCATGTTTCTTTTCAATAGCCATATTTTAAGACATCTTTAATACTTTTATTCCTATACTTTGTGTGGTAGAAACACAAGTTCAGAATAAATTATCTCCTTTTAGTACTGGGAAAATACATCACTAGTTTTAACTCTTTTTTCTTCATTGCTTACTTTTTTCTAACTATGTTTTCAGTTGTCATTTTCAACTGTGATAACTTTACTAAGTGTGCGATGTGCACTGGGAGCACAAATCTGGTAATTTTTTAGGTAAAACCATATTTAATGAAATACTACTATATCTTTTTCTTTTTTTGTTTTGCAGTAGCCACTGTTCTGATTTTGTGTTACCAAGATGTCAGGTTAAACAACCATCTGTACTTCATGTGACCCATGGCTTTTGTTATCTTGCAGGACAAGATAACAGTTTAAATTTTTTCATTTGAAATCTTTGCAAGGAACCATGGTAAGAAGCATTAATCTGTGTTTACGTTTTTTAGGTTTAGGTGTATTTGATTTGGCTTTCCTCAGCAGCCTTTCCTTTTGAGAATTTTGTAACCGGAAAACTCTGTGGCTTCATCTCCATTGTTTATAAAGCAAAATAGCAGTAAGAAAGTCCTCTTTCCTTGTGAACTTACGGAAATAGGTTATGCTTACCTTAAAATGCCTTCTGGGTAGGGTGACTGCTAGATTACAGTAGCTGTTATGACATGTTATTTTTTTCTCTTTTATAATTGCTGGTGGGATGAAATAAGTGGTCCAGCTCAGGGCACTGTATTTGTTCCTGATAACTGATTCTGTTGTAAATCATACCAGACAAGAACACTACATCCATCAGAATACTCAAATCCCTTCCACCGTGAGCTAAGGGAATGTGATGTCTTTCAGTTTCAGATTTATTTTCCATTATGAAGAGAACCCAAACAGCAGCATTAGTTACAGCAACAAAAAACCCCAGACTCCTTTCAAAAAATGAGGCTAAAGGATAGGATACAATTGAAAACAATTAAGGTTTTGATATCTGTGCTTAGGCCTGACACCAAGAAAATGGAGAGCTTAACAACAGCCTAATAAAAAGATATGTAATTAAATCTTTTTTTTTTATTGTTATGCATTGATACAACTATGGTTAAATAACCATAGTGTTAAGAACATGGAAGCTTAATGCCTGTAACATAACATTCAAAACAAAGCTCTCCCAAACTTTACTAATACAAAAATGTTGCTATTTGACTTCATTAAAATTGCTCACAGAATCATAGAATGGTTTGGCCTTGAAAGTATCTTGAAGATCACCTAGGTACAATGCCCTGCCTTCTCTTCTGCGGGCTGAAGAACCCCAAGTCTCTCAGCCTGTCTTCATGGGAGAGGTGCTTCAGTCCTCTGAGCATCTTTGTGGCCCTGCCCTGAAGTCACTCCAGCAGGTCCATGTAGGTATGCTGGGGATCCCAGAGCTGAACACAGAACTTGAGGCGGGGTCTCATGAGATGCAAGAGATGAGTAAGAGATTTTTGTTTTACTTGACACATCTTTTAGAAATTACAAAAAACTGAAAGGCTTCATTTAATGTACTTGGTTAATTACGCTCAACTGTGTTTATACTATTTATTAAATGATCACAATGCATAAACAATGCAGTGTATGAACACTACATTTATGTGAACTAAGCTTAATAGCAATAAATATTTCTGTAACATTGTGTAATATTAATAGCATCTGCTTAATGTTCATTGTCAATTCTATCAAATAACTTCACGGAATTGCGTTCCCCTGCCCACTGCATTCTAACAAAATATTATTTGAAGTAAGAAAAATCTAACAAGGTTATTCTGGGCCCCTTCTTCCAATGAAAACAAACTAAAGAATAATTTTAGTCATTCGTTTGATATATTGCTTGTAACTCTGGTTATGTAACCTGTAATAAGCAGCTTGTAATTCAAGTCTGTTTTCTAGGGACAAGTAAGGCCTATCACTCTCTTGAGGCATCAGTGGAATTTTTATTTCACTAATGTTTCATGAAAATGACATTACTTTCTATTACTATTACCTGAGGATTATTGTTGTACATCAATGCAAGTAATAAAGCACTAATATTACATCATCTCAATGGAATGTATTCAGCTTTTTGGTGTATATGTCATTATTTGGTAGTATATAATTTGATGCTACAATTCTGAAATTAATAGTAACTACTGTGTTGCAATTAGATGATCCCCAAAATTGGAAAAGACTAATCCCACTGCAACAGATAGTTTGTGGTATTTTTATGAAGGTCTGAGAAACCATTGCATTGGTCAGTCTGACTTTCCATATAAAATACAATGATTTATTTCATTATTCCTTCATTCCTCCTCTAAGTGGGGCATGAGTATAGCCTGCCTTTCAAAGAAATTAATGAATCTTCAAATGTTTTCTATACCTTCATATTTTCAAAAATTTCTTTTGATGGTTTATTATTGGCAATTAGTAAAGTACAGAGCTTACCATTTGGATACATCTGTCTTGTTTTGCCAGTGACTGCTTCCCATTCATTAGATGGAATACAATCAAAGTGATTGGTTCGGTCAAAAGGAAGTATTTGCAAGACATTATTTGTAGTTTATTATTCATAACAAACTATTTTATTGGTGTTTACTTGTATCAGTATAAGGCAGGAAGAAAAACAGATGTCTTCATATATATATTTATAAAAGGAACTACTATAATTAAAAATACAATATTATCTATCAGATTAGAACTTCAGCTATTTACTGGATTGTTATTTCAGCTCTCTGCAAACTCTTTTTTTCAAGCTAATTGTTTCCATCATAATTGCCAAGGGAAAATAACTGGAAGCTTTACAGTACATTTCCTACTGCACAGTAGGGAAACTGTAACCAATTGTTAGTATATCTGCAGAGTATATAGCTGCACTTCATAATTCATTTTGAAAAATAAGTTGAAATTCACCAATCAAATACTGAGTTAATCCTGAATTTTCTATAATTCAGTAGAAGAAAATACGATCCTAATTTTGCTTTCTGGTTTCCTAAATGTCACACGGTGGGTAATACGATCTAACCTTTCATCAAATCTCTGGTTTAAATGAATGTGTTCCTCAAATACAGAGTTGAACACTTTACGAAAGGGCAGGTGCAATTGATTAATATTCATATAATGAACTTTTCTTTTGCTTTGCTACACTACCTTATCTGCCCTTACAAGATGAATGGTAGAAACAGCCTGTTATTCCAGTAATGTTTCAGCATACTGGTTTTACTCTATACTTGTAGACAGACTACGATTTTACCCAAAATTATATCTTAATGCAGACTAAATACTACTTGCGTTCCTGGATTGTGAGAAGGTAATTGATGTTTATGCTCTCATGTCTATACTCTCTGATTGTCATTCTTCCTGCAGATTTTCTTCTATCTCTACAAAAATTTGCCAAGAGCGAAAATAAGTTTTGAATGAGCCTCAGACAGACTGAATAATAAAAAGCAAAACACGTTATGTGGTTTTAGAAAATTACTCTTAAAACCACCTCTGAGATTTAAAAAGAAAAACGAATAGGGATTTTAGGCAAATTACTTCCATTAATGTCATTGGGAATTCTGTGGCTAAGATCCATCTGTAGTGGCTTACTTTTTCTTTTTTTTAAGTAGCACTAAATTATCAGGAAATATATTACTGCTCAGTAATTGCGAGGGTACCTGGAGCTTTAGGAGCTCATGTAAGGGGGAAGATAACAGAATACCTATTAAATACTGTATCCTAGAATTTCTAGTGATAATTCAGTATGCTAACGTGTTGCTTCTTGGAGATCTCTTTCCCCCTTCTTTGCCTATTCAAGTCTAGAGTGTTCTTAGACAATTGCGAAATAAATATATATATACACTGAATATGATTCTGAGCCATATAAGTATATTCATCTGCAACACCACACCAAGTGTCCTGTGTTATTGCAGTTCTTTCTTGGTAGGCTCGAAAAAAATACACCTTATGCTGTCTGTGCACGGGAAAGTAATACTACACTGAGTGTCTGAGCATATGAAGTTTAATGCAAATTATGCACAAATAGTAATTACTTCTGTAAAGTCATTATTTACGTAGCTCCTCCAACTTAGCTAAGGAGAGCTGTAGCCTGGATTTAGCTACATAAATTGGCTTGTAAAATCTTCAGTATATAAGTGGGTTTGTTCGTAGTAGTACATGTTTTAATGCAAAAGTATACACTTCTTCCCCTGCTTAAACCATGCATTAAGCATTTAATGCTTAAAGCATTACAAAACCAGCAACACTGCACAACAGTATAAAATTGGTAGAATGCTTTTCTGTCGTGTGCTCTGAAACTGCTTATAAATTTTGAATGTATTTGGTCTGTCATCAAAGAACAAAGTATGAAGACACCACATTAAAGAAGCTATAGTTACGCTGTATTTCTGTAAGAAATCTGTGCAAAGTAACCTTCTGTGCATGTTCTATTGATTTTTTTTTCTTGTTCGGTTCAGAACTGTGACCAGTTCCAGGACAACTGATGATAATGAAGTGTATGGATAGAAGGGTAACAGCCAATGGCAAAATTAATCCTTAAAGTCAGCATGTAGCTTTTATTAGATTTTTTTTTTTGTTATTGTGGAAAAATGACAAAATTTGGAAAAATGGGCCTGTTTCTCTGCTTCAGTAAAATGAAGGAATATATATTTGGCCCTTCACTACAGTTTCTTCAGTAAAATGAAGGAATATATATTTGGCCCTTCACTACAGTTTCATTGAGCCTGTAGAATCATTAGGGTTCCTCTTGGACAAGCTCTTACATTGGAAACAAACGACAAAAACATTTACAGTACTGCTAAACCCCTATGATTTAGTGAAATAAGAATCCTTGAATTTAAATATAAAACCCAAAACTGCTTCTCAGCTGCCTTTCAACTGCAAGAGTAATCAGGGCTTATAGGTCCTATAGGGCGCTTATTTGCCTTGGGAGCTACCTGCAGCCTGTTGCACACAGGACTTCTTACACTAGGCAGCATTGCTTTGGAAATGTGTCTATATGAATCAAGAACAATCCTACCAAAAGGAATTGTTGCTTTGAAGATGTACTAATCTGACTGACTCTGCCTATTTTAAAAAAAGAAATGCTGTTTTGTAGAATGCAATACAAGGTGTATACATAGATTAGGTATAAACAGTGTTACTCTGTCATTAGCAGGAAGCTGCTTAAATTCAGTTGGTACTGAAGAACATTGGGATTTAGACAGTAACTTTAGCCCAGCACTGTTTCACCTTGAGCACATAGGCTTTGTCTGCTCTGCTTTACCAAGGTACAAGGCTGCCTTTAAGAATAATATATGCCCTTGCAACCATCTAGGTTATTTGCTTTTAATGTCAGACCTGAATAGAAAAAAAAAAACTGTGGATCTTCGTGTAGAACTTCTTCTGTCCACTTTTCATCCATAGAAATCACACACTTTGTTGGAGCCTGGTCTAGAGATAGTTTTCCTTCAGAGTACGTAGACATAGAGAAGATGATGGTGGAACTTTTTCATACCTTTATTTCTTCTCTGGTTCCCCTTTGCTCTTAAGGGATTGTAATCTGCATTCAGAGAGGAACAACTGCTTCAAACTCACCTTCCTGGGTCTGCCTTGATTATTCTTCGTATTCCTCAGGGATCTAAATCAGCAAACAAAGAACCAAATCAGTGTATTTCACAGTTGACCTTTCCTGTCTCTGTGGTTGGGCTTTTCTTGGTTTGATTTTGGTTTTAATGACCGATATTTTACTCTTATATCCAGGCTCCCCAAATACTGTTGGGTTGCTTTCATATAGATTCATGAATTCAAGACTTCATCATTTTTTGTCCCCAGGCCTATAAGACTTACTCTTAAGACTGTAATATTTAGTAATATTCCTGGGAACGCCATTAATTCTGAAAACTTCAACAGCTTTATATATTACCTTATTTTTGCCTAGCAACCTTGCTTCACATCTTGTTTCCTTCACACAATCTTATATTCATGTGATGCCTTAATCAATACGAGAATAACCTATGGCATATTATTTTCTCAGAATTTGCTGCTATAAATGGTGGCAATTTCTAAGAAGACTGGGCTGTGGGTGCAGAAAACCAGTTCAAGAATCCTGCTGGAAACATTAAACTAAAAAGCTTTCTGCAGTAAATAGTGTTCTGACAAGAGCAAGAGGAAAATGGTTCACTTTTTGCACGTTCTTTCTTCCTTACCATAGTAAGCCAGGCCTTGCTTACTGCTGCTTAGCAGAATAGCTTTACAAATGTAAATGTCATCGCTTCTGCTTTGCATGAATTTTTAGTTTAAATTGCAATTGAACTGCAGTTGCTAAGAGTCTGCTGAAGTCTGAGTCTGTAGAACTTCTTTGAAACACAAATCTTCAGCCTAATGTCATTGATCAAATTGGGTCTGAGAATAGTTTACCACATTGCTTTGTGCCGTATGTGTGCTTGTGCTCCCTGGCTGTGACTATGCTGCTATTTCACCCATGAATAAAAAGTTTCTGTACATTTGTAATTCAGATTTCTTGTCATTAAAGTCACTGTATTAATCTAAGTGAATATATTGGTAATTCAGCTGTTGTAGCTTGTACATATTTCAAGAATAATAACTATTTTGATACATGTCTTAATGAAATATTTTATTTAATAACAATTATTCCTATTATTATTATTATTATTTTTATTATTATTATTATTATTATTATTTACTATATGGTACCCCTAATGCAGAATTAGCTGTAAAGATAATGAACACAAAACTGATTTTCTGCATTTTCACCATATTTTATTATATGACTAGTGATAACTTTACATTATGAAATGTAAAAAAAGCAAATAACTTTAAACTCCCTTTTCCATCAGCTTCTGTAATTAATGGTTTATGTTTATTAAATGATTTAAATTTTTGTCACACGTCAAGGACAATCTACCATATGCTTTACACTAATTAGTACTTTGTTTATTTTAGGAATTTGATTAATTCAGCAGCTAATTTTTAAATAGAGCCAGCATAGCAAAGGAGGTTTTGTCCGGCTTTTCCAAAATCAAAATAAGGCTCCTCTTTATCAGTAGCCCACTCTGGTACCCAGATCCTCAGCAGATGATTCAGGCACAGCGATAAGTGAGGTTCTAGATGCAATACAGTTACATAGGCTGTCTTTTAAAAAAACACAGCATTAAGTGGAAGTTAGAATGTTTCTATGTGCAACATCCAAGGTTTATAAACACTAATTTATTTCAAAAAGGGAAAAAATGCCAAATTCACATAATACATATTTTAATGAGGCTAAGAAATAGGCTTTGCTATTTCTTAAATGGTTGGTGTATTCTCTTAGTCCTAGAATGTCAATTACCTTTACAGATCAGCTCTGGTCTTTCCTATAGATAGCTTTGTACCTTATTGGGAATCACCGTAATTTAAGAGTCTCTTTTACCATCCTTCTCTACACCCCTTATTGCTAATATGAAGCCCTTCTAAATAATACTTGATATTGTGCCAACCTCATTTAGCAAACATGGCATTTCTGAATAATGATGATGTCAAAATGCTAGGATGTTTTAAGAGATGCTGATAGTGTTTGTGTATTAAGACAAAAAAGAAAATAGCGCTAGGAGCTTTTACACCTTGGAAAAGCATTTGTGTATATTTAAATAAGTTTCTTTGCAGAGCCTCATTTGACTTATATTGCAAATAGTTTGTAACTTAGGATTTGTAACAGTAATAGTTTGTATGGTCTACCATCTGTGATCTTTTTTAGTTCACGAACATAACAGAAAATGTACTTTGGAAAGTTTACTTTAAGTTCAGCCTTTTGGGCACACAGGAAAGGTTTCTTTACAGTTCTAATATGTTCTGCATCGATGCATTTCATCAGGCTGACACACTGCAATGCAACACAAACCCATAAAATGCCATGCAACCAGTCTGATTGATTCATTTGGAGAGTGTTAATTTCAAAAGTATTTTGCGGTATTGAAGCTGATAAAAATAGCTGAATGCAAAATGGTTGGTTCTGCTTACAGATGGCTGATATCAATAGGTACCAATATAGTATTGTAGTTAATGTAATCATGCCAGCTTTATTTATATATAGGAATAGATTTATTTATTTATCTATTTGTTTACATAGAATTTCTTTGATTGTTAATATGGTAGGTGAAAATATTTTGTTTATGTCTCATAATGCAGTTACAGGAGAAAAACAACAGAAATATGTGTAATGGTGGGTTTATGAAGTCCTCCACACAAGTGTTTATACAGAAGTACGTTTTACTTACTACCATGTTGCTTGTACATTTACATACTTTCTAATAGTATATGGGTAGAATTTTGTTATTTTCAGTCCAACTAGCATTAAAAGCCTAGCACACTGCACAAATGCAGCTGGAAATAAATGTCATTATGAACAATTTGTTCACCTAAAGTTTCAAAACTTCATTTACCTCTCTCACATTCCAGGACCTGGAAACTTTTGTTTATTTTTTTGTTTGTTTCCCATCAGGATGAGCAGTTCCTATTTCCCTGAGCATCTGAAATTAATTTTCCTAAGTTATAGGTGCTTATAACACTGTCGCACTAGCATAATTCATTGCTTCTTAGTGATTTTCTGCAGCAAACATTTCACATAATTTATCTTTCAATATTAAGGAGGAATCTGTATTTAATTGACTCACAGTGTAAATTCTGCTGCATTTTTTGACTCTGTGTTTTCTGTTCAGAAGTCTAATCTAGCAAGGTTTCTCTAGGCGGAAAGCTAATTTCAGAGTTCAGAGGTGCTACACCCCATCTAATCACTGGTTAATTTTGAAATAACTTGAGGTGTAGAGACGTTTCTTTCTGTGTGGATGCTCTTTGCTGCTACCAAGCATCTTGCTTGGCCCAAGGAGTACCGCACCAAGATTATTCTATGATATGCTAAGAAAGTTTTTTCTTTCTAGTTTAAATGGCAGCTTAAAATGAAAATTTGAGTATTTTGAGAAAATTAAGCTGTGAAAATTTGCTCAAAAATCTTCAGCTGAAATTAAAGAAAACAAAGATAGTAGAAGAGATAAGGTCTGAAAAAGACATTTTCAGTTAATGCCTCCTTTCCTTGAAATCTTAACACATTCCATTAAAAAAAACCCAACAAGTTTTTTTTTTTAATTTTAAAATTTCATTTGAATCATTTTTTTTCTACTCTAAAGTTTGCCAATCTTGTTGCACTTTCTTCTTCCTACAAAGTAATTCTCATCCTAATTAGTGTTTATCTTCTCCTTTGATACCAATATTTGATTTTTAATAATGCTTTCCAGCAAGCCTACTCTGATTTAGTAATCAATTCTTGAATCAAGTCTTCAGAATCTATTGCACCTTTATTGGCAAAAAATTCCATTCTTCTGATTTCAAACTAAAGAAAGGAAAAAAGGCTAGTGAGTTTTGTGGGGCTAAACAGTGTCCATGGAACCCAGAAATTGCACTATCTGAATGTTAACAAAACTTGGCAACGTCTTGACTCTAACTCTTGGTGTTTGGTTGATATTTTAATAAGCACAGACTACTTATCATGAACAAGATTCTTCTGTGTTTACACTGGCCTATTAAAGGTTACGTTTCATTCCATGACTTCTAAAGATATCTAAAATAAAAATTAAAAGCAAATTCTCCTTTAGAAAACTAGAAGAAAGACCTAGACAGATCCTCTAAACCAAATGCTGACTGTAGTGTAAAATGAAGCATGAAAGAAATTAACCAATACTAAAACTATTGCTTTAATTTTAGTGTAGCATGAAAATCAGAATGGCATGAAAATTGATTCTGGTAAAATCAGCATGTCATACCATATTCAGTATTTCAGGGAATACCATTCACTGTGTTTAGGATGCACACTAAAAACGTATGAGAAAGTGCCTTGCGGTCTAGTACATCACATTTTACTGATAATAGATTTTATTTTGTTTTTTTTTTTTTTAAGTATCTTATTAGTGTTTCTAATGTAGTCATGGAGAAATGTGAAAACATGCTTTCCAGATACATAGAAGTTTTGACATAATTATTTGTTTGAAAAAAAGCCCAAGAAAAGAGTAATTGACTTAGATTTGTAAAATTGGGTTGCAAGGAACAACAAAAATATTGCATCACTACCCATATTATTTATTATTTCACAAAATTTAAAAAAAAGTTGGAACAATTGTTTTAGTTGTTTGAGGATGGGCCTTGTGCTTAAGTTAGTGGTAACTGAACATTTCTATGTCCCTGTGAATTAGAAAATATTAACAGATATACTGTTAAAAGATGTGTATTGCTGTAGAAGTAGATGCTTTTAAGACTAAATGAACCTATTATGAGCAGAATTATAACAAATCCTTAGTGTATATAGATAAAATAAAATGGTGCAATTAGTGCTGAAGGATAATCAGTACACCCTCTGTTATCAAAAGCTAAAATGCTTAAAAATGCCCATTAGAAATTGCAACAGAAGAAAAAAGTTATGTAATTTCCTCTTCTTGTTAAGAGGAAAAATCTTCTTTTCTTGAGAGAAAAATCTGTCTTGTAATGGAACAAAATTTAGAAGTGTTTTGCATTTAGCCTATTCCTAATGCTATTTTTACTGTCATAAACTTATATAGCAGCAAATATTTGAAGAATTGCAGTACCCAAAATAAAGAGCATCTTTTTGAGCAAATATTGTGTAAAATCAAAGTTTGAAATTTTGGGGACAGATTACTTCCTTGAATAAATTTTCGTGCTTCAAAATTACAGCAGGGGACAAGTCCCAGTTTTACAGGGAGTTGTGCAGTTGAATTATGAGCATCTCCCAAGACAGAGGTCAAGTGACAGAGACTGCGTGGCAAATTGGGTAATTGTTCCAGCACTTAATCACAGTCCTGGTGGGAGGAAAAAAAAATCCTAGAGGAGTTTAAAAAAGGGTTATAAAGGACTCTTTAGGCATCAGGCAAAGTGTAGTTGATTTTGCTTGGGAGCAGGATGGAGAAGCTAGACTGTCTCATTTGCATCATGCATGTCTATGATTTTATGATTTTGGGGATAAATAGTTCTGCAATTAATACATTTTTCTGTTTTTAATTGCAGCAGGAAAAGCATCATGAAAGCTCAAGAAATAAAGGTAAGTGCCAATTATTTTCAAAACATGGACATTCATATAATTATGACAAATGTAACATTCATTATTGGAAAAAACCATCCGGGTGGATTGCTGCTCAGTATTTTGGTATTTGAAATGACAAAAATATATCCAGGAAAGGGGTCGATATTTAGAAAATAAATGTATTAGCTGCTATTTTTGGAACTCTGAGATGAACAACGCTGATTGCTGCACTCTGGATGGGGTGGGATGCACAGCTTCTCACTAAGTTTGTGTCCTTGACAATGGCTGATTATTATACTTCCATAAAACATCAGTACCATCAATTTAGCTTCTCACTTTCCATTCAGTGAATCTGAAACTGGGTGTGATTCCAATCTGTGCACAAATGAATCATGTCCTTAATAAGCTGCCTTGCGAAATTACTGTTGTGGGTGGTTTTTGCGTACAGTTTATATTTTCACTGCACCTTACTCTGTGCCAGTGGCTAAGCACTATGCAAAATAGGATACGCAGGTTAAAGAAATAGCCTCGTGTCAAGAAAATTAAGACTTCCAAAACCCAAATGTGGATTTCACACTTTTTTTTTTCTAATATAAAGTCTGTTAAGAGACAGAACATCCAAATATCTTGGTTAAAAATGGCTAAGCAAGCAATGAAAAGCAAAATTGCCAATAGTAGCAAAGATTGTTCTCTTGATATTTTAGATGTTTATAGAGATAGGATATGAGATACTTTAAAAGGAAAGCAAAGGGAGGGTAGGAGAAAGAGCAGCAGTTAAATGTTGCAAAGAGAGGAGGGAATGAAGCTACAAACCAACCTATATCTTTTTTATTGCCTTAGGAAGCAATGTGTAATCATATCACCTGAGTTAGCTGTTCTTAATTCAGTTATTTATGTACCACAGTACTCATTCATCTCAATTTTCTTGCTTTCTCTCACACTGAGGCTAAGCGCAAGCATCTAAAGGCAAACTGAAGCTGATGGTTGATTGGAGCTGTGTCAGGGCAATTACATTGTTTATGATGATATGATAATTTACATCATCGGAATGACCTATGCTTCTTCATTTGAAGAGTGTGCATGGGAAAAATAATTGAACCAAAAAATCGCCTTCATTTTCAGCCAATTCATGATTTATAATTTTCTTTTCTGAGTTAATACAATAAAAAGTTGAATCTTCTCTAGATGTAGTGAGTGTATCCATGATGTATTGTCTAAGAACCTTTCCTGACTTAATACAAATTATAAAAAAGACTGTGAGAACTTGGATTAGGTTGCAGGAATAAATTATGTGTGAATACTGAAGGATTCTGAAATGGGCCATTCTTTGTGGATTTTTATGATTTATGTCAGTTCGATATGATGTTCGACATCCTTTTTTGCGTAGCCCACCCCACGCTGTTGGCAGGTGGTTATTAAAGGATGTACGTGAGCAACAAGTGAAAGTAGGAACAAACAAATGAGCAGGATGGGAGTGCCCATCTTATTCATTAGCTGTTAGTTGAGTTAACTAACCACGGAAACAATTTTCAAAGGATTATAAAACAGTGCCTGCAACTACGACCAATGGAACACGTTAAGCTCTACTTGAAGGGAGATATCCATTTTCTACAAACAAGCAGTGAAATTGGTGCTCAGCTGCACAAAATTTGCTGTGATTGTTTCTGTAACAACACTTGAGGAAATTTTTAACCTACTAAATTTCTTGCAAGATATGTTTGTCTCTGCCTAAACTGCCAATTCAACTTGGAAAATTTTGGCGGTCTGGAAGACTTATCATACTCAGAGTTGTCTTTGGAATGTATGTGTATCTACAGATATACTTTATTGCATAATGCTATTTTGAGGTGGGTTTATGACTGGGATTTTTTGTGGTGTTCAGTATGTTTTCATATTCTTTAAATTTATTTGTTTTCATGTGTTCTTTTTCCATGTAATTGCAAAGTTTCAGAAAGACACTTTTATTTCACTTACAGCATATAAAATCTTAAAACGCCTTCTACTTAAAATACTGGTTGGTTCAGGTGAAACAAAACTTAATTAATGTTTCAGCATGAGCATTTTTGTCTTGTCAGTGAGCAACTGCAGTTCACAGGCGGTATCTAAATGTTTTGTGCTCTGCGTATGTTCTTGTGAGATAGGTAAATTTTCCTGAACTTCTCAGGACTGGTTTCTAGCAGTGTTCCTTACACTCTGCCTGTTTCAGCCACTACATATGGTGAAAGGACAAAATATTTTCTGTGGTTTTTTTAACAGTTAAGTTTTTTTGACACCTTAAGAAGCAGTGTTGTTCTCTTAATTCAAAGGAAAATTACAGCTCATCCTTACCAAGTGAAATGCTGGAGTCTTTGTTGTGCCTTATAACTTCCGTTGATGTCAGTATTTCAGTATCTAATTTTTATTAATAATTTCATTGTATTTTTTTTAAGAGGGAAGGATATTGCAGCAGAATTCAAGTTGAATGCTTTTTGACTTCAGCAGGATCAAGATATTAGTAAAAAGGTCCATTCTGTATCTTTTATTATATTAGAAATACCTAGTAGTTTTTTATTTTACCTAATTTATATAAAATGGCTATGAAATAAATCTGATTCCTATTTTTATTTTAGTAAGGATGTTTTTAGTGTTCAGTAATGGTATTTTTTTTCCTCCTGACACATTTCTGACCTGTTTTTTTTCCCATCTGTTACTTCTGTTTTCAGCCTCTAAGTCAATCACACCAGAATAGAAGCCAATAGTCAAACACGCCCCATTCTGACACTAATCCCGTCTCTGTCTGATCTGTGATATTCTTTTTCTTGTTTTGCTTAACAGATAGCAGATAGTTTTGTACACTGTTTGAGAAAAGCAACAAGGCTTTTATGTAAAATACGATGTTAACATTTCACAATTTTAGTGTATGTTGGCAAACTTGCTTATGCTTCTGAGAATTTTTTACATTTGAAAATGATTATCACCAGGGGAAAATACAAATTAAATTAGTTTTATAACACTTCTATGATATGAAAGAAATAACAAGACAGCTAAACATTGCTGACTTTTAATTGCTGGTTTGAAGTCACATTTGACCTTCCTTACCTTTCTTTTCCGGTGTTAACTCCTTCAGACAAAAGAATGCTTTATTCCAAACCTATAGTGGAAGACAAAATAGATATTTTTTGTGATGAATTGGAAACATCAGCAATTGTGTTACATTTAAGCAATGTGAGGAATTTTCTTCCCAGCATGGCTTTGGAGACATTAATGTGCTTTTAATAAATAACATTAGAAACTTTAAAGTAGAAATAACTTCTGACAATATTATTCTGAAAAATTTTTACTTCTGAAGTGACAGAAGGTTGACTAGTGACACATACCAACTATTTGCCAAACTGGAAAGGCATCTCAATTCCTTTTCTCAGGAAAAACGCTGGCACGCAGGAAATGACGAGCCACAAAAATATTTCAGTTAACTGCTAGCATTTCAGATCAGTCCTAAGCTCAGTCACAGCTGGAATTACAGTAAAATAATTTTCTTCTTTGAGAATTTAAAAATTTATTTCAGTATAGAGGAGCAATGTGTAATATCTTTCTAAAAAAAAACCCCAGCAAAATCAGTGAAAAAAAAATTCTGAATATAGGCTGAGAGTAAGGTGGTTGTTGTGTTGATATTGAGCAATGATACGATGGTGTACACTACTTGTGTAACTTTGCCTATAAGTTTTAGCAACTTAAAGAACATCTTTTGAAAGGTAGAAAAAGTGTTCCTCCTAAGGTTTGGAAAATATGCACTTTTCATAGCATCTTCAAAATGTGCATGCAAATAATTTTAATTTAATAACTTGAGGAGTTTTTTACTTTAGTTAAGTGCACTTAGGTACCAACTGTATAGGATGCTTTTAAAATGTTTGCTAGCTACTACTGATCTGAGCTTTGAACATCACTGACACTCAGTTAAACCATTTGGAGAGTTTTGACTGACATAATTTTAATTACAACTGGAGTTTCTTTTTGTACTCAATACTTCTCATTTTATGCTTACCTTAATAATCTGAATGTAAAACCATTGTTGGTTCACAGATCAGTTTCAAAGCCATAATTCTCTATGATTATGAACATGTTGCAAGACTCTTCTGATATCATTAACAAACATCTGTTCCTTTTATAATCTTTAGCTACCAAAATTAGAGAGGAAATCATATAGGCATCACTTGCATATCTTACTTGCTTTTTACTCCTTAAAAACTTAGCCTACCTGCACAACAACTGTGGCCTTTTTTGGGATCCCAGATTGGCATGATCTTTTTCTGTGCACTGATGGATGTAAGGCAAGAAGAAGTGAAAAAAAGCTTAAAAAGTTTCAAAATTGATAGAATTTAAGGGACAAAATCAGTAAGGCCTTATTTGAATAATAACTTGTTAAAGTGAAATTGTGTCTGGAGATACTCTTAAATGCCTGAGGGTGAGCAAACTCTTAGATCTATCCTGCAATATGTCTGACTGTTAGTACTTTTGATAAAGGACAAAGCTATGCATGTTCTGATGCAGAATACATGATATCATTATACCTTGTCATGTTAAAACCATTAAATGTGGCAAAAATACAGTTCATTATGTTCTGTAATGCATCCATTGATTTATTTTTTCTGCTCAAGCAAATGATTCTTGATTTGTATTTCAACAGACCTGTATTAATTGTGTGTGGTTAGGATCTGAACTGCAATCCTCCTGGACTGAGCTGACTAATGTTATAGTTTGTAACACTGTAGAAGCTTCTTTAGTAGTTCATTACATATCAGAAAAAAAATGTGGTATTTTAGAGAATATGTGTAGCAGCAAACAGGTTGGTAAATGTTTGTCCAGGATAGCTGTTTTCATTGAAATGCAGCTACTAAATGATCTGACTTACAGTGTTTGTTCTGAAGTTCTTTTCTTTGTTGCTATGTTCCAACTTACCTGAGTGAATAAACTTTCAAGAGTTGGTATGAGGATTTTTGAATTAAACATGTCAAATACTGTCCCCTTTATCCTGTTCCATTCTCCTCCAAGGCCTCGTCAACTGAAACTCAAATTTCTTCTGTTACTTAAGAATTGCCATAAGAAATGTAGTTCTGTTATACACCTGAATAATTCTCCTCTCCCTTTCTTACAAAAGACCTACAGACATAGTGTTAATAACTGAATTTTTTGGGGTGTTCTTTATTTATTATTATATTGTACTGGCTTTAGCATGATTGACATTTATAGAAATTATAACTCTAAGTTCTGAATCAATTTAGAGCCAGATTGTGAAATGCATTTAAAAGAAACAAATTTCTTCATGTGTGAAAATAATTTTAGTATAACAGTTCATCTTAAAATTTATTTTTCGACAGGCCTGAAGCTCATTTTGAGAAAGTAAAGTGCGTGAGTCAGTGTCAGATATCAGTTCTGGGTAATATTTTGATAACAGTGTGATTACCCAGACATAGAAAGTATACACTAAGCGCAAGGTCTCTCCTGTATATACAGTTTTGTGGAAATGTTTTCATATTTATTTTAAACAAAGCATTATTCGACAATGTTGAATTCCAGTTTTGATGTCTATCTGTCAATACAGCACAGTATTTGTATAGTTATCTGGTCAGACCTGCTACAAGTGTAATGCCATGGACATAAACACTGCAGACTCCACAAATACGGATTCACCAGTTGTTGTCTTGAGGTAAATATACTTTATCTTAGTCAAGAAATTAATTAAAAATGCTGAAGTAATGACAAGTGACTACAACATGGTGCAAATATTTTACAGAATTTCAGCATTTACTTTAATCTAAATTCCAGACCTAAATTCCATACCAGTGAAAAATTGTCTGCAGTTTTAGTATATTAGTGTCAGAGGAAGAACAACATCACACAGAATTTCTTGAGTGTTTTGTTACAAATTATGTCTGAATTTTCACAGAGGACTTATGTTGCTTGGCTGCAAAATTTCCAAGTCCAGTTTTGTTATGAGCAAATATATATACTAAAAAGATATTAAGTAAAAACCAAAGGAGTCAGAATGAGACTAAAAAATTTTTGTAAATGACACAAAACTTCACAGCTGCCAGTGTATTTTCAGAAAATCAATTGGAAAAATCAGATGCATCTCTTATTTTTCTTAAATGCACATCCATTATTTCTGCCACTATTTAAAACTTTGAGGGGATCCACATATAATCTGATAATGACTACAGAGATAACTACTGATATTATTACTGATAATTATAATACATATTATATGATAATGCATATATATGACCCTATATACATTATATAATAATGTATATATAATGATAGTGGAGGAAATACGAAAGCAAAAGTATTCTACAACTGTGCTCTGTTGCATTCATAAAAGGATGAAATTCATGTGAGATGTGTCTGACTTGTTAGCAGCTTTAGGAGTTATACATACACAGAATTTCTTTCTTCTTTGGATTTTCTTTACAGCAGGAAAATGTACATCTGAGTTTGGTTTTCTTCTCATATGTAGTATTCATTACATTCAGAAACTTGGAAGGGAAAAAGATGGTCTGTGTCAAAATTCTAGGCAAGAACTCTTCTCCAAAATGATGTATCTATTCTAACAAGGAATAAAATGCTTATTTCTGCATGTAGTAGCGCAGTCGAGCCTACATAAGAGATTGGTGCTCCTATCTTGCTTTTAAAAAAAAAATAAATCCATGTCCTCCTAAAATTTAAGTTGCAGTCTGTTAAATTATTAAACCTATTTCAGAGTAGATATTGTGAACTTGACAAGAGAGAATAAGTTCTGTGGTATTAATGGAGTTTCTCTCCGTAGTGCACAAACACTTAATATGAGCAGATACAGCAGAGAGGAGTTTCAACATTGGCAAGGGAGGGGAATGCTGAATACTGACTGGAATACATATTCATTCCTATTAAGACTTTGCTAGCTTTAAAGAAGTCACTCAGTGGATGAATGCAGCAATTTTGGATATTTAAATTTAAATGTATTGGTAGTCTGAATTTTAATGATGTGAGACCCACAGAAGACTTTGAATAGTTGTACAGTTTGATTTTTTTTTTTCCCCCATAAATTTTGTTTTAAAGCTTCCACACAAGACTAGTATCTGTTTAACTTGAACATTATAGTGAAAATGTTTTGGGTAATGTCTTGTATTGTTTTAGGAGTAGGCTGAAAAGAGTTAGTGCACATGACTTGACTTTAGGTTAGTCTGTTCTTTCATTATTAATAATGTTGAGGTTTTAAAGTTAAAAATTAATGCTAAAAGCTTTTTGATTTTACATATTAAGATTCTTCTTTGTGCTCAAGACAATTTTCAATAATTTCAGTAATGGCTTTGCGTATTTTCAATAATGGCTTTGGTTTACCTCTTTTTTTCATCTTAAAAGAGGTACAAAAACCATAGATGGCTTTATGAAATAATTTGAATTAGCACTTGAGCACTGAAGATTTGCACTACATTCACAGAAAAAGTATACTTGGATACTTTAATACAGTATATTTACACTAGTGCAGTGTCTGTAGGCTATGCATGCCGTGTTTCTCACATGTAGTGAATATTTCTTTGATTGCACTAACAATAGAAATCTAAATGTAAAATGGGTCATTTCCTGTGAAGCTTAGCTGGTTTCAAATATTATCTACCTCTTCTGTGTACCCTACTCCTTTGCAGAACCTTCATTCTCAGAATGAAGAGCAAAATATGATTTGTATCAGCACCACAGATATCTTAGTTAAGTTTGACATATAATAGCCAGATGGAGCAGGCTATTTCACACGACTTGTGATTTAGCAGGCAATTATTATGACCAAAAATAAACAAATGAGAATGATAGAAGGTGCAGCTCACATTTTGTGTAACAGACTGTTGAAGCAAGATAATCTTATCTTAGTATCTTGAAGTTTTCCTTTTAGAATAGATTTTCAAAAAGCAAAGTGCATGTCAGAAACTATCCGAATGCTATTAAATGAAAAACTTGTATTTTATTTGTGAATAAGTATATAATGTAATAGCTAAAAAATGTATATTAGAATTTTTGGGAAAGCAACTTCTGTTATTGAGTTGTATTTGCCTATGTCATAACCCTTGCTTTATCAGTAGATCTCAGTATTATCTCAGTATGTTTATGTAAAATAGTCTGCTGAGATACCTCACTACTGAACAGAAAGGAGGCTATGGTATTTATATCACTGAAAAAGATATACATAGAGATCATTTTAAAAATCCACAGAGACCTTTACAAGCTCTACAATAATTTTTTTAGATATGAACTTAAAATCCAATATAGGCAACAGTTCAATTAGACTATTCACAAAGAAGTATTTAAAGTTGAGAAAGCGTTGTCTTGAATGAAAAAGTGTAGTTTAGGAGGCATACATAACATTCGGAAGCAAAAGATCTGGTATATATACTGGTATTTCAGAAATAATTTCTATTTAATTTATATTTTTTTTAAATAAATACCTGTAAATAGGTATTTTTTTCACTCAGGTATGAGGCCACTGGATTTTTTTGTATATTTATAACACTGATAGCTGTCAGCATAACATCCATATAGTTTTTCTGTGCTGTTTATAGTCTAAAAACTTTTAAGAACACTTATGCAGAAAAAACCCTGACACATTTGTGTTACACAGAAATTTCTATACTCGTGCCATCTAAAACAGAATTACATTTTGCATTCATATAGTATTCTTCAGAATACTATTGATTATACATTAAAAAGATATTTTCTCCTATCAAATAGCTCTTGCAAGCAACTTAAAGGACAATCAGAACTTACATAAACTTGAAAAATGAGGCTGTTGGACAAAATTTCCACCTCAACTCTCATCCGCTATTACTACAGTGCTGTATATCATTCAGATGCTGGTTGAGACAATTGGAGTATTCATTTTTTGCCTTTGTCTTAGAATAGCAAGGGTTGCTGTGTTTCATTACCGTTAAGGTCGTGTTCTGGTTTACTCCAAGCACACTCTTTTGCCACTTGCCTGAGACACCAGAACGTGATTAACAGTGTCAGATCCCGTTAACGTTTACATCATAACTGAAAGTAGATGTTACAGTCAAGTGCAAATTAAACACTGCTAAAATGCCTGCCACTAGCAATTATGGTGGGGCAGTATAAAATTTCTCATTTGTTTCCAAAGGTCAGATTAATAAAGCTGCGTGGCACATTATCATAAAGGGTGGACCCAGCTGTCTGTTTAGATTATGCTTAAGAGTCTAGTGTTTCTAAGGAAACTTTGCAAGGAATGAATGCATCCATTTTAACTAGCAGTTTAAATGTGGGTAATTATTATACCTTATTCTGAAGGGATCCAAACCAGGGGTTGCAGTCACTCAAATGTCTTTCTGCTTTTTAATTCATATATATAAAAAATTAGATTTCTTTTATAAATTTCTTTTTTAATCCTTAAATTTAAAGTAGGTCCCCAAGACCTGAAAAGCTAAATCCTTAGATGAGTGAGCTGTAAACTAAACTACATCAAATATTAAAAATAGACCTATCTATATATATTCTTACATTAAACAAATTAGAACTACAAGGAACTGAACTATTTAAATTAAAGATGTTAATTCTATTACAAAAAATGGATAGATATAGCTCAAAATTTAATTCAAGAGAGCAAAATTAAAAATTGTGCTTATAATGGAGCTATTCAAGTGGTTAGTACAAAAACCATAAAAAATACATACAAAATTTTTTGATTATGCAGTTGTGTACATCTTTAGCAAATGAATACAGCTTTCTACTCTTTCTTCGTAATAATAAAATTTCTGGTCATTTTTCAAAGTAGCTTTTTAAATGTTTGCTGAAATTTAAAAATCAATTTTGCTATTATTAAAAATGGTGGGGGTTTTGGTTTGTTTTTTGTTTTTCTTTTCTTTATATACACATAATGCATCTTGTTGTCTTGGGGTTACAACAGGGGTGTGTTGGTGTCTTGGGTTTCCCTTAATTTGTCTCAAACTGGGACACCTTTGAAAAAATAAGGAGACTTCTGATTTGGCAAGAAGTTGTCAGTAGAGTTACTAAGATACAGATCTAAATATACTACTGAAGGAATTTAATGATTTTTTAGGTGTATGTTGAAAAAAAGATTAAATATCATGGCATAAATTTTGAGAAACTGGAATGAGATTTTTCCTATAATCAAGAAACAACAAAGGAAAAAAATTTTAAAAGTTTATCAACTGTATGATAACTTGAGTCACCAAAATGCCATAAACCCCCCAGATGTTCATAATATATCAAGGTTTTCCTAGCAGAGGTAGAGAAAAACTAAAAAGTGTTACATATGGCACTTCTTAAACCTCACCTGACATACCATATCTGTATCAGAATGTTCATGTTTTAGATTGAGTTTAATTTAATCATAGGCAAATACAGAGAAGGGTTGCTCTAATGGTCAGACAGTATTTTTAAGTAAAACTCAAGAACTCAGCTTGTTTTTCCTAGCAGAATCGAATTCTTGAAAGCACATTGATACAAATGCTTGAAAAAAGCATGAAACTCTCAAAATGAAAAGTTAGGTCGATTATAATCATTTTAAAAAAGAGGCAGTACTCCTTGCACACAGCAAGACATTTCTCTGTGTGCAGTTTTTTCCTCTTTGCATGAATTAATATGATATTAAAAATGCTATGTGTGACTGTGTGCAAATAATAAAGTAAAAATTGAAGGAAACCTGTTTCAGGAGGAATTTCCCTGGTTCTGTGAAACTAAGGAGGAGATTTGGTGCTTTACCTCTACACAAATTTATTTGAGTTCATGCAAAGTGATGCATTAAAGAAAGAAAAATCTCAAGATTTGTGGCTGAAAGAGATGGCACAAGGAGTCACTCAGCCTCTCCTTTACATTGAAGCAAGACTTCTTTTATCTGGAAGACTAATCTAAAGTGTTCTGTTTATAGGGCAAGGTAAAATGTTTCACTTTATGGGTTATGATAAAACTCTCTGGTTTTTTGCCTTCACATTCCTTTGTAAAGATAACTTTATTTGTGCAGCCATGGCCTGGATAATTTTCTCTAAAGCCTTCTTTTTCCAAGTTCTTTCCCACCTGTGTCTCATTTTGTATAAGCTCTGTCTCCCTTTTTCATACCAGCCATTCATATCTTTCAAGATTCGGCATGGCAGAGAGTAATCTCTGTTCTCAGGGGAGAATGTATGTAAGGCTTAAAATGCAACCTCCCTTGAATATCCAAGGGTAGGATATACCTCTGAACTTTGAAAGGTTTTTAGAGATTAAGTATTTGAAGTAACTTCTAGCTTTCTTCATAGTCATAGGGCACATAGTTTTCAGGTTCTGGAAAAGGAGTGAACTTTATGGGACAATCTGAGTGAAAACAGTTAAGGTGAACATTCAATTTGGAACATGTCTTTACAGGCATTTTTTTTGTAAATTGACCTATGCTTCCATCACCTTGAAGGGCCTGGTGAATCTTCAAGAAAGAGTTGTGTTTTGTTGATTAATAGGGATTCAAATATTTTCTAATTTTTAAAATATCATCTGAAATCATAATAAGGCAAATTTTGACTGATTCTTAAAGAATTTTAAAATTTATATGATGTATAGATAACTGCCAGAAAAAGTTTGTCTTTCAAGATTGTAATAGTTGACAATAAGGTTTGCCAGATTTTATTTTGTTCAGCTGAGGAAAGGATAATCCATATGGTATCATTGCAGTGACAGTAACTGTAATTCTGTGTGGCTCTGCATAACCACATAAGTGGAGGCCTTTGGCTGCTTAGGCAACAGTTATTGATCAAAAAGCTGTTTATCAGAGTTTCCAGCCTGGGAAAGAAATACAGTGGGATAGATTTTTGTTCATACACTTATCAGAATTTTCTTGCACAGGGGTTGGTTAAAAGGTAAATCCATGGCTGATAAAGTAATGGCTGATTGTTGGTTAAATAATCTAAGTGATTTGACATGAGTGGTTACACATCTAAATACCATGCTATAAACAAGTGTCTTTGTATGCAACAGCAAAGTGATAGAGTGGGATTCTTTCTTCCCTTCGAGCTTGCTGGCCTTTGTAGCATATAGAATTTATTTGCACATACAGTGCCCAGGCTATAAATTTTTGTTTCTATAGCATTTAGTGTCCTGTCTAGATTTAACCTAAGCACAGGCTTAGATTGCTGTGCTGGCAGGATCTCAAAATAAAAATTCTCAATAATAAGGTTCAAATTACTCTCTGTTTAAATTTTGCACAAAAAACACAGATACAGTTGGGAATGCTGGCCCACTAGCAATAATCAGTCAAATCTTGATGTTTTCATTCTTTTGAAAGACCATGAAATCCATGGCAGCATTGCTTTAATGGAAATTTAAGAAAGCATTTCATTATCTCAGAAATAAGTAAATGCAAGAATATTAAAACAAGCATTTTTCTTAGCTTTTTAAAAGCCTGCATAGAGCTGATTAAATGAAGGCTCTCAGAAGGAAGGAAAGATTAGCGAATTTTAGCAAATAGAAGGGCATACAAAAATCCCATTTGTATTATAAGTGCCACCAAGTTTCTAATAGGCACACATTGATTCTTCCTCATAAAATGTAAAAGCTGTGATTTTGTAGCTGTAAGGATAATTGCCCACTAAAAATGCATTACGAATGGAGGAAGAAAACCCAATAAAAATATTCTGGTATCATAATCATAATTTCTGTGCTCAAAGGATCATATATGTAGGTTTTACTCTGGTCTAATTAGCAGTAATCTTGATAATCATTGAAAAATCTTATTACTCTTTATAGTTGTAACCAACATCTCAAAAATAGAAGCCATACATAGAGTTGGAGTATCATTCATGAGATAACATTGGCAGAAGTAATAGAGAATGATGAAAGCTAAAAAGAATGTATTTATATTGCTAAAATGTAAGGTGGTTCAACATACTGCTGTGTAAATATATATTAATAAACTTACAGAAATATGTCTATATGTTCACAGACATATAGATAAAATGTCAGGACAGACATACAACGAAAAATGTGTAGAAGGAGAATCTCAGAACAGAAATGAGAACCTAGGAAAAAAAGTTTTTATGTGAGTCTTCAATAGCCTTTAAATACGTATTTTAAACAACCATTTTAAGGTATCATGTAGTCTATGGCAAGTGTAATAAAAGTAGCAGGAAATGCTGAACTTTTTCCCATTCATTTCTACTTCAAATTGAAGCGTTGGATTAGGCAAAATTTGGAAGTGTAATGTAGTTCAAGATTTAAACATACAACATAAAATATATAGTATTATAGATATTTCTTCTTTTAAATTTGGGGTTTTATAGCGTGTTTGGAGAGGTTTTTGGTAAAGCATATCATGTGACTGCATGACTATGCACTCATTCTGGATGAATGCTCTTTAAAGCATTAGCATTTTTCATAGGTCTGTATTGTAACACACTTGCTGGACATACTGATTGCTCAATGTGCAAGGTGTGTGACCTGTTATCCTCTTCCCTTGCTTATTAAGAAAAAAAGTCTCTTTATGTGCTTGTTTATCTTCATAAACAGCCAATTGCAAATGACATTTCTTCCTTTCCTTGTCTCTCTGGAGAGGTATTATGAGACATGAAACCTGTTTACTTTCTTTCAAGCTCTTCTGAACTGACTGAGATTGCCCTTTTCTACATGTCTACTTTATTCTTGCAGTCGTGGCGAACGCTCGGAGTTTAGGGGAATCATAAATGCGAGCAAGCTGCAGGCTTGCCATGCGGAGCATGAAGGTCAGTGCTGTGTCCCACACTGGGATTGCAGCGTCTCATCAGACACCTTAGCAATCTGATCTAGTTGCTATCAGAAAAGTCAATATTTGCATTTTGTTGAATATGCATGCCCACCAGTGTTTAGAAGAAGGGTTATTTGGTATCTGCGCTGGTACGATTATCTTGTTTGCATTCACAAGATACTATCTGCAAATCCTCTAATGATTCAAAGACAACGTTGTATGAAGTTATTTCATTATTACGATTAATTCATTGCTATTCTAAATTAAACAGGCTTAGAATTTTTTGTTCTTTAATTTAGGATAGGGCACTGGAAGGACAGCTTGAAGAAAAATGTCAAAAAATGCTTTAACTCATGGAATGTTAAGTGTACACAGAGAAGCCATTTTAGTTCAAGTTATGTTTGCATATCACTTTTTAAAGAACTTTTGAATCACTCTGGTTGCTGAGAAACATTGGTTTGCCTGCAAACAGTAGTGCAAAATAGATTACTGATTTTTAAATGGTCTAAAAATGAATTGATGGAATTTAAAAAATAACCCTGATTTGAATGCAAGGATTTTCTTGAGTAGTGTGCAACCACCTTTTGCAGGCCATTGAGTCAAAAACATTCTCTACTGGTAGATTCTTGTTGAATATATTGAATTTGATTGACTTCAGTGAGATTCTGCAGGTGTGCTTGATTTTGATAGCAGACAGAGACTTAAATCAGAACACTTAATTCTGAAAGATTTAAAATGCAGAAAAAAAATCCTTTTCAGACTGCCTTGGAAGTATCTTAGCAGTATGTTTACAAAATTGCTCCTTTATGCTTTGGGAAATATTGGGCAGAGATCAGTAATTTAGAAATTTGTATCTCTTTTCAGAGTGATTCAGTTAATGAAAATGCTCTTATTTTCTTTTGTACAGAAAAATTCTACATTCATTGGTTAAATTGACGTAGAAGAGGTGAGTTGTGCTTAGTGCAAAAACAGGGACCAAAAAAATCCTGTCATCTTCCAACAGCAGTTGGATTACACAATTAACTAAGTTGGTTCACTGGTATCCAGCTTTCCTCTCTTATTTTGAGAATGGTGCCAGAAGTAGTGGCCAGGTCTACCTTAGAACCAACTTAGTTAATTGTGTCTTAATTTTGTCTTGGTCTTTGACTCAGGACTTGTGAGCTCTAGTGAGCTTTACCTTGCGTGGGTGAGTAACATGATGCACACAAAGGAAGCTAGACAGACACCCAACTGTTTATTCTGTTCTGAATGTTTTCTGACTTGCGATGCTGTAGAAGCCCAGAGAAGCTGACTTTAGCTGCAGGATGGATTGTGGTAATGCCACTTTGTGAAATGTAAGATTTTCCACTTAACAAGTAGACAGAGAGGAAAGCTTTTCTATAACTCAGTGAGCAGGAGAACCTAGGGGCTAAATATGTTGTTATTTTCTAAATAAAAAATAAACAATAGCAGTTTATCAGCCACAACATACAACAGCACAAGCTGCAAGAGTAATGTTAAGTTTGAAATCGTCTGTAGGATGTGCATCCTCTAATTTGAAGGAGTACTCATGCCACATTAATATTTGGTTCTATCAAAGTTATGGAACATATTGCAATACAACTAGCTACTGAAAATAACATTTACTTGCAGTACCTGCATGCCATCAGTTATTAATGTTTCTTAGGTTCTCAAGAGCTCTGTGGGATGAAGTAGGCCTTTCAGAAGCAGGAACTGAAGTCTGCATTACATGAATTGAATTTGTTAGAGCCTTTAGTCTGTTAGTCTTTCCGCAGAGATTCATGATCAAGAGCTTGAAATACACATTGTATTCATTTCATTGCCAGGGCTTATGTATTGATTTCTGAAACATTGTCATGTCATGTGTAAAACAGAAACTGAAAGGCAGTTTCACAATGGAAAATCAGAAATATTTTAGATATGTAGAATTTTTCCACTCAGCTTTATGAGGCACAGAGAAATGCCTTAGTTTCAGTGCATTCCTCTCATTACTATTTTCTCACTACTAATTATTCCATAGATTCGTTATATTTTTTTCCGTGTGGGTTTCTGTTTGATTGATTCTGTTTTGTTGTCCTGAGAGCAGGAGAACAGGATATGTCTTGTTCTTTTTTTGTTCACCTTTTACATTTAGACATGTTTTTCTGGAGTTAGAAACAATGTCATCTTGAGCAATATCAAACTGATTTTTTGGCTGTTGGGTCGAAAATGTTTGGCCTACTCCTATACTAAATAAATAAGCAGCAAATGATAAATAATGGAGCAGTCATTTTCTTCTACTAAATAATGAAATTCATATAATGAAAAAATAAACCATTCTATTTTATGTTTTCTGAAAAATTGATAACCAGTTTGTAGGCTTTACATTATTCAGATAACAGAAAATATGCAATACATTTGGATTTGATATGCTTCTTCCCTTCAGCTATACGACTACAAGGTTTAGTGGAATATGTTTTGCCTGTACATTTCTAGACCCAGATATATCTGTGTTACAAACTAGGTATTAGGAAAATCAAGGTATATTTTTTGGCCTTCAATGGAGTAACAGTTTTTGTCTAACTTTTTGCTTAAAAGGCAGTCTGAATAGTCACTGGTATTTCTTCAAAGATAAAAATGTATTGGCTAATTGCTTGGTACAGAGAGCCATGTGTTTGACATGCAAATTTGCATACAAATGTCTTAAAGGGATATCAAAATGCTTGACTTTCTCTTTTATAGTAATTGTGTTTAAAAATAATGTGTTGTGTGTGCTTTAGTTGTGAATATCAAGATGGAATTTTGACTGAGCTTTTCCAGTGGTGGAATTACACTGAAGTGGTGTTATTACACTGAAGAGATTTGGCATAAATTATACAGTGCAGCAAAAATGTGTTCTGTACTTCTGTTTCCACATTTCAGATATGTTTTTAGAACCTCGAAAGTCAGTTTATTGCCAAAATTGTTTGCAGCTTAATCAAAGACATAAAAAATTTCTGGATGAACCTATGAGCTAGAATCAGTAGCACTTTTAACTTTTTGATACATTTTTATTTTTTTCCTATGTAAGTAATAATTTTATTAAAGTAAAATACAAGGAGAAATAAATATAAATGAAAATTGGTCCATTGCTGTGACGAGCTTGTTCTGTAAAATGCAAAACCTCACAATTATATGCCCGGAGGGCAAACCTTCTTTTTCTTTCCTTTACTTTATTTCTCTTTTCTTTAATAATTTATAAAGTTTAGAACAGTACAGTGAAAATCCTGTTTAAAATAATTGAATAAAAGCCTGTAAATCCAAGCAACCTTTTGTGTTTGAATGTCATAAGGAGAAGCTAGAAAACCTTTTCCTTTTTTTTTAACAACATTTTTAACAGTTGTGAAAAGTTAAAAAGTTTTATTAGATGACTAACAGACTAAAAAAATAAAAGTTTGAAAAGATACTCAAGGAAATAATGTATTTGGATTTAATTATTGTAACTTGGTTTCCTGAGCTTATTGTTTGGACACAAATTTTATATTGAATTAAATAATTTCAACATTAAGGGGGGGAACTTTTCAAGAGAAATTAGAATGTGTAGAAGCTACTTTTTGTGTGCTAAATGGTAAACTTACCATTGACACTGCTGAAAAGACAGTTTTGTGCTGTCTAATGCTTTTGATACAGTGTTACAAATCAAAAAGATATTAAATGACATGGAAACATGATTTTTAATAGATGAAACCAAGATTACAGGATTGCATTCCTTAAGAGATTTAAGCAAAAGTCATCTTCCTATAAATGTGGAAGAGATTTAAAGGGGAAATATAATTTATGTTCCTATGGAAGCCTTCTGAGGAAAACTTCTATGCATATAGATTTTCAAGCATCTACATAAGGCTTAACCTGATGTTTACATTCTTTGTATGTAAACCCTATTCAGAAAAAAAAAAAAGTGTCTTCCTTTGCTGCAACATTTCAATAGCAAAAGCTAAGATCTAAATTGCTGGTGGGGCAAAGTTATCAATGGTGCCCAATGGAATTTTTATCTGTAACACTCAATTTTTAAAATCTCCATAACAGCGCTGAGCAAATAATGTGGTTTGGATCTATTTTGCTGCCTTGTGTAGCATAACTTGTCAAAGACTTCCAGGAAAGACCTAATAACAAAATCTATACTGTCGTGAGCTAAAACTGTGTGTGCATGGAAATTACGGTACATACTAGTAGCAGAGGATAATATGCACTACAGATTTATTTGCATTTCTTTAAATTAGAGCTAGACTTAGGAAAACATTACTTAAATTTACAACAGGAGATCAAATAGTCATTACAATTATTGTTGTGTATTTGGAAAAATATTAATATTTTTTCACTACAATAGTTATTTGAATGAAAAATCCTTCCA
This sequence comes from Oreocharis arfaki, assembly GCA_013398015.1. Lineage (NCBI taxonomy): Eukaryota > Metazoa > Chordata > Aves > Passeriformes > Paramythiidae > Oreocharis > Oreocharis arfaki. Next base: position 1,555,812 of record VZRR01010919.1, on the reverse strand, counting down.
GCTTGACTGGACTTTAAATATTTTAATGTTTTTGATTTATGATGTCACATACAACTGCCAGTTTAGGTGCAGCAGTGAGAGACCAAAAATATTTGGTGGAATAAAACATCAGTGAGATAGATGTGAGAATTGTAAACCATCCACAGATAAGTAAAAAGCTGATTAATCTGTGTGGAAAAGTTTAATTTTATGGTTGTAATTAAAATTTAAATAAAGATATTTTTGTAGTGATCTGATTATATAGTCAGGCAAGAAAAAACATAAACTAGAGCCTATAAATGGCACAACTGCAGGTTTTGTGTAGCTTACTGAGCAGGACTTGCCACCCCCATCCCCAACCACCACTGGGCAGGAGTCGCTTTCTGAGATGAATGTTATAGTCTTATGTTTGTCCTGTGAAGATTAATATGCTCTTCTAGGATGTGAAAGATCTAAGTTTGAGTCAGATCATACTGATTTTACTATTGAAGTTAGGTCATAATACAGCTAAGTAAGATGGGCAAGACTGTAAGAGACAATTTGACCCTGTAGTTTAGCAGATACTTTTTTTGTTTTAATTCAGCCTCAGATGGCTTATTTGCCAACAAGGTCTGATCAGAACTTACTCTAAAATCTATGGTGTTGAGTTCATGAAGCAACTGCAAATATTTGTTTTTTAGTGGCTGCCGTCCCGTACTCTTAAAAAAAGGCCACGAAAGAGCAACAAAAAATCTTTTAGACAGCAGAACAACCACTGAGCTTCCTTCACACGTATGAGCTGCCACAATTAATTTAATTCCTCTGGCCTAATATGCTCTTGAATGCTAACTCATTCAGCTGATGCAGGTGATATCAGGTTATAGCATTCCACTTGTATCTGTGTACTGAAGATTCCCTCATGTATGGATGATCTAAACATCTATATTAGAATCTAGCAGTCAAAAACGCAGAAATTAGTTTTAGCCCATGCAGTACTCTTCTGTAGCCACTTCATCCTCCAATGGTGCTACTAAAGTTACTACTTTCTATGTCTTTATTTTTGGCATTAAATGACTGTACCTATTTTACATGAAGCACATCAAACCAGATTTCCATAGAGAAGTCTTATATCTCTGAAAGAATGATATGGCTGCACAGACCTTGACTGTACATCTTTAATGTCCTCCAGAGCTTTAACCCGAGGACTTCTGTACTTTTTTCTGTCAGCTTTTCTCATGGTACTTCCTTATATAGAGAATATACAAAAGCACCCTACTGGCTTATACACACAAGGTAAGTCACAAGCCATGCTCTTCTGTACCTAACATATTTTGCTGGTTTGGTAGCAGAATTTTTGAACTGGAGAGCAAGCCCCAGCGTGAGATTACATGTGTAATCCTTGCTTGCATTAAGGGAGTCCAGACTTTTGTCTCAGAGGAAACCATTAAAACATTTGCAAACCACTAATCTGTTCAGAGATTTTCTATTGTTTATCTAGGGCAAGTCTGCTGGGTGGCAATTCTATTTGATATTTCCTTATTTGGAGGAGACAATGTTAAGATATACAGAGCAAAAATAGTACACAAGATAGGAATTAATCATTAAAAAATCCAACTAGCATGAATGAACCCCCATAGAGTCTAAAGCTGGTGTGGGCTCATACTTATTATTACGAAATTAAAAAAAAATGCCTAAAAACCAATTTTAAAAATCTAGCTTTGATCTTGAGGAAGACATCTCTAGTTACTTAAAATTGTCTTACTTGACACAGCTGAATATGGCTGAAATGTCTAATTACAATAGAAAATGCCTGTCCTATTGTTAAACATTTATATTACAGCTTTAGATGCCTGTGAATGGTAAAAGTTATATTATTTGGTGACATTATTTATGATTTTGCCTGGGGATCACTAGTTTCTGCTTGAGAGGAGAAAAAAATTAAATATTGGAAGTTTAGGAACATGAACAAGAGATGTTAAAAAACTTAGGTAATCAAGACTATATGCTTAAGGTATTACATTTTCACTGAATCTAGTGTTCAATCTACTGATGAATGTGAGAAAGAAGAACTAGATTTATGCCAATAGGCAGGAAGATGATTGCATTCATACTGAGGTTGCCTAACATGACAAACAGCCTTCAACTTGAAGAAATGAATCTCACATTTGTTTATTTTTCATTTCCGTAGCCCGAATCTATTTCAATATTTCTGTTGTTCTGGAATGTGGCACTTTATGATAGAGAAGAGAGGCAATTTTTATGTGTCCCCAAACCATCTAAGGTTAAAATTGGAATTCTGCTGGAAGACAAGAGAACTCAGGCTCATCACAGTTCAAATTCTGATGTGAATTTCTCTGTTAACAATCAGGCAACAGCAGTCTGTATCTGCCTCTCATTTTCAGAGTTTAATTTTGTGTATGCAGTACATTTATAGACACCAAAAAAACCCCACCCAAAACCATTACGACTGGGAGCTGCAACAGAGGACACGGATAGGGGAGGAAAGACTCAGAAAATTAAAGAAATTCTTGGAGATACAGTAATGATACTGACACAAAGCAGTGCCAAGGGTCTAATAATAAGGAATTGTATTCTGAATATTTCCATTCTACCTCAGGGTTGTAAATATTAATACATTTCTAGCAATTTATCATTATGTTCTTGACTTTAGGGAGACAGCTATAAGAACTGGAAACGAATTATTTTCAGAACATATAGCACATGTTGATTTAGTGAGTGCAGAGCATATTAGCACAGTGAGGGGTATGCTCCTGTTGGTTTAACTCTGGTCAATATTATCTGTACACCTTGAGTTTATTTTTAGGCAGTTTTAAAGAAACTCCATAAACAAGTAAAACCAGAACAACACCAGAGTTTCATTTACCTAGTCTTCAAAGCTTGGAGACAAAGGGAGAAAGAAATGCAAAAAGTCATCAGACCTCATACCTTAGGCAAACTGGTTTCTGAAGCATATCTATACCTATAGGTATTAGAAGTTTAAGTAGTATGAAAAACAGTGGGAAAAATTGAAGATCTGAGAGCAGTGATTACCTTTCCAAATCTCATTTTATATGATTTCTTATAGCTAAACTTGGATTGGATATTGTGCAAATAAGAACAATTTTCATTTCAATAGTTAATGTATGTTTACGTGGTACTAATTCCCTTTTTTTTTCTGGGAGCTGGTCACATTATCCACCAAAATAGGAAATAAACTTTCTATGCCACATTTTCTAGTTAATAGGAATTTATGCTTTATCTGCTGTGCTAGCAGTCATTTTCCTTCTATCCCCCATCTAGCTACACTGTCCATAGAAGACAAAATTATTTGAGAGGCATATGCCTTGAGTGTCAGTGCTGAGGGGTTTTTTTCATAAAATGTTTGTTGGTTTTGTTTTTTTAACCTTAGTGAAACATAGTGAAAATTCAAGTAAACTGTATCATGAAAAGTACATATGCTTAAAACTAAATGAGATAAAACCACAAGAAAAGAAACATTTTCACATTATCTCCTTACTGCAGAAGAAATTTAGGTTTATTTTAAAGTCCTTGAAACTTGACAACTGGAGCATCCTTAATGCATACTGGGAATTCTTTAGGTGAGTTTTCAACACGAACATGAGCTCAGTATTCCTAGTTAGGTCATTTTAAATAAGAAATTGCAACCTATCAAAAGGAACATTCTTATTTCCAAAATCCTCTGAGCCTTTGTGTAGCTGTAGTCATTCCAAGGTACCATGCAGCAAAAGTGTATCCTCATTATTAGGAACAAAAGGAGCTTATACTCCTCAGTACCATGGCTGCTGTGATGTTGATGGTGATTTACTGGAAGTGTTCAGTGCACTGATGCATCTCACAACTATAGGCAGCAGTCTGAAGTCTGCCTGCTACCCAATTTTCTAGGCTCAGAAAAAAACCCCAAAAATTAAGAATGAAAGGAGGAAAAACAGAGCAACTGGCATTTTTTCACCTCACTGAAACTATTTTAGCTGTGACGTCTCTGTGTTGTCATTTACCTTGATAAATGTTTCCGTGTCTTTACACAAGGAGGGTGGTAATCTCACTGTGATTATAGAGCAGAGATACACCCCTAAGCCTGGTTATGATAGGACCACAGAGAAAAATGAACCCTTCTAGCCCTGAGGAGAAACTGCAAAGATTGACGGAGTTTTATGTTGGTATGCTGAGGAATCTGAAGATGGGATGAAGGAGATTTCAGGCTGGCACGTAACTTTTAGTACAGCTTTCAGCAAATTTAACCTATCTGCAATTTCAGGCTTCAAAAGTTTGATGTCAGTGTTTAGAACATGAAATCTTCATGTTCTTCTACTGCCATATTAACATATATAACACCAACATTGACACAGAAGTCATCTGTGATTCAGGTACGAGTTACAGACAGAAATTAATTTTAGGAGGGTGGCATATTTAAGAGGATTGTATTTTAGTAGGTCTGACCTTCTCACACTTGAAGTGAGCAAGACCACAAATGTCTATAAAATGTAAGCGTTTATTTTTAGTACAGAATTTAGGGCTATTTAAAAGATGTTGCAGGTGATTAACGTTAGGAAAAATAACAAGAAAATTTATGCACTAAATCTAGTAGTAGTGAATACAGCTAACAGTCAGATAGGTAAACAAATCCAGTGACAATGTTAAAGTCAACTCATCTTGCATTTATAAGATGCTGACTGCCCTTGAAGACTACAGTGAAGCTATTTAATAGCATCAGGACTGTGTTTGCTTACAAGATTGTCTTATAGACCTAGCATAAGGAGTTTAACTGCTGGATGAATTTTAGGTAACATTAAAATTATTTTGAAATGCTCTCACTCTAATAAATCTCCTGATGGTTATTCTACTTCATGTAAGTTGTTTTCTTACCTTAATTATCAGCTCTGTCCAAAGGTAAATTATGCACTTCCTAGTCAGTACGTAGTTAACTATTTATTAGCTACCATTTTATTCCTTATATTTTTCTTTTTCTTCTTTTATACTCTGGGTTTGTTAGAAAAGGAAGCTTGTAGAGTCATCTCAGTCACCTTTTCCTTTTTTTTTTCTCCTGTTAGTCCCCTCATACTAATTTTTTAAGCATACTGATCAGGTTGAGTCAACTTGGAAATAGAAACTGTAGTTTTAGAAATACATTCTACCATGTTTGTCCTAGTCAGAAAATTTGCAAAATTAACTACTTAATAAGTATCTCACAGAGAGAAAAGATGTTTTTAATGTGTGCTGCACATAAGTAATGTCAGGCTAACCTCTGTATACATGCCGGCATGTCATTTGGTTTGTCTGTTTGGGCTATTCACCATATTCTGACTATTATCTGGTAGCATGTTATAGGAGACATGGATTTAATGTGAAAAATGAGAAAAATTTGGGGCAAGGAAAAGTAAAAAGCAAATGCAGAGCTGAGAGCCAGAAGACAAATCTGTGACAAAACAAGTTTCATTAGAATGATGGCTCAAAGAGCAATCTATAGCCTTTATTTTTAATTCTCACTAGATATAGCCAAATGATTGTCATTTCTGTAATAAGAAAATTATATAAGTTCATAAAAGAGATGGAAGAAAGCAAAGTGGATCATAAACATTTTTCTGCAGAGGGAGGACTGAGTGTCTTCCACAGAAAACACCTCAGCTATGGTGTAGAGAGTGCTCAGGATTTAAACAGAAAAAGTGCCTGAGACATCGAATCTTAACCCTTATGCAAGTAGATATGTGGACCTTAACACTCTTTTTTTGTTCAAATATCTCAGGACTGAATCTTGTGGGCTTGGAACACCTGATTCAATTTAGTCATCAGCCAACAGGGGCTAGTATGCCTGTCTTTCCCCTTCAGCTTCCACATCTTCCTAGGAGCAATGGGTGACCTGCATGGATAGTTTTCTGTTCATGCCCGAAGTGGTTTGAATTGCTTTGTTTCACTGCAGTGACCAGGACAGTGCCTAGAGTTTAGAGAAACAAGTTTGCATTAATGTGGCTTAAATTTGCTTTCAGACTGCTTTATATTAAATGAAGCTTGGCTATATTAAATAAATTTTATAGAAAGTCATCCTGTATACGTTTGCATACGGTGCCTTTGTAATAACACTGCATTGTTTATGAAGCATCACTATTATTCTGGTGTGTTAATATGTTGTTTATAGGAGCATTGCTGTGTAAAAACAGCTCCAGTCATATGGTATTCTGCAGGGAACAAAACTATTATAATTCCTTATTAGCTTTACTGGAATTCAGCAAATGAATATGAGCATTATCTTTGGGTGAATGAGGGTATTTTGCACTTTTTAAAAGCTTTATGTCAGAAGAAATAGCAGGAGGCATTCAGAAGATATAATTATTTAAAGCTGGAGTAGTAGAAATGGAAAAAAATGAAGTTCTACGTTCTGCACTTTAGGAGTGATGAGACGCTGCTCTAAAGTGTTGCAAATGACAGTAGAGAAGAGAGATGTGCATGAGTATTAGTGAAGAATGAGTAGTATTCATCATTTTCCTTTTCTGGTGAAATTACACCAGAAAGAATACTCATTTCACTCCATGAGGATGGAACAGAGGAGGTCTCTGAACAGATTATAAGACTTCTGCACTCTGTTATGTGTTGTCAGATTTTTATACAGTTAAATCTTAACTCTAGGTGGGTTAAGAAGCTTTATACTACTGAGCACCGTTACTGTGAATAGTATTGATGAAAAGCAAGCTGTGAAGGGAACTTTTTTACTTTACAGTACAGTACTGCACTATATCAGAGACATATGGTGAAGACTTTCCCAATATGGGGAAAATTGAAAGTATACTCAAGCTTGGACAAATTTTTGACTGAAGTTGATGGTCCTCTTCCGTTTCAGGAGTGAATCAAAACTTTATAGTGACATAGAATTGAGACTTCTCAGAATTGCAATTTGTTCAGAGCTGAGGGGCTTTTTACCCTCAGTAAATTTTATTGCTTTCAAGTATTTTAAATGTGAGCTGTTTTAGTATCCTGTGCCCTCAGCAAAAATCAGGCTACTGTCTATTGCAGTCTCATCCGCTTTACTTTGTCAATTTTTTCAAGTGAATATCTTCCCATGGAGAATTTTTACCAACAAATTTATATTTACTACTAAAAATCTATGTTACATTATCTGATTCTTGCTAGGCCAGTGTTTCCAGTCAGCTTCATTCCATATGATCGTTATTCTCTCAGTATGCTTAGCATCAAAATGCTTACTAGTGCATTTTAAATTCTTCTGTGACCCTGAAGTGTACTGAATAGTAAAGAAAGCAACTGAGATGATTTTTGCTGTATTTTTGTGATTTTATCACATGCAGGAAAACTTGCAGTGTGACTTGAAAATCTGAAGGTAAAGTTCTCTCTACCAGAAAACTGTTTTTATCCTTATCTGTTCACCAGGTTTCTTTATTCCTTAATAATTTAGTTAATTTCCTTTGATTTTATCAAATACTTGACAAGAGCATAAAACAACATAATGATTTTTGTAATGTTCTTTATCAGAATGCCTATAAAAAGGAAGAGTTGGTTTTTGGACAGAGTTTGAATATTCCTTCATGTTGCTGAGTGCAGTATATATCCTCATTACAAGTTCAATTTTGATTTTGTGGAATCACTTGTCATATATTACATAGACCAGATTCTTAAGAATCCTAGCAAACACAGCATGAGGACAACTGTAGTACAGCAAAATCTTTTTCACATTACAGCTTGACTTTCTCTAATGAAATATTTAGCTTTACTATTAAAGATGTGCTTGAGCCTTTTAAAATAATACACTATATTCTTCCTCACCTTTTCAGTTACTTCTCTTTTTAGATCAGTTTCTTATACTGTTTTTCACATTGAGCAGTTTATTTTATTAACAGCTAATTTTATTAACAATATCCTCGAAGTTTACCTCTTATGCATGGAATTATTCACAGGATTATCATACCATGTATGGGGGAACATGGTAAAAAAGATTCTAGGTCCTTAGCAATACCTCGTAGACAACTTAAAACTGTTTTACTTTGGTTTTAATCTTTAGGTATTAGCAGCTTTTGCATGTTGCTCACTTGAAGGCAGCATAAAAAACACTATTATTCAGAGATTGGATATGCCTGATGAATACACCAACTAATAAAGGTTGGTGAAGTATGATGTTTCCTCCTTTAGGGTTTGAAAAAGAATATATGAGGATATGTCAAGTGCTGTCAAAAAAGGTTGACTTAATAATGAGGAGAAGGCCCTAATATGCACAAGAATACTTTAGATATTACTGGGGGTTTGGGGGCTTTTTAATTCTAAAATATCACCTGGTTTTTTTTCTAGTTTTGTTGCATCACACAGATACAGCTGCATTTTATATCCAAGCACAAAGTGTTGGAATTCTGGACTCAATAATGGAAAATGTGAAAAGATTTTAGATCTTCTGTGTAGTAACATAAGTACTAGATTTATTTGAAGTGCTTTTGAAATGCGTGTGAGTCCATTTGTATAAATTTACTCTAAAATTTTGATTTCAGAATGATTTAATTAGGATGATCTTTTGATCAAAATTCAAACCATATTTGTGGAAAGAAAGTGAACTGGGTCTACTGTAGGAATGTATGTGATGGTAGATGCACCCTCCTTTTGCACAGTCCTGGTATCTCACACAAGAGATTTTTTTGGGGGAGAATTTTGGCAACCGACTGACTTTTCTTCTTGAACTGGAATAGATGAGCAATGATACCTCCCCTCAAATTTGTGCCTTTTCATAGAAGCAAAGATCTCTATGCGAAGTCTGCTCACTGCTTCTTGAAAGGATCTTTGTGTTCTGTATATTTAAAATTCCCTTTATTCCCAGGAACTATTTAATGATCAGTGGTTTCTGCTTTGTCCATGTTAACTGTTGACATTAATGTGGTCTCGATGTTGTTTTGCATTTTTCCTTTTGATCCCTCAGAAATATTCTACTTAAAAAATAAACTGAATCTGATCGCAACTTAAACGTAAAAATACACAGTTTTAAAGTGGAGTTTTGTACAGAGAAATAGTAATTTTTATTAAGCTTGAATCTTTCCTCTTCTCTATGAACAGATTATTTGACTCCAGATCATCAGCTCATTCTGAAGCTAGTCTTCTTTGAAACAAATCCATAAGCATCCTACTTTGTTACACATCACTTTCTAATTTTTAGAATTGTGGTAGTCTGTTTCTCATCTCCATATAGTTCTTATATATATGGTGTTTGCAAACTATTCATTTCTCACATAGCAGGAATTCAAAACATATTTCAAGATTCATCCGATTGTGCATTGCTTGTAAGAGTGTAAGTCAGACAGGCTGGCCTAGGTGGACTCAAATAGAAGTATGATTTTCAAATAGAAGTATGATGTCACTAGGTCCAGAATCACATAATAATGGATTTCTTTATTGTGCTGCCACAGAGGTAGAAAGAAATAAATACGGAATATAACACTCTCCTGCCAAAGCTTTTCACATTAAGCAAGCTTTGATTGACTGAACATAAAGGTGTAGGTGTTTGTAAGTTCTGAAACTCAGGAAGAGAGAATTTTCTCTGTCGTTGGAACAAATGAGAAGATGCTAGAAAGAAAAGAAAGTTTTTGGAGGGAAGAAAAAGGAAGTGTTAGGCCAGAACACTTTATTTCCCCCAAAAGATCCACCATCTGTTTTTTCACCTATAAGAATGGGTGAGAGCCACAGCAATAAAGCAGTGTTTTCTTGAGGAATGAGAGGGAAATAATTTCTTTTTGCCCTGATACATTTCCATTTTATTTTTCAGAAAGTATAGCACTAAGGAAAAGCAATCAAAGAGTTCCAGAATGACATCTTCCCTTTTATATTACAGAGAAGAATGCAAGTGTCCTTTGCTCTTCAGGTTTCCCTGTTTAAGCACAAGTTGTATTATATTACAACTTTCTTGAAAAATAGCTGTCAATAACATGTACTTTCCTTTGTTTTCCCTTCTTCAGAATTACGCACATTGCTATATATTTTGTACTCAGAACACAGTGCATGTCAATATTTCATAAATTCAGTTGTGTAATAGCTTGGAATTCAGTTTATAGAACAGTTAGATATGTACACTAACATAGGGATACAGAGTTATATGCCGTATGTTATGATAGATGTTATCAGACCTATTCATAAAATGCATTTTTTCAGTTTAGCCTCAGATTTTGTTGATGTTTATCTTTGAAAGTCTGCGTCAGCACAAGCATTAAAGTAAATCTAGGTTTTAATGCTATTTGAGTTCATTTTATGAGACATTATATAAGATGAATTATGCATTATTTTATGCATACTTGCAATGCTGTCAGAGTTTAGATTTCACTTTAGATTTCATTTTATTTAATTTCATAGTTTTATTTAACACTTGAATTGTCATGGCTTTAGGGTATTCTACTGTTTTCTACTTCAGCTTAGCATCTATAGACCTTCTATTTTCCTCTCATTTCTTCACAAGCCTTCACTTTTCTGCTTTGTTTTTACATCTGTTCTTCAGGGAAACTACTTTTTCAACAAGATTGTTTCAGAATAGTTCAACAATAGTAACAGAAAAATAAACAGTGAGTTTGCTTAGATGACTATTTTCTACTGTTTCTCGTATTCTAGAGGGAATGTAGCAATGATAGTCCTTTTGCGCATTCCAGTCCTAGTCACTAGTGTTTCCTTTAAGAACTTCCACGCTTGAGGGAATTCATCTTGCTCACAAAATTTCATGATCTCAAGAAACAATTCCTACTGCTATTTCCAAATCACTTATAATTGCTTTGTTGCTGTTGTTGTTGTTGTAGGAATTCAGGCTATTCAAGGCCCAGAATTTACACCTGCCTGAATGCATGCCAGATTGGATTTTCATGGAATATATTAGGGAAGCTATGTAAAATAAGACTCTAGTGGAGAAGCAGTAAAGAACACACACATCCTTGCTTTCCTTTACAAGGGAAAATTTATTTATTTATTTATTTTGGTAGTGAAGAAGAAAAACCCTATAGTTCAATACAAGGCTTCTGGGTTTTACTTTGTTTTGAAAACCAGTTACATTATTTAGCTTTCTCATTTTCTTAGAAAAATCAGAAGTTGAACTATTTTCTTCATGATTGCTGAATGCTTAAATCAAGTCCATACAGAACCTTCGAATAACACAAACCAAAGTGGAGAGTTCAATAGAAGTCTGACATATAAATGTTTCAAATAACAGCAGGTTAAAACGTGAAGGGTTGATGGTTTTGCCTTCAGTTATTTCCCCTTTCTTATGTTTAAATTATTGGCAAAGAAATGGCATGTCATATGCCTAGAAGGATATTCTTACCATTGGAAAACATTTCCAATAACTTGATATTGGAAACAAGTCATGGTGACGTGCACATTATTAACACATTTGAGATCATGACACAGACACATCTTTTTTCCAAATGGTTTCGCTGAATCAAGTAAACAAAAGAAACCTGAAGATCTGCTATATTTTTAGCTGTGTTTTGTGTATTTCCTCAGATGTGAACTCAGGAACCAAAATCACATGCCTAAGATCTTTCATTAATTTTTTTCGTGTCTTTGTCTTTTGTGTCTTCCATCAAACCTAAGTTCATGACTGGAAAAATGGCTTCCCATGCCTTGGGCAGGTGTATCCATCAATGGGTGAAAAACTCGGTGGCCAGGCCTGGAGAGTGATGATGGATGGAGTTACATCCAGTTGGTGGGTTGGTCACTAGTGGGAATTCCCAGAGCTCATTATTTGGCCCAGCCCTCTTTAATATCTTTATTGATGATCTGGATGAGGGCGTTGAGGACACCCTGAGTCAGGTTGCAGATGACACCTCAGTCAGGGTGGGAGTGTTGATCTGCTGGAGGGCAGGAAGGCTCTGCAGAGGGATCTGGACAGGCTGGATCGATGGGCCAAGGCCAGTTGTATGGGCTGAGACTCAAAAAGGCCAAGTGCTGGGTCTTGTGCTTGTGTCACAACAGCCCCATGCAGTGCTACAGGCTTGTGGTAGAGTGGCTGGAAAAATGCCCATTGGAAAAAGACCTAGGGGTGCTGNGCCAGGCCTGGAGAGTGATGGTGAATGGAGTTACATCCAGTTGGTGGGTTGGTCACTAGTGGGAATTCCCAGAGCTCATTATTTGGCCCAGCCCTCTTTAATATCTTTATTGATGATCTGGATGAGGGCGTTGAGGACACCCTGAGTCAGGTTGCAGATGACACCTCAGTCAGGGTGGGAGTGTTGATCTGCTGGAGGGCAGGAAGGCTCTGCAGAGGGATCTGGACAGGCTGGATCGATGGGCCAAGGCCAGTTGTATGGGCTGAGACTCAAAAAGGCCAAGTGCTGCGTCCTGTGCTTGTGTCACAACAGCCCCATGCAGTGCTACAGGCTTGTGG
>VZRR01010919.1:1304354-1541812 GCA_013398015.1 Oreocharis arfaki | reverse complement strand
GGAGGGGGGGGGGGGGGGGGGTGCGGAACTAAAACAAACCAAATATAACTCAGACTTTGGAAGTATAAGGAATTTAGTCTTTAGCACTTGGAATGCTTTCTGTGTTAGCTGCAGGAATTTCATGGTACTGACACAACTTCAGATGGTGCACTTAACACTTTGCTAAATTATTTGCACATTTTTATCTGTTTCAGCTGGCATCACTGCCTTGGAAATCTTCAGTGTCTCTTTTATCATAGCACACAGGTATCAAGTTACAGGAGAGTGTGACTCATTTGGAAAAAAATCAGTTCAACTTGACTATGGTGCAGAATCCACAAACCTTTCTTTTATTTTTTTTTCTTGCTGAGTTAATTTGTGGTGCTCTTGTGGTGTTCCTGTGAATGGAATATTTCTGTCAAGACTTCTGTCTATTCAAAAAAGTTCTTCAAAAAGGGAAATGTGGGAAGGAAAGGCATGTAATTCTTGTGGGGATGAGAAAGAGAGAGGAAGATGGAAGTACAGTACCTGCGCATTGTCAAGCATACATCCACAGACAAAAATCACTTCAATAAAGTTATGTTGGAAAAAAAATAGGCCATATATATATAGATGGATATTGTTTAAACTGTCTATTAAATTCAGAAGGAAAATTAAAAATAACTATAGAGGAAATATGTAGCATTCTTTCAAGATAAGGGACTTTCCAGCTCTTTTTCAAAAAAGGTGTGAGAGTTTCAGAAATCTTTACAAATACATTATCCATCATTTTTCTGTTTTCTAGAAACGGTAATGCTAACAGAATTCTGTGAAATTTATTTACAAATACATGTGTAGTAATACTATTAAAACCTCTTTTAGCTTTAGTTGAACATTTGAAAAGTGATGCAAGTTAAATTCTATACAAAATAAAGAATATATTTAAAGACTCAACAAGAAGTTTGTATTAACCAGTATGACTGGAGGTACACTAATGTCCAAATTCTTCAAAAATAGCTATGGCAGTTTACAGATTAAACTGCTTTAAAAGTCATTCTTATTCCTATTTGTCCTTTTTTTTTTTCTTAGACTGTAGTACTGTGCTATTTCATTTGCATACAAAATGAAATTAAGACAGTAGGATAAGTTCTGCCATGACTTAAAATGAATGTAGGCATTATATGAATGTTACCTTGCAATGTAGTATTGAAAAGAAAACAATACAGTTATAATTCAGTCATGCTTGTGCATAAGGATAAATGTATAGTGTCAAGATACAACTTTTTTATGGAAAACAAAGCCAGCTTTCTCGATTGTTCCAGGAACTTTGAACTGAGTCATTTCACACAGATCTCATATAAGTTTGTTTGACAGTTTTCAAACTGTTATAAAGGTGTCCTTTAAGCATAGAGAAAAAAATATAATGGATTATAATTTCAGTCATTCAGCTAAACTGTTTTTGAGAAAAACAAACGTAAAAATTTAGTTACAATGAAATTGCTACTTTAAAAGGATTTGTGATGAAATATTTATTTCTTCTTCAATTAATAATTTAAGTTTGCTGAGCATAAACAGGGTTTGGTGACCTGAAATTACTTCCAATTCAGTTAAATAAATAAAAAAAAAATAGAAGCTCAAAAGAGTTATTCCCATGTCAAAGTTTATTTCTCTAGTTATCAAAAGTAAATTTATATCTGTGTATCTCATTTCATAAATTTCTTGAAATTATCTAAGTATCATGTGTAACAAATTATTTAGCTTTATTAAGGGGCATGAAAGTTAGTCGTGCTTTTAGAAACTGCATATAAAACAAATATTATAACAGAATTTTCATTTTCATTCATTTGAAACATTTCTGCACTTCAGTAGCTAAACCACTGAAACAACAGACAGGGATTTGGCAGCTGTGATGATCATATGTTTCGGTTTAACTTTCTGCCATTTTCTGGCGGGAAGAAATGCAACAGCTGAACCAGGTGTGTGGAAGTTGTGCATCACTAAAAATGTTCTTGTAGACAGCATTCTATTGACTAGTAGTTTGAAATTATCTTTTTTCTTTTTGTACAATTAGTTCTGCAGCTTGTATTAAATGCTTAAGGATTGTCTAGTACTATAGCCCTAGATTAATTCTTATGTAGAATGCTGGTGGGTTTTATCAAATTCTAATATTATCTAAGAAAAAAAGTAGTATTTTTTCCATGTTTAGAAGGGCAATTTGTCACTAGACAGAAGTTATATCAACTAAGACAAAAAATATGACAGTTGAAATATCTGACTAGATTTTTTCTTTCCATTGAAAGCTAAATGCTTTCTCATTTGTAAAGATATATATAGTTTTCTCATAAGATTGATTTTCTATGAAGTAGGAGATAGGACTGTTTGTATTTTGACTTCAGTTTGCTTTTACATATTTATTAGAAGAGAATAATCAATTCTACAGCAAACTATTTCTATAAAGACTACTGGATATAAAATGGAAACTGGGTTACTGTGGTTTAGCAAGAAAACTATTCTTTATTCTTTTTTCGCAGTAGGAATTACATTTCACGGAAAATATCTTTAATCTAAGCAGAGAAAAATTTTTCAGTAGTCACATTGCTTGACTGAGTCATCTCACTTGGGCATTATTTTCTGTGAAAGTAATCATTTTTGTATTTATTTGAGTGGACATCTCTGGTTTGCCTGGTATTGTTAATAAACATACATAGATGTAAAAATAATTTTTGATACTGTGCTCTTCCATGTGTTTTTTCTTTTCACAGAGCAATATTCTCTCCTAAGAGAGATCTGGAAAAGCATCTTGCCTTTTTGTTTTAATACCGCATTGCTTTCAGTGCGATTTTTGATATTTGTAGATATTTTGGGTTAATTCTAACATCTTTAGAAAAAAACCCACACCTTTTCTGAATATATGGAGCAGATAGGATCAGTCCTGCTCTGAAAAAAAAAAAAAAAAGATATGACATGCATATACAGTGTGTGGGACTCTGCATCACTTTCAGCTTACTTAAAATGGAAGAATTAAGCTGTGAAAGCTCAATCATAATTAAGATTATTTTCTTTTAGCAAAGTTCAGAGGGAAACAGTATAGCTTCACCATTTATATGTATATTTTTTATAGAAACATTGTTTTTAAAATCTCTCTAAAATATTTACCTTTTGTATGTTGTTTTTTGGGGGTTTTTGGGGGGTTTGGGGTTTTTTTTGGTCTGTTGGTGGGTTTTTTTTCCTCTTCCAAGATCCACACATGGNATATGTATATTTTTTATAGAAACATTGTTTTTAAAACTCCCTCTAAAATATTTACCTTTTGTATGTTGTTTTTGGGGGGGTTTTGGGGGGTTTGGGGTTTTTTTTGGTCTGTTGGTGGGTTTTTTTTTCCTCTTCCGAGATCCGCACATGGGTCATTAGTGTCAAAGTTTGTTAGCTAAGTGTCTCTGAGAGCTATCCTCATATATACAAGTGTGCAGTGTTTTGCTGTTCTTTCTGGAGGGCTTGTAAAGATCATAGCTCACCTTAATAATTTTTGCACCATTAAATTTCAAGTGTTTATGTTCCACACATAAAAAGGACATGGAAATTATTGGTATCTTACTGGTTTGTAAAAGAAATTGAATGAGAAATTCCATATTACAAAACTATTGTGATATTCTTCTAAATATATTTTCTTTTTCGAAAAAGCGCTGCTGATTAACAGTTTGGATTATAGCACACACACCCACATGCCCTTTGCTGGATTATTAATGCCTGAAAATCTCTCAAAGCTCCCACAGCGTTCCTGTACTGGGTCTTTCTGGCATGAAAGCAGCCCACGTAATATTCTCATTAGTGACCAAGACTCTGCTGAGGTTTAGATAACACTGGAAACCCTTAAATAGCATAGCGGCCTTTTCTTTTTTCCACTCTGCCCCTCTGAAAGCAAGAAGCTGGGAGAAGACATGGCTGGTGGACCTGGCCCAAACTGGCCAAAGGGGTATCCCATTCCGTGTGACATTCTGCTCAGCAATAACAGCTGGGCAAAAGGAGGAGGACAGGGTTGGGGGGAATATTGGTGCTTAAGACATGGCCCTGTTGACTTCTGCTGTCTTCCAGAAGATGGCTGGACATCTGCCTGCCAGTGGAAATTAGTGAATGAATTCCTTACTGAATTCCTTCTGAATTCCTGTGACAGTGAGCAAGTGACTGGGTGGGCAGTTACCTACCATCCAGGGTCAGCCCACCACAGTTCCTTAGTAACAACTGGAAAAAAAATGGACAATGTAAAATTGACTAGGAGCCCATTTTTCACATCAGTAAAACTGCAAATACTTGACATTTCTCTTTTAGCTTTCCTTGAACGGTAATGGTGCTGCACTTTAACCATATGGTTTAAATGCTGCTTAATGTGTGTGCTACTTTTTCTAGTGCATGTCCCTGGGGAAGGTAGAAGAAAGACATCACAGCTTTTATCTGCAAGGAGGGCTCTGAAGTTAAAAACTCCAACAAAGCAGTGTTGTTTCACTGTCTAACACAGGAACTGAATAATATCTGGATTATGGTATGCTAGTTTGTACCATGGATAATTGAATGACCTATTTCATGGCAACCACTTGATCAGGGGATGAGTCAAATTTTCTGTTTATAATGTTGTTTCATATAGAAGCATATTTAATCACTGGGAAAGCCACATATACCTATCAAGGAAACAATATCTTTTTACTATACTATTAGCTCAAAATGGACAAACTTCATGTGAAAAGTTGCCAGAGAGCAACAGTTAGTATTATTGTGTGATACAGCAGTTAAACATTGGTTCTTGAAACCAAATCCAGCCTTCCTAATTTTAACTAAGTGAAAAGAAAATTTCAGTCTATAATTTAACTGAAACTTTTGGTTGTATTGATCATTGTTGCTAAAACTAATCAGTTTGGCTTTTCACAACAAAAAACAATACTTAGGTTGTTTTGACTGACTGAGAATTAAGCTAGCCCTTTGTGATATTCAAAAAGCCTTATTTCAAATAAGCATTAAAATGTGTGAAAGGTTGTTCAGACTATGACCTTTTCAAAACTGCTGTCGCTATGATGCACGTTTCCTGCTCTTGGTGACATTGGGTGATGTGTTTGGCAGAATAGAGGATTGCCTGCTGTGCTGCAATTGAAAAGCAATCAACCATTTGAATAAAGGTCCATGTATCTGTGATGAGGTGAACGTGTAATTTGTTTCCTGCTTTGTGTTAAAGAAACTCTTTTTGCCACTGGTTTGATGTTAAATGAATTATAAACATTTTTCAAAAGATAAATATAATATATGAGAAAGAAAAACACAGCTAATGCTAATCAGAGCCAAGGATTTAATTGAAAGTAATGAATTGCTGGCTTGAAACTGCTCAAAGGACATCAGTCTATATTTACACTTAGAGCCAGCAGTGCTCTTAATCCAGATTTATTCAGCTGTTTGTGTCAGACCTGTGTGCATTTTCCATTCCACCTGTGTAAGGCAAGTAGCATGCCTAGAGCCCACAGGCCGTTTTATAAATGTAATGCTCACTGGTCAAATGTAAGGAGGGTGATTAATGAAGGAGATTTTTACAAGGCTTAGTATTGTGCCCAAGGATTACCTCCTAGCAGTGGGAGAGAACTGGGCACCCCCTTCTTGGTTCCCATGAGCATGAGAACCACCCTTGCTAGGATGGCAGTGCCACCTGAAGGAACTGGCAGGGCCCTGGGCTATGAGGTGGCACACAAGACCTTGCTGTGTGGGTGCTGGGCACAGGACCAGAGCACTGCCCAGCACCACTTGGATGGTGAAATTGAATTTGGTACAGGCAGAAATCTGAACAGGGCGCTTCACTGGGGGAAAGGCTCTGCAATGGAGTTGCCACAGGCATTTGCTCTGATATCAAAGCAGGTGTTTAATAGCCCTGTGAGTGAGCAAGAAAGTTTACAGAGGCAGGAACCCATAGAAAGCCTTTGTAATTGCAGGAGGCAAGGGCCAGGCAGCTGCTCATGCCCCTCATGTGGGCACCTGGAGTGGAGCAAGCCTATAAAGGGGTTGCTCCCAGGGCAAGAAAGGAAGAGGTCAAGGCTCTGAAAAGAGGGAAAAGTTTCTGCTTAATAAGAAAAAGAGATTTTTGTGTAGCTCTGATTGTTTTGTAATTTATCCTCATTTTCTTATGTGGTGTTTTTGCTCCTGATCTTCAATTTCATTTAAGCAAAGGAGATATGATACGATTTTTCTTTTTTCTGAGGAAACTAAATTCTGTGAATTTTGCTGCAGATGGCTAAGTGCTGGCAAGAGACACAGATTCATATGGACCAAGATGCTACCCTGACTGTTTCTGGCTGACAGATGCACTTTTTTTGGAGGTTTCAATATTTTGGGTTAATAGCTGGATATTCAGCATTTACAGATCTCCTTGGTCTTACTTTTATTTTGGTCAAACTTATTATTTTGTTCTCCTTCTCACTGTAGTTTTACATATTATTTCATTTAAAAGTGGGTCACTTTCTCCTAATTTGTTCCAACTTACCTTTATAGGGCAATAAGAAAGTCACTTTATTTGAATACAGACCCCTATTCTCCTGAGTGTATTTAGGCTTGACTTTTAAGGTTGAAAAAAGCCTGTGCAGTCTTAATGCCTGTGTCAGTTTCTGTTGGTCCTCAGTGATAAATACTGAGCCCACCAGAAGGTCTCAGTCAAGTTCTATGGAGGTGTGAATCTTTACAGTACTTCCAGTGCCCCTACAAGGAAGGAGGGAGGCGAGGAAAGGGGGGGGGCGAGTGTGTGTCTGAGGGCAGAGGGGGCAGGCAGCAAAGAAGGGAGGAGAGGATAGTACAAGACCCAGCCAAAAAATTATTTTACACACAAGCAGAATAAGCTATCGTATAAAGCACTCTGGCTTACTTGGCTTTTGCTGAAAGAAAACCATGGCACAGAAATATAGTGATGAGCCATGTGGATGATTTTCTTTCACTCCTGCAGGTGGGAGCAGGGCTGGGGGGTGTGAGCTGCAAGGGGCTGTTGCTGAGGGCCATGGGCTGCAGCTGCAGGTCCTCATCCTGCCCCTGCATGGCTGTGGGGCTTTTGTTTGACCTTGTTTTCCATTTTCCACCCTCCCATCTTTGAACCACTAGTTGTCTTTATACCATAATCATTATATTGACAAATTTTGAATATTTTTTTATTTACTCTCAAATAATCCACTCTTTTCTTTAAACTTTGTCCTCTGCCCAAAATATTCCTAACAAAAATTAAAAAAAAAAAAAAAAAAAAAAAAAAAAATCTAAATTTCTCAACAATTTTGTA
This sequence comes from Oreocharis arfaki, assembly GCA_013398015.1. Classification (NCBI taxonomy): domain Eukaryota; kingdom Metazoa; phylum Chordata; class Aves; order Passeriformes; family Paramythiidae; genus Oreocharis; species Oreocharis arfaki. The sequence continues at coordinate 1,534,566 of VZRR01010919.1, read as the reverse complement.
TACCAAGGGTTCTGGAAAATGAATAGTGCAGATTTGGTGCCGTGTTCAGTCAATGTAATTACAGGCTTGTCTTGCTAGTGAAATAAAAATTTGTTAAAGAACTGTTGCTAAAGTACTACAGTTCAAAAATAGTCTAGAGCTTTAATATTTATGAGGAGATTCTCACAGTTCATACTGGGGTCATGCTCAGTGTTAATGCCCTACGAGTGTTGATGGTAGATGGCGATCGATCGTGCTTGCTACTAAAACCTGAGACTACTTACTAAAATAAGGATTACAGTCTTGGTTAGGCCTTTCATTGATCGTGTGTTAAGCAAAGATACAGCTGGAATTGTCATTTAAAGAATGGTTTTAAACAGAAAAGGGGGGAATGGGACACTGGTCTTTTGACCCTGGAAATTACCATTAGTTATTTGCACACAAAATATCGAGGCATTGTCTTGAAAAATAGCTACCACTTTGTTTTACATGACACGTGGGTAATGCAGCGAGTTAGGATAGAAGCCCTGAATGCAAATTATATTGTTAGGGAAATAAGAAAACAGTCTGAGTTTGTGAGAGACTGCTCAGCATACAGAAAGCCTGTGTGTGTGTGTGTTCCAGTCCAGGGCCAACTGGAGAACATGGTGATTCGTGCTCTCACGAATTTCCAAAGTTTCCTTCTGCAACGTTTTCTCTAAACTGATTAGATAAAAGGATAAAGTATATATCTCTGTGAGTCTTTTGCGTGCTAAAACATCAGCTTAATTCCCAACTGTAAATGAATCAAAGTGTGACCTACAACTTGCTCAGCTCTGCATGCTGTTGAACTCGCCTTTAAATAGGAAACCTGTATGAGGAATCCCAGCTGACAACTTGACACTGTTTTTGTTAATTTTTTTTCTTAAAAGTTAAAAAAACTTGATTTCTCTACCTTCTAAAAATAAAAACCTGTTGTTTTTTGTTTGCTCTTCCATTTGGTATCTGTTTAGAGTTTTAAATTTCCAGAGAATCTAAAAAATCCATGTGATTGCTTTGGCTGTTTTGTGTGTAATAGATTTTTAGTGATAGTTCTTGAAGTGTGATTTTTTTTTTTTTTTTTAACTTAAGAGTATGATAATTTGAATGTTTCCTGACTTAGTTCGAGATGGAACAAAGTACATTTTGTTTCCTGTAGTAATGTAGATCCTCTCAGAATGTGCAAATATTATACTTTTTTGGCTGAAAATTCAGAGTACCAAGCTCACATGGGTAAACACTTCCCTATTTTTGTGTGTTGAGGCATTTGACAAATGTAGATGTGCCTATCATCACATAAGCAATAAAAATTGCTGGAAAAATGTTAGCATTCATGGCTAGATTATTTGTCATCCTGACTTACCGGCTTTCAGTCTCTTAATACTGAATATGCCGTGCTGCTTACCTTCTCAATAAATTACTGAATTATATCTAAATATGGGAACCTAAGTTCATCTCGTACTAACTTACTTTCTAAATCTAAGTTCTTAGATAGGATGACAGCCTTTTGAAAAACTTGATGTTTGTGATGATGATGATGGTATCCTCAGTGGGTGCTGCACCTTAAGCAGTTTTATCCCAGTAGACTTATCTACACTGACATTCAAGAAACCCAACCAAAAAATCCCCTATAAAATCCCAACAAACTGAAAAAAGTCTCATACATTATGAAAATTTTGAAAGTATACATCCAATAATAATAAATCCAGGAAAGAAAAGTAATAGTGTCAATCTCCTGATGGTGACTGAAATAGTCAGGCATTCGTGAATGGGCTGCATGTCACAGCCCATATTAGTCTGAAATATGGTTTCTCTTTTGGAAATGGCAAGATTCCTGTAGCTTAGTAGCAGTTCTATTCCAAGATTAAAATTATGGAAGTACGCTTTTTGGAAACAAAAAATAAAATGAGAGATATGCCAAACAGGGATTATTGCAATTTGGACTTGAGCAGTGAAAAGCAGCAGAAGTTGGTTTTACTTTATCTGGGTTTTGGTTGGTTGTTTGTTTTTTGTAACTTATATCTAAACCTATTTCTTGGTATCTCTCAGTAGCTCTTCAGATTGATTGATTTGTTTACATTTTCATAATTGGGTGCATGTTTAGTTTGAATTTATGTTTTTGAGCATTTTGTCACCTGTTTTGGAAATACATGGATTTTATTTATTTTTTTGTTGTGAGTGATCTGGTAACCACTGTTTGGTGGACTGTTTCAGAGTACTCTTTTAACTGTTTTTTCTTGAATATGTACTATAAGCCACTGGCAACACTGCATAGCTGCTCCCTTTCAGTACAGAACAGTGCCTGTTAAACATGCTAAAACTTAAGGCTGTAAGTCAATGCTAACTGAAAGCTTCAGATTGTATCTGGAAAAAATACTGCTTCTCTTGAGGTCACTGGGAATTTTACCACAGACTTCAACTGAAGGAGTTGCATATGCAGTGATGTATGCAAATTTATGTATTGTTTTGGAATAGTTAATGGTGTAAAATGAAGACATATATAAAACATTTCATAATAAATACAGTTTTTCATTAGGGCAGAAAAGTTGCTTGTTTATTGTTGTACATAACTGGTATATGTTGACATATACCAATATTATAAATATCTATATATATATAACGTAAATTATTCTCCCTTATCTGAAAGAAGGTGTTTTGCATTCAGGCGTCAGATTCAATTATAGTGCTAAGTCCCAAGAGAAGTCTTAAATGAGTTCGATTTACATAACGTACAGCACAGTACATTTTTGAGTCACCACACACCTCTCAATAATTCAGAGCAGGTGTCAGATGGAGATCTGAGATGTTTATCTTCAATTCAGAAATAATAATGGTTTATGTAATTTGTTCTCAAACTGTAACAATTCCATCACTTCAAAGAAGTTCTTAGATTCTGTAACATGAATACATGACCTGTGCTGTAAAGTACTCTTGGACATTGCAAAGCTTTATTTGAGCTTAGCTTTAGTATAAGGAAATTGGGGAATTTGGTTTGCATTAATTTCTGTCTGTTAATGACTGTTGCTCATGTGTAGTGGTGATACCTTGGCACAAGGAGAAATACTTTCAAAAACTTATGGGAAATTTTTAATGTTGGATTGGGTTTTCCTGTTTCAAGTCATTTTGGTGCATAAGCAGGTAAACCCACCATCAGTGTGGTCTGTACATGTGTATAAAAATCACTGTAGTGTAGTTATATCAGCCATACAACCACTGAGGTGAATATGTAGTCCTCTCAACTTTGTGCTGAAATTGTTATCAAGTAATATAGTGCAAGCATGTCATTAGAGCCAAATTTCATGGTTGTGTGCTTTCTGTAGTACATTTCTCTAGAAAATTTGTGCTGTGTGAGAAAGCAAGAAATCAAGGCATGGTTGTCTAATAGACTCGTAGTCTCCAGAAGAAAAAGTGGTGAGATTTTATTTCTGCCACTGAAGTGAAGAACATAAATTCTCAGTGCTTGAAGAAATGTGTGTCAAGCTATGGTATTGACATGTTAGCACTTCACTATGGAAAATGAATCTAATATGACCAAATTACTACCAAATTATGCACTGTGCTTTGCTTCTTCATGCTATTTTTATATGGGTTAGCCAAGGATGGATTCAGCTAGGATGCGAATAAAAGGAGAGTATGGCAAGGAATTAGAATAGTAGGTGTTTGTTCTTGACATTAGGAGTGTGGAGGGAGAGAGTAAAATGAAGTAACTGTGAAGGGCAGCGTCTGTTCCCACATTTGGAGACATTTTAGTATTTTTGTATGTATTTTATGACACAATTATGTTTTCAGAACACTTATTTAATTGGTCATTGGAATTGACAATTCTGCTTTCATTTTCTCGTCATACCCTTTCTCTTGCCAAGAAGCCGTAGTTATTCTATGGCAGCCAAAATGGAAACTGAGGATATAAAAAGGAAATATTACTGTGCACAGAACTTCGCCTTTCACCAAGAGATCTGCTGCTGACAACAGTACTTATCTTACATGGTGGCAGCAGCACCAGTAGGATAGAAAGCAGACAGGTGGCTTTGATAGCCTAGTATAGACAATCCATTTCCATGTTTTAGGAGCAGAAGGAACTGGAAGTTGTGGCGAGCACAAATGCCTCTTTCTACTGCAGCACTCTTAAAGCTCCCTTTGCTATCCAAATCCCACTTGTCCTCATTGTAATTCCACTAGAGGCTCATGTGACTCCTTCTAGCCACCATTCAGTTGATGTATCAGTCCTTCTCTTCCATGCTCAGTTTCCTGAAATGTCATTGTATTGCCACCACAGAGGTTTTGCTGGTTTTCTAAAAAAATTCACCATTTTGATTAAGAGCCCTGGTTGAGCTCTAGTTATTCTCACGTATCAGTCTCAGTGTGTGAATGTCTATTTTATCTGCCTGTCAGAGTTCATGGAGCTTCTGCAAGATGCTATTATTCACATGGTTTAGTTTTAGGTAGTCCTACAAGGAGCACAGAGATGAATTCAATCCTTTTGAGTCCCATCAAATTCAAGAAATCCTATGATTTCATTCTAGACAATGTATTTTTCTATTACGTGCAATAGTATAGTAATCTTAAGGTGACAAATTTCAATATACATTTAAAAAGTAATGATTTACTATGAATTTTTTAACGAAGAGTAACTCTTGTTGGTAGATCTTGTTCTTAATTACAAGTAGCCTATGACAATGATTAGAGGTATGAAAGTCATGATAAAGAGACAAAATCTGCTTAACATCAGGCTGACCTATGTTTAATATTAGTGAAGCATGTAACGAAAGACAGAGTCTCCATTTATGCAAATCAATCCTTTTTGTATGTTGCATGCAATTAAGGAAAACGTAATTATTAAATCAAAACTTTTTTGTTTGTTTGTTTGTTTTTTAAGGGTATTTTGGTCAGGATGGCCATTTTGGATCATGTGAGAACAAGTACTGTGGTCTGGGCAGGCACTGCGTTGTGAACGGGAAGACCGGCCAGGCCGAGTGTCTGTGCATGGAGCACTGCAAGCCACATTACAAACCTGTGTGTGGTTCTGATGGAGAATTCTATGAGAACCACTGTGAAGTGCACAGGGCTGCCTGTCTGAAAAAGCAAAAGATCACCATTGTACACAATGAAGATTGTTTCTTTAAAGGTAAGCATGGCTGAACAATATCTGGAATATCTGCTATTGGGCATTGTGTTTTCAAGCTGTTCAATTAAATCTCTATAGAGTCTGCACTGAGTGTACAGTGAATAAATGACTTGAAAAGTTATTACAGTAAGTATTGCACTCCAGAGATACCTTATGGATTTTTTTTTTCCTTTTGTTTATACTCAATGCTCGGGGCAATAGCCCCTTTTTAACCTGAATAAACCAGTTGTCTCTTAGAAACTGATCTGTGGCAGCTTGCCTTACAAATGTGGTTGCTGACCTCATTCATCTGAATGTACTTAGATCCCAAAGCCTCTGAAGGATATTAATCTTTGTTACAGGAAAAATGGAATTTAGGATTTTAGAGGGGGTTTTGGAAGACTGTAGGACCTGTGCTCGTATTTGGTGTTGAAGTTGATAGATCAGCAGCTTGTTCATGGCTAAATGAGTCTTTCTTGCTTTGAATTTGGATAATGAAGAGTTTACTTGTATATGCATCAAAGCGTGCAAGATTAGTTACTTTTTAATCTTTTGAATGCTAAGAGATGCCAGCCGGAATTCTGAGAGATACACCTCATGCTAAGGATTTTATGCTGACAGTGTCAACATTGCAACATGCTCTTTTTTGTATAATTTGAGCACACCTTGCAGGTCTCTGGAACTCTGCCAATGCAGAATTGGAATAAGAATATTTGAGAGTACTTTGACAGATTTTGAGTGTGTTTTCACTGGTTTAAAAAGGTGAATGGCTTTGGTGGGAAGGGAAATTTTTTTTAATAAGACCCTTTTTTATTAGCCTATCTAGTACTTGCTGCAAACGTGTTAAGCCCAGCAACTTCAAACAATGCTAAGGTACAGGTATCCATAGGTTAAACTGAGGGTGTGGAAATCTTCTAACAGAAACTACACATACAAGTAATAGTGAAAGTTTAACTTTGTTCGAAACTAACTGTGGACACTGTATAAAATTGATCTATCATCACAATATATAGGCTTTAAGTAAGTAGCATGTGTTCTGAGGTAGTGGAAAATTAAAATGGAATTCTAGGAGTATAATATATAGGGCTTGTAGGGAATGGTTTGTGCAATAACAACAAAACATGAATGCTTCCATCTTAACAATCACAATCTCTTTTTAAAAACTTCGATGATGCAGTACTCTGATAGAAGAAATGACAGTAAAAAAACCACAAAATGTTTAAATTTATAGGGCTAATTTCAATTATTTAGTGTGGTGTATACAACACACATAATTTCAGAGCACGTGTTGGAAAAATTATAGTGTTGCTACATTTTCTCCCCTTAGACAAAGAGAGCTTTGTTTATGGAAATGAGACAGTACTTCAGGTAGAAATATCATCCAGAGGTTGCCTTAAGTTTTGGTAGCTCATCTTTGTTTTAAATTCACCATGTTTCTTTCACACTTATTGTTGGACAATGGAGTTTCTGGATGGTGTTCAACTTCATACACCTAATTTAGATGCTGGACTTAAAAAGTAAAAAGGTAGTTTTCTCTTTTAGTCAATTACAGTCTTCAGTAAAGGACTAGGGTATCCGAGTGACTTTGTCTGAGATGCCTTCTGAAAATTGTTATTTATCAAGATACTCAACTTCTCTGATTTGGGCTATGACTACATGCCTAAAAATATTGTAAATTATTTCATTTTCTCTCTTCTTTCTCGTCTTATGTTGACTTCAGTGGTGTTAAACAAATGAGACAGGGACAATTATTTTTCTTTGATAAGGCCCATATATTTGAAGTAACAATCTCAATTTCTTCTGTCTTAACTTCAGCTCCTTCATTGCTGTAGTAGGGCACAGTGCTGTTAAAGCATTGTTGCCTTTTTTGGCTATTGACTGTCTTCCAACATCTACTGTGTCTATATGGAAAAGGAGACAGAAGAAGTCAAGCGATTTTTATGTGACTTCTTTTTTTTTTACAAAACATTTCTAAGCTAGCCACTAGGAGATTGCCTTCAATAAAACTGAAGGTTCTGCCAGTTACGGGTCAAAAATAGTAAAAAGCTAATAGGAAAAAACCTTCAACAGTGCTACTCCTGGATAGAGGTGAACCCCATCGCTACGATGGTGTCAGAAGGACACTGCCACGTCCTCCTAGTTTAGCTGACATCCTCTAGCACAAATTATCTCATTTCAAGGAGCTGCTTCTGAGACCAGAAAAAATCAAGAAAGATCAGAAAACAAATATTCTAAGCACTTTGTTCAGGCTTTCACAAAATGCTTTAGAAGAGACTAGTCTGAACTGGGGCAGAGTGTGAGGGGAAGGAGTGCCTGCAAGATGCTGTTGTGTGATAGGGTGGTCACTGTCAACAGTGACTGTATTAAGACAGCAGTTAAGTATTTTTAATTTCTAGTTTATTGCTAATCATTGATTTTCAGATCAAACTACTGTGTACTTAGGGGTTTTTTTTGTTTGTTTTGTTTTGGGGTGTTTTTTTGGTGTATTTTTATCTCTAACAAGGTTGTGCTTTGGGGTATTTGTGTTTCAAATACTCATACTGTATTCTCTGTTTTCCCCTCTTCAGGGGGAAATATTTCTTGATGCAGAAATTTTTAGTTTTAGATTGGGTATGGAGCTCAAGATGAGTAAAGCTGAGAAATACACCTTATTTAAATGAGTAAGCTTACCAGAAAACACTAGTATTCTGTGTCTGGAGAATAAAAATTTAAAAGCTAATGCTCTATATACCCAATTAATGTTACAATAGTAGCTAGGTAGCTACAATTATTTGAATAATACATCTTGTAACCAAATGATTTATAGTTGATCTCAAACATCATGAATTCTACTTAATGGTTTGAAAATTGCCCTTTTAAATGCTTACATGATAAGTGAAGTTTAAGGATTGCCTTGCTAAATGAGAAAGATCTTTGACTTATATGTTGAAACTCCATTAAAATCACTGAGAAATGTGTGTCTTAGCTAAGCTGTGCATAGAACACAGACAAAAAGCATCAAGCCCTTCACAGATAGGCATTTCTGAAACGTTTGATAAACACATTTGAAAGCTGTGTCAAAGCTGTACTCTGCTGACATGCTATATTTTTAAACTAAAACTTCAAATTCTGGTCCATTACCTGCTTTTTATTGTAGCTTATTTATTTTGAGATTCATTGGACTCTTTCATGTTTTCGTTTTTTTTTCCTTTTTGCTTGCTGTCTTTATTTCTTCACACCAAATTAAATCACCCCTTTTCCCAAAATATGTGTGGAATACATGCAAAACAGTAATTGAAGTTGAAAGTTTTTCCTTGATGATTGAGCCTGTTATGCAAATGATACATTTTTCACATGGATCAAGATAATGGCCATACTAAATTAGAAATTACTTTTCCTCCACTCCTTCTATAATTATTCCCTCAGTTACTTATTGGCATGTCATGATGCATCAGACACTGAATGATTTTTCCTACTGGCTTGGTTAGATGTTTAGATGCCAACTGTGACCCTGAGAGTTAGTCAATAAACTGTCTCAATTTCTTCTCATATAGAAGCAAAATGAATTCTACAGAGAAGCTAATGACTCATAATCCCCTTTTCTATGAATTTAAATTAGAAGTATTTTGTATACCTGTAGAGTCCTCTATTTCCCTCAGGTAAAGTCCAGTGTCCTGTAACTAGATGTTTGAGAATGAAAATTTTGCAATCGCTTTCAGAGGAGCTCTGAAGCCTGAACTATCTAAAAAAAGTAAAATATTTAAGAATATTCAAATAAAGCAAGAGAACTCGTCAGAAAATGCTTTGTGAGCCAAGTAACTTTCAAAGAATGATATTCATATTGAGGAGCAAAAAGAAAAAAAAAAAAGAGATCGTCAAGTGCCAGGATGGTGTTTTCAGTGATGGGAAGAAGAGGAAATATAAATGACAAACTAAAGGAAATATTAATGACAAAATTCAAAGTTTGACGCTTAGATTATTTGTTAGATCTGATATTGACCATATGAGCTGCGAAGTCTAGCATGTTTCGGTACTGCTTTTGTACGCTGGGTGAATAAATAGTTCGTGCAGAGCATGAGCATGGGAGCACGCAGAGGCTAGGTGTCCTCTGCATGCTCTCTGCTTCCAGTGTCCTGGATGTTCTCAAGCCAGGCACTTTGTGTTTCAGAGCAGCTTCAGTTGGGTGTAAGAAAAGCAATACGAGCCTCTGACTCTGTGTGTTTGGCACTGCTGACTAACCCCTCCCTGGCTCTTGCTAACCACACCCCTAACAAGTGCCAGAGGATGGGGATTCAAATAGTCTAGCATTATTTTGCATGGAGTCTTCACCCTTATCTTTATTCTTTGAAGTGGCACTGTGAAATTAATGGCTTTGTGCAGCATGTAGAAGGCTGGAAACATTATTCTTCAGCTTCTATAAGGTTCAGTTGGACTCAGGTGGGATGATGTACTGGGTCATGAATGGCATTCTCAGGACATCAGATAAGCTTCAGTTATATCTTTCTGTGTTCACTTCTTTTACTCCGTTTTCCTAAACCCTAGCCAGTAAATCTAAGTAAGAGATTAAAAACTTTTCCATGACAAATTCATCTTGTATTTTCTATGCACCCTGAGGTTCTTGTGTATTTTACATTATATTTATTTCCATACAGTGTTAGACTCCGTCATTATGACAAATTGCAGTTTGCTTTGAATCTTCAGGAATGTAGCAAATACTCCTATATACTTTGAATTTTAATAGAATATTTCTGGAATAAAGTTTTCTTCATATGTAAGCTTTTTACTTTTAAATAGCTTCTGTGACATGCTTGTGATATTAACATTATTTTAATCTGTTTCTATTTTCATCTCATTTTTCATTTGGTGAATATTTTCATCTTTTAAAAAGTCTGTGAGTCTCAGATTTCTTGCTACCAATACTAAAATACATAGATATCTAAAGACTACTGCAGCATTTGCTTTTCCCCTGACTGTTCCTGAAAGACAAAATAGAAACTTAGGTTGGAAATCTTGCTCCCAATACTAAGCTGTTCAGGGCAGAGGATAAGAGCTGACTATGGATGAATTTAAAATAAGTATGAACAAACTGGAAAAAGTTCAGAAGACAGTAGCAGGAATGACCCAAAGTAGTAAATGGCTTAAAAACGATATGAAGGCATCTTACAAAATCATCAGGGCAAGCTAAGAGTGGGTATGAGTAGGCTGCCTTGTATTCCAAAGAAAGACATAAAAAATATAAAATAAGAAAGCAGGAACAAATTCAAAGCAAGCTTTAGTGTTTGACATACAGCAGATCCTGTGAGGAAAAGCAACACAGGATTTCAGCAGCAGACTGTAAATACTAGTGGAAAGCCTATAGGCTTTTTCTTTTCAAGAGGGCTGGGGGAAATGAGTTGAAGTGAACTAAATACTAACTATCCCACAGAAAAGATTTAGAATGCCTTTCTAGCCTCTACAGTGACTTCCACAGGACTAGTTCAAAGATTGTAATTTTAAAATTTTTGTGTGTGTTTGATTTGTGCCCTAGGTGATCTTAGACTGGTTCTTAAAATATTGGCACATTCATTTAGAAGCACTGACATTTATTTGATCTTATTTGAAGTTCATATACTTCAAAAGCAAGCATATAAGTCTGTCATCTTACCAGTTTCACTTCAAGAAATATTTCATCTCATCTTTTATATAAATCTTAAACACATTATTTAAGTTTGATCATTAGCCAGTTTTTCAAAAGAAATTTAGGATATGTTAATCTGAATGTCAATCCAATATTTTCATTGCAAAAGAACTTTTTTCTACTATGCATTGCTTTTTCACATTGGCTATCAGTTGGCTTCTCTGTTGAAGTTCTCAAAAACATCATTATTACACTCTTTCTGAAAGCCTGAATTTCTGCATGTAACATCACCCTTAAGGTTGCTGCCAGTAAAGTGTCAAGCTTCAACTCTCACTCCAGAAGTATGTTCAACACAAGCTGTATTGTGAAAAGAAATATGAAAAAATCTTTCAGACCTCATGGATTCTACTTGATCTTAAAACACGTTTGATAGCGCCTAGGGATTATCAGACTTAGATTACTAATTCGGCCTGTGATCTATATATCTTCACTTTAGTGCAGCACTTAAGAAATTAATATTAAATCCTGAATTCGTGCAGAGATAACATTAGTAATTGCACATTCACTGAGTGGTAAAAATCACTGTTACTGGCAGGTGTACTACTTCTTTCACCATTTTGTTGGAAAGTGATGCTCTAACCTATAGAAAACTGGTTCTTTTTAGTGCCCATTGAAACCATACTAAATTTTAGCACTGTTCCTCTACTCTGCTGTCCCAACACAGCTGATTTTCTTGAGTTGCATTGCTCATGAGGTTTGGAAAACTGGTGGTTTTTCCTCCAACATCTGTGCAAGATTTGTCATAAATATCGCTCTGAAATTCCCCAGTGTTGTCTTAAATTGCTTAAAGTAACTGGTGTGCAAGGCCAACATATGTCATATCTGCTACTGGATCTGCAGAGTGAAGCTAAATTCAAGGTATTTATGAGAACATGCCTATAACAAGCTTAATTTAAAAACGATGTTCAACATACCCTGCTTCACTGCTGTCAGTGATATTGTATCTCTTTGCAACTAAAGTCTTGAACTCTCTCTTTTCTCCTTTGCATTGAATTCATACCTCTAAAATGTTGGATGGGGCAATGATAATCTTGAAACAAGTTATGAATATAGGTTTGGCTTTTTGTGACTGGCTAAAGATATGCTGCAAAGACATCCCTTATTTTCAGTGTCTGGAGCAGTCCCAATCTTTGTAAATCAATTCCTTCGATGCTGAGATAAATCTATAAATCAGCTCTAACCTATTTTGTATTCTACATTCATACAGTGATGAAGAATTAGTATTCTTTAGCTAATCTCTGTACAAACTTAATGAAGTTCAAGATTTCTTGTAGTGTCATCACTGCTGTTTGATACCACACAAAGAAATGGGTCTACGGACATCACAGATTTTCACTGGTTGAAAATTTTGAAACTTTAAATTTTTCCAGTAATGATGTTGAATCTGCTCAAAGAAGCTGTATTAACCTGAAAGCTGCATTCTCAAGTTTCTGTCAAGTCCCTGAATCAGACAACCAACATCGTAAAGTCTTCCTCCTTGGAGGTATTAAAAACCTGACTGGATGTGGCAACCAGCCCTAGGTGGCCCTTCTTGAGCAGGGGAGCAGCAACAGGTGATTTCTTATGGTTTCCTTCAGCGTCAACCATTCTGTGGATAAGCAACTCTGAAAGAACATCCTTACTTATACACCTTCAGCCTGGTTTTGAAGTAACAGAATGCAGCACGTGGTGCTGAAATTCAGCCAGTAGTTTCTGGTACTGTTGAGGACGAATTGGAGAGATTAGAGGAAGAGAAACAGAAGAAGAGTTCTGGCAAAGTGTAATCAGTGGACAGGTAGCATCAGGCACCTACTGGTGCCCTGCTTTCTAACCTGGTAACTTGGGCCTCCAGAAAGGGCAATGCCACTCACAGGATAGATATTCTTTGCTCTCCTGCTTTTCCAGTACTGTCATTAAAGTGTTGATGTGTTGCTAGCAGTACAAGGATTGTACAGGTATGGTTCAAATCATGTCTCAATTTCTGTGCTCAAATAGCCTTTGTAAAAAATTTGTGAAAAGGCAAAAAAACCAACTTCTTTTATGATGTTCTAATAGAAATATTGGTATTGCCAATGATTGAAAACAGAAAATGTGTTTAACACTGGAAAAAAACAGTTAAGAGTATTCCATAACATCGTGGCACAATGGCTGCTTGTACTTCAAGACTAAAACTTCTTAGTGTCAGTTAAAAAAACTTAAAATAATTGGAGAATTCTTTTTTAATATCAGATTGGTGGCATAGGATAGTGAAAATTATTACACAAAAAATCAAACTAAATTTAAACTCTTTTGTCATAAATTCATAGTAAATAAAAGAAGCCTTGTATTCAGGCAGACATTTAAGTGAGATACATAATTTTTAAGTTTAGAGTAAGGACAAAATCAAACTACTGAACATTGGTTGGTTTAATGCAAAGTTTTAAAAGTTTTAATTAAATAACGTCAGAATTATCATTAGGTCTTGTGGGAAATTTTTCTGATGGAACATATTGTTGGCCTTTAAAAATCATTAGCAATTGGATACATATACAAGGCATTGGCATGATATTTGTAATTCAAGTTGGCTAGTGTATGGTATACCAACTTAAAAAAAGCCATAGCTTCTTCTACAAAATCTGAATAATTTGGAGAGAAGTAGGCATGAAAAAATTTCATTTCCATTTCTGGCTCTAGTAGCTAATAATGGATCTACTAATAAGTAAATCTACAGTGGATAAAAACTGTCTGTTAAAAGGTTTTCCCTTGTGGTTTGCCATTTACTCTCTTGTAACAAAGGATGGTAGGTGGGGTTTACAGTAAACTAAACTAGAAATCTGGTGTTGCCTTTATTGGCTTGGTTTTATTGTGCAGCACCTTAGTAGAACCTGAGAAGTGAAATTGATTTGAAGACGCTTAAACTTAATCTACTCAGTTGGCAGCAGCTATTTTAGGCAAATTCTGTCAGTATCTGTAAATATGGGTTTTTTTTTCAACTTTCTTGGAAACTTATAGAAAGTGCAGAAAATACATAATGATATGCAAGAGCCAGATGCTTCCAAATTACATTTCTTAATAGATCACTACTGAGATGACTTCCAGTTTTTCCCTTTGATTTGTCTCGTCCTGTGACTAGAACACATTGTGATACAAAGAAAACTTCCTGCCACCATGCTTATGATGGCAGCTATCATGTTATTTTATGTTTTCACGGTTATGGTATGAACAAGTATTAGAGGCAGCTAGAAAACAATTAGCCACAAACACTTTCTACAGAAGAAGACTTGGGCGGTATACTCTGCTAATTGTGTCATAGGTAAATAATATAAATGAGAGAGCATGATTTTGATGAACATTGTGCATATTCTATTTATTGCCAGGACTTGGCGTTTTTTATATACTTTAGCTGAAAAAATAAAGTATTTATACCACTGTAACCAGAGTTTTTGCTGTTACTTCTGTAGCAGAAAACATTGCAAGCAAAAGATAATAATTTAAGGTTCGACAGAGATCTCTAATTAGTGATTCAATTACAGCATTTTTTTTGTTAAGGAATGTCGGTTTAACAGTACTCCTTTTGACATAAACTGATATTAAAGTAGAGTATATTATCAGACTTTATCTTGAGATGAAACAAGTGTGGCTCATATTTGAATATACGTAGAATGGCCCAAAGAATCCTCCAGCTGAAACTGATTTTAAAAGATTAAATTCAGAAAATAAAAATAGTTAATTTTTGCCTCATTATAATTTATTTTTCTCCTTGTTTGACTCTGAACTTCTCCCTTTTGCTGTCATTGAAACCAGAGCTTTTTTACTGAATATTTATAATAATGTCTATGAAATTTATAACATTTATATTATTTAAAGTTGTTACTTTTCATGAAGAGACTAGTTGTTCTCATTGGCCTTAGCAAATGTACTTTTCCTGATACTCATGCAGAGACTAAATAAAATTTGATAAACTGGGTGATGAAATCTAATTAGATCCTTTAGTTTTCTCTTTATTTGGAATGATAATGTGGATTTAATTTAAAATTGTTGAAAGCAAACAACAGAAATAAAGGAAAACAGATTACAGCAAAAACAAGTTAAACTGTAGCCCTAAGAAATAACCTAAAGTAAAATTATATGAAACTTCCACTCACTGAGAGTGATGTTTTATATTTTTGCATGTATTTGTATTGGCTTTGGGTGCGATTAAATTCTGAACTATATACTGCCAGGAAAGTTGGTTTCCCTCAGGGCTGAAACAGATGGTGGAGATTCTTTTTTTCTTCTCACCATTTAGAGACCAAGTCTGCTGAATCTCTACAAGAAAAAGTATTTATGCCAAAGGAAAGTGCTGATGTTGGCCTTAAAGCAGTAGAATTCTTAGCTATATTCTCTATAGAGTTATTACTAAGACTCCTGATAAACAGGCAGTGCATCGAAGTTTTGCTATTAGCAGTGTTTTAATACAGATTTGATATCTGTCTAACAATGTTTGTTGAACAGAATAGAAAAAGCGCTATTGACTAATAAAACTGCAGGTTTTCACTTAATATTCAGCCTGTTTGTCAGGATATTTCACTGTGCAAGGAGGAAGCCATGAATTAGCATTTCCCAGTCATCACTTTGATAATTAGAAGAATAAAAATCTAAATGCATGGAGAATAGCAGAAGTGTTGTTAATCATGAGCACTCCATACTCTTAATCCCACCTGGAAAATGAGAAAAAAACACTCCTGGGATCTAATAAAGTGGCAAGCCTTGCATATCAGTTAAAAAAAAAATCTGAAAGAGGGAAAAATATCCTTGAGGTGTTAACTACTAATTATGGTCAAGAAGTTTCATTAGTGCTTCTAAATATAAGACAACTGCTGAATGGATCAGTGCTTTGTTATTTTCCTATTCTATCTTCTCTTTTATACAAGTCCTTGCCGTTCAAACAGAACATAAAGATTTTTATTGGTCCCTTATGATGCAAACTATAGTTGTACAATCATCATTTTAGAATATGAGCTCTGTGTGCTCTTAGATTTGCTGTCACTTTATCACAATTGTAGAAGCATCTTGAAGTGTATTTGCTTAAGCAGATGGTGAATGGCCGCACTGGGAATATATCTATCTTCTTTACTGTATGATGAAGTTTTAAAGCAGACATTTTAGCTATGGTAGTTGGAAAAACATACTTTCATGATAAATCTTGTAGCCAAAAAAAAATGGTAAAAGGTTTAAAAGCCCCTACTAATACTGAGTACGTGAAATTGGTATAAATTAGATAGTTGGGTGAGCACAAATGACGTATACAATATATGAGAATGTTAGTGCTTTCTTTCCTTTTTACAGTATTTTATAATTAAATATTTTTAATGTAATTAAAAATAATGTATTTCAGATTTTTGTTTACAAAAAATCCCAAAGTGCAAAGGATTACTGTGGGGCAGGAAAAACCTTCTAGTTTGTATGGGAGTTTCTCTGACACTATAATTTCAGTGATAGGTAGGGCTAATACTAGTTTGTGATAGAACACAGGGACAGAGATTTACTGAGAAATCCCATTTCCTTTTGACTTTGTGTCTCAGTCTAATGGGGGTTTTTTTGGGTAGGTATATTTTGTGGATTTGCACCCTGTGAGACAGTCCTAACTTGGAGAATTTTTCTGCATGAATAACTTGGAGGGATTTTCTCCTGAAGAGGGTGCAGACCTGTTACATGAAACCTCCATCTTCCTTTGTATTTTAGGTAATAAAATCCAGAAGAGACATTCACTGAGTCTGGCAATTTTGTTGTTCTGCTTTGTTTTGCATTTTGGAAAGTGCATCACTGAGTTTTTTTCCTCTCTTACGTGACAGGTGTGGCAGTTGAGACAAATTGCTGTCGCACCTTTCAGTGTTCTGTTATTAAGTATTCAGGATCTGCTTGGTCTTTCTTGAAGTGTCCTTGGTCAATGTTTTTTTAAGGTTGAACTTTTCTTTCTCATCTCCATCAGGTATCAATGTCTGTAGAAGGAATTGTAATGCTCTGAAATTTCGATCCTTGTGGTTTTACCTGCTGGCAGCTAAATACCTCAGGAAGGTGTTTAGAAAGTTAACTCAATCCCAGCCAAAATCAGGACGCAGTGGACTCATTTTGTTATGTAAATTGTGAGGTTTTATTCTGTGTCACTTATGTACAGTAGTTGCTGAAGCCTGGGTTATCTAGCCAGCTTCTTTGAGTTGGTGTATGAAACTGCTGAAGGAAATTCTTAGTTTTTGAGGTAATTTAACCCACAAAGACTGTATATAGGTGTATATATGCAAACCAGTAAATAATATTAAATTAATTTTTATGTATTAATACATATTAATAT
This sequence comes from Oreocharis arfaki, assembly GCA_013398015.1. NCBI lineage: Eukaryota > Metazoa > Chordata > Aves > Passeriformes > Paramythiidae > Oreocharis > Oreocharis arfaki. The sequence continues at coordinate 1,517,520 of VZRR01010919.1, read as the reverse complement.
GTTTACAAAGACACATTGGCTGTGAACTTGTGTCTTCAGAGAAAGATGATTTACAATTTTTTTAAAGTGTAGAGTGGCAGCTATGTAATCGGAAGAAACTGGTAGTAATTAGCCAGTGATCAATGAATCTATGCTATCACAGTCCTTTGGACTGGCTAGGGAGGTGAGATACAAACACTATGAGGAAATCACGAGTTCTTATAGGGAACTTCCATGTTATTTAAAACAAAGAAGAGAAAAAACAACCCCAATGAGTTTTAGCTTTGAAAAAAAACCAATGAGTTCTACCATTGGAGAAAAAAAAAAGGTAAAAATCTTGGGTGGAGTAGAAAAAAAGATATTTCAAGTAGTTAAAGAGGATAAGAACATTGTCGTTTATATGTGACTGAGAAGAGATGGATGAATAGAAAAGTCTTAAAAGTTCTTGAGGTTCTTAAAAGAAGAATGAAAATTGTCTCGTTCCTTCTGCATCTGCTTTCACTTTCCACTTCTTCTTGCTGTCTCAGTGTGGAGAAGTTGCTATGTTATACCTTCCTCTTAGTAGACACATGTTTGTTTAAAAAATAACTTTCCAAAGGAAGGATTTATTTAAAGGAACCTTGATGGGTTTTTGTTGTGCTGCTGAGATTGAGTTTTCATCTCTGTTTTGAATCTCCACAGGAAATATTTTCATTAATATGAACACTAAATGACCAGTGCAGACTTGCCTGTGGAAAAAAGTTCCTTGATTACTTGATAATCCTCTCTGCTGATAATAAAAATTTGTCTGCTCTGGGCAGCATTTTTAAATGTTTTGGTGATCTGAATTTTCTTGACTGCTAATAAGATGCAGGAAGAGACATCAAATAGCTTTGGGATACATTGTAAAGTACAGGCATTTAATAGTGTTTTAACTGCATTTGCAGGCAATAGCACCATTTTCTTAATAGCACCATTTTCTCAAAGGTAGAATCTTATCAACTGAACTATTTTCAGTTTCCTCCACTAACATCCAGTATCAACTCTCAAATACATCTTACACCATTATGACAGTCATAGCAATTCAGACAGTCTAATAAATATACAATTATTTTCTTAATTCACAATTTAAAAGCAATGTCTTTGAACAGTCTTCCACACATAGTTTTTATCGGATAATTCATAACTTTGTATACATATCTGTAGGCTTTTTGCTGACTTACTATACTTTGGGAATGCACAATAATTTGCTTGTGATTGCAAATCCAAAAATGTTTCAATTTTAATTGAATTGATGTTAAAAAAAGGAAAAAAGTTACATTCCTGGTAAATTACCTGGTACATAAAATTAATGAAGTATCTGTGGCTAAAGTAACACAAAGTTTGTTTACAGACAGATACACATATTGTGCTACTTATAACAAGGACAGGACAGTGTGGCATTTCTGACTTAAGGCCTAATACGAGAACCTTGTCAGTCTTTCAGCTGACTTCAGTAGGTACTTGAGCAACTCAACATAGTGTTAGACAGCTAACACTGACCAATTTAAATGTCTGAGTTAACTTTACCTCATATCATCAATTCGTGAATCTGTAGGATTGAGCTGGACGTAGTGTACCAAGGGTCAGGCAAGAGATAAGGTCTGTAGAAAACTGCTGCTGTGTCATGGAAACAAAATCATTTGCATTTGCCAGTGCATAATAACTCGTGCAATTTTTATGAGGGCATAATATTTCTTTCAGCTCTATTTCTTCTGCTCGGAATATGAACTGTGTTCAATGGTCTGCCTGAAGTAACATCACTATTATGTTTCTGTACACAATATGGAATTCTAATGGTAAACTAGTAGATGATTTATGGTTTTACAGTGGTAAGTTAGTACTCTTTAAAAAAAAAAAGGCTGAATTATGAACATTTTTTGATGAGACAGGTATTCAGCCCAGTAGAGTACTCACATGTTCTAAGAAGAAAGGATTAATACCTCTCTAGCCATACTGAGAACAATATCCAGCAGGGGGAAAAGAGACTGAAAATGAAGTCTGAGAATGGTGTCAGTGATGGATGAGGGGAAAAATCCCTTAAGAAATATAATCAGAGTTCTATCAGGAGGAATGGATGAACCTGTGACATAGGAAATTCTAATGCAAGTACTTGTAAAATAATATATCTCTGTAAATCAATATGAAGGAAGAAAAAAGCATAAGGTTTAAACCTAGAATAATAGGAAAGTAAGATGTCATAAAGCAAATAATTTCAGATTTGCTGATTGCAACCTGCAGTACAGTTCATTCTATGAACACAGCATCCATGCCTTGAGCAGGGAAAGGGATTTTGGAATCTCAAGAAAGATGTTGTCTTATGCTAGAGCTTGTGATTGATATACAGAGTTGTTCTATTTTTAAAAAAGATCTTTGAAAGATCCATTTCTGAGCTCTGAATCCTTCATGTAACCTTTCAAAAAAGAGAACAATGCTATTTTGACTAAAGAGTTGAGAGCACTAATGATGGAGGTATCCAGGATGTCCCTTGGCAGATCAATGAATATTATTCCAAGAGGAAAAGCAATTGCAGGAAAACTACATGAGATCTTTAATTGAATAGCCGTTCACTCTCTGTACACTACCGTAATCCTTTAGCTGGAATGTGTAATTTATGTGCTAGGGATTCTTTCAATAAATTAATTAGATAAAACTCCCTTGTGTTCCTACCACATTTAACATCAAGAATTTCTGAAAGTATAGTCTGCTTTTGTGCAGTGCTAGTTTGGTCCTGGATGGCAAAACAGACTTTGAAAATGGAATGCAATTTTTTTATGCTTTTCACTGTAATTAGGTAAGGGAGAAGTAAGTGTGGTCACACTTGTTGAATAATTTTTATATGGAAGCTACTAATGTTCAAACATAAAAAATAGTAGGCTGACCTTTCATGTAAGAATTATAATTTTATGCATGGAAAATTATTGTTATACTTGTTTTCAAGAAACAGACAAATTTATGAAAAATATTTGGATAATAAATACAAGATATGCAAAGTATATTTTGCCAACATCCATTTCATATTTTGTGGTACATTATGCAAGGTGAAACTGTTACTTTTTGTAGTTTGAGTTAATGATTCTCATAATTTCTAAATTGTTTATGAGCTGCAAATATCTGTGATAAGTTGGCTGAAGTTTCATTTTATAATTTTGAAGGCACTATTTGACTTGAACTGGTGATCAGATGCTTGGATTTTGCTTGCTTAGTGGTTTATGACCTGAAGAATATTACCTTGACAATATTTCCATATGGAATATATTTTTTCATCACAGCAGACTTAATGATACTAAAGAAGCTTGAAAAATGAATATTCGTGGATTTTGTGATGACGTCACGAAGAATGATTATAAAATGTGTTTGCTGATAGCAATAGGAATAGCATTGCAGGAAGATTTAGTTCTGTTTCTGCTTAACAATACAGCCTAGCTTACTGTTTCAGACACATTGTAACAACTGTTATCTGTCATTTTTATGCTTTAGAAAGAAAGCCTTGAATTTTGTGTACCTACTCCATTTTTTTGTCCTTTTCAAAAAGTCACTCAGTTTTGTCTGAACCTATTGGTTAACTTGCTCTGTTGTGTGCTTAGTGGAAGTTAAATTTGGCACAAGATAATCTTCAAAGATTTACTCTGAACAGAATGTGCTGAAGTCCAGAGATGGAAAGTTTGCACAGATACCTGTTTTGGTATTAAGTTCCTGCTGGAACTTAATTAGAATAGAGAACAAAGGAGTAGGTACCTGTGCCACTACTCACAGCAATATAGAATTATAGAGTATTTTGGATTGGAAGACACCTTAAGATCAACCAGTTCCAACCTCCTTGCCATGGAAAAGATGCCATTCACAAGATCAGGTTGCTCAGGACCCCATCCAACCTGGCCCTAAACACAGAATCACAGAATGTGCTGAGTTGGAAGGGGCCTGCAATGTTCATCAAAGTCCAACTTCTGGCCCTGCACAGGACAGCTCCAGGAGTCACACCCTGTGCCTGAGAATGTTGTCCAGATATTTCTTGAACAACATCAGTCTTGGCACTGTGACCAAGCCGTGGGGAGCCTGTTCCAGTACCCTACCACCCTTTGGGCGAAAAGCTTTTTCCTAATATTTGACCTCAACCTCCTCTAATGCAACTTCAGGCCATTCCTTCATTTCCTGTCACTGTTTACCACAGAGATCAGTACCTGCCTCTCCTCTTGCCTTCACAAGGAAGTTGTAGGCTGCAATGAGGTCTCCCGTCAGTCTCCTCTTCTCCAGGCTGAACAGACCAAGTGACCTCAGACACTCCTCATAGGGCTTCCCCTCAAGGCCCTTAACCATTATTGCTGCCCTTCTTTGCACATTCTGTAATAGCCTAATGACTTTTTTATACTGTAGTGCCTAAAACTGCACACAGGATTCAGGATGGATGCAGAGTAGAGTGTGACAATGCCCTCCCTTGCCTGGCTGGCGATGCTGTGCCTGTTGCCCCCCAGGACACGCTTGGCCCTCCTGGCTGCCAAGGCACTGCTGGCTCACATTCAGCTTGCTGTTGACCAGGACCATTAGGTTCCTCCTGCAGTGCTGCTCTCCAGCCTCTCGGTCTGTCTGTACATCCAGGGATGGGCCATCCACAACCTCTTTGCACAACATGTTCAGTGCTTCACCACACTCATAGTGAAGAATTTCTTCCTAACATCTAATTTAAACATGTCGTCACAGTTTAAAACCATTGCCCATTTTCTTGTCACTATCTGGCTGTATAAAAAGTCCTTCTCCATCATTTCTATAAGTACTTACCATAAACTTGCAAGTATTTTTTTCAGTGTGATGGCTAAAATAGATACAGCATTAATAATTCTGAAAGATCCACTTCCTCAGTGAAAAATTTTCCATGTCTAGGTTTGTTTTGTTTTGTTTTTTTTTCTTGCATGGGTATAATCCTATTAAAATATCTGTGGGAGGAAACATGTATACGACTGGAGAGTGATCCAGTCGACGTTCTTTTAACAATAAATGATATGTAAAATACCATGGTGTTGGCTTTTTGGTGGGTTGTTTTTGGCTTGGTTTTTTTGTTGGTTAGTTGGTTTATTTTGTTTTTCTTCCTGTTTTTCTACTAATGTGTTAGGGAAAACTAGTTTTCAATGACAGCTGCTCTGTACACAACATAATATTTATCTGTCCTATGAGAGCAACCATTTAATTTCTCTTAGTATCAACTAGATAAAATGTTAGTCTGCTCCACATTCTAGGTTTACAAATTTTAATTGTTTCATACTTTTTTCTGATTATGTTTCTAGACCTTAAAATTTACAAGTTACAAATATGTCATAAAATCTATGGAAGCTAGGTTTGTAGGGAATTTGTTGTTGGTTTGTTTTTCGGTTTTTTTAAATTAATTGTTTTGAGTTAAGAAGTAATAACTAACTGTAAGACAAGTTCATGTTCCTTTATTATGGTCAATACACGCACATTAATTCCAGTAGGATAAGCACAGTTCAGCATGTAAATTCCTTATTTAAAGTGTCCTAAATGTGATTTTTTTGAGGTTTTAGACAGCAGATGATAGGTTTGCTGTTGTCAGACACGTAAATATCACTGAGAGATTTTTGCGTTTCCCCAAAATGTGTCTGAATCTCTCCCCTAATGGACCCATGACTGCAGTGGGATTTAAGAGGCTGCTCGCTCTGCCTCCTGGCTCGCAGCAGGAGTCACAGGAAGCTGACTCAGCTGAAGTCACGGAGCGTTTCCTCGTTGGCTTTCTTATGGCCAGTAAATTTCATCACAGAGGGGAGGAAAGAAGACATAAGGAGGCAAAAATAATACCGTGTATCACATCACTTGTTTCAATGTCAATTGGCATCACTTCATAAGTACTTAATGTATTCTATGTCCTTACCTTACATCATCAGCTTACAGGAGATGAAATTTCACCTTTATAACTTAAATCCAATCTCCACTATTGGAAAAAACCAGTTTAAAATTACTGTGTGTTTTCCGGGCAGAGACTATGACTTTGGTGGCAAGGGTTTGTGTGAGGGTGTAGAAAAATGTTTATTAACTTTTTAATTGATACTGGCTCGGAAAATTCTTACAAGTAAAGCAATATTTTGGAATAATAGCTTTGTTATAAGTACAGTGAAGTTACCCTGCCATTAACTTGTAAATGGTTTGGATTTTTTCCAGTTCACTTTGAATAGAGTTTTCATCAAAAAACATTGACTAGCAGGAAGACTGACTGTATATAAACTTCATTACAAGGTATTTTTTATTTCTAGCAACATGTAGGTACATGTTGAAGGTAGTGAAATAGTAAATTCTTTGGAACAAAGAACTTCTTTAGAATTGGCATGATGGAACCTTGTTTCACTCCTGTTTTATGATCAATAAAATGCTTATTGACACTGAATTTAATAGTTAATTTTATTTTAAAAGTTGAAACAACAGAAAAACCTCTTGGGAAATATCAAAAATATAATTTTCTATAAACCAATATATTTAATCTTATTTACAGTTATTTTATGCATACCTGTCCTCAGACTAAAAATAACAAATGGCAGAATGCTATTCTGCTTCAACAGTTTCTAGTTCTAAATCTTGCATAGCTAATAGCTAGCAGATATAGAAATAATCAAGGCTTACTTTGACTGATATGTTTAATATTTTGTCTTGCTTTATTAAGGCCATGCCTCTCAAAGCTACCTATCCTTTTGATACTTTCTTAATATATATGTGTGTAGCTATACATCTGTGAAATGTATTAATTTACTTATTATCATTTTACACAGAAATTTAAGGGTAGCAACTGAAAACATAGGTTTTTTAATCACATTTTAATTTCTCTCCCACACATACATTCATAACTATGTTTCTTGACATTCCAAGCAATCTACTCAATTTTTGTGATTTTATAGCTCCTCTTCTTTTTTTTTTTGAGCATTAAATATTAGCACTATTTATCAAAGTAAAACTGTGTGCTGGGGGAGGGGAGAGATTGGTTTTATTCCTCTATGCACTTACGCAGTTAGTCTCCTTGGCTATCTTAACTTTTATTTTTCCTTTATGATCATTTCTTCTTTGTTTCCCTTGCATATTTCTTTTTTCCGTTGTGTTTTCCGTGATTCATTAATGAAAAATATACTTTGTTTAGAAATTTTTATCTGTAGTTTGCTCTTTTTCAGTTAACTTTCATGCCTGGGTAGCTTTTTTCTTTTTTATTTGGCTTAATATCACCTTCAACGCTTTTCGAATCTGGACATAATCTAAAGTAGCAGTGAGCCTTCAGTGCTGAGGAACACATACCTATAGTTGCTGAGTCTGGGAAAGCACACACTTTCAGATATATCTTTATTTTTTTTAGTGTGGTTCCATGGCTTGACTCTTTGCTCAATGTGTGGGTGCTATAGCACGTACCTAACCTGCTTACTGTTTGCATATTATTCTTGGCACTGCATATAATATGGTATGATCAATTAAGTCAGATTACACATTTGTGTAGTTTGATGAAAGTGAATACTTCTGAAAAAAGAAGCAAGAAATAGAAGATGGACATAGCAGTTCTCACAAGTATGTTTTCCCAGATTCTGGTAACTGGGAATTTAAGGATTCAAAGCTCTCAGCTGGCCTGTTCTAAAGCTAATCCAATTTGTGCTTTTGTTTTATGAAACATTCTGTAAGAAAGCATTTTAAAATTGAATTGTGCCACATATGGAAAGGTCTTCCTTTTGGGTTTTAAATCTACTCCTTAGAAAGTTTATTTTCAATTCCATTCTTTGAGTGAGACAGATAATTCATGGCATAGCTATACTCTGCATCACTGTGTGTAAGTCTGGGATTTTCAAGCTATTTTAACACTTCCTATGCCAAATCTTGCCTTAATTTTTTTTTTCTAAGATACACTTGGAAATAGTCCTCTCAGAATATAGCTAATTGAAATCTATTTTACTTGTCTTACTGTTGCTGTTCTTCTTTATTTTTTTTAAATTATCATTAATACAGTATTGTAAGTAGCTTCAGCATATCAAACTCTATGTGACTTGGGCAACATATGTATGTCATTTTCAAAGTAGATGTCCTAGTTGTCTTTCCTAACAGAGAAATGTTGTTGTATAGGATTTTGGTTCTGGTGTTCATTTTGATGTTTAGATAGACAAATTGCCATAAATAATTGTGGAAATTTACATTTAAATAACAACAGGAAGTAGTATAAGGTTAAAATCTATGATGGTAGCAGAAGAAGTGTGTTGGAAGGATTAATTTAAACAAGTAATGGTAGAAGAAAGAGTGTTGATAAGGCATGACAATCAAAAGATACTCAAGCTTTGAGATGTAGGTAAACCAACAAGAAGCAGACTGCATTGCAACAATTACTATACAACAATTGCATAGTAACTCCAATCCCAGCCAACTCCACTCCAATCCCTTAGAGGGTAAGGACTGAGTTCTTTGTTTGTTTGTTCGATTTCATTGTCCCTCTAGAATCCTAGTTCAACATTTTAATGCAAAAAATAAGTATGTGCATTTCTTGAGATGAGGATCTGAGAGCGTGTTGCTGCCAAAGTATGTGACCGTCACAAATATCCTGAGTTAAATTGCTTGGAATCTATCTGGCATAGAGTCAGGATTTTTTTTCTCTGTGTATTTCACCTGTAGGGACTGCTTTTGCTAGATGTATTCAGAACTCTGTTGAAACAGCTGTAAAGTTCGTTGGAATGGAGGTGTCAGTGTCCCTCTTGCATTCATCATGTGGTGGGAAACCAGAATCAGGTGCCCCTTCTGCTGCTTCATTTGGGGTGTAGACTACCTCAAGAATTATAGCTCACAAAATTTGTTAAGTTTAAGGGTTGACCTGTTCTTGTTGAAAGACTCTTACAAAGCCATTGTGCCTGTCAATGGGTCAGAAATAGTCTCTAGGTTGCTAGTTGGAGCACTAATGTGGGAGGATCAAGTCCTAATCCTTATTCCAGGTACTGTTTTAAGCTACAGAAGTTCAACTGAATAGAAAGGTAGATTTAATACTCTCAATTCTCATAGCTGAAGAATCTTCTGGGAGATGTGGCATTGGAGAATGAATAAATTGTCTAAAGAAAGTTTCAAGTTTTTAATTTTTTTTTTCTACTACATCTACATCTCAACTGTTAGAAGAAATATTCCCTACTGTTTTAGTTATTAAAGCCGCACTCCATTTCTGGACGTTTTGTGAGTCTAAAGGCTTTTGTAAACAGAATCTACATTAATTTGGAGAGTTTAATACTGATTTGAAATGGTGTAACAAAGGGCAAAACGCGGTCCCAAATGTGCTTTGATGTGAATGTGGTGGTTATCGTAGAATCTCTCAAAATTCCTTAAGTATTATTATTAGAGCTAAAAACTTTAGGGATACAGTTAGCTGGCTTGCCATAATTAAAGCAATTTCTTATTGCAATTTGCTTTTAGTCAGGCATACCTGAGAGCTGAAATTAACCTTTTTAAAATTCTCATCTTTCATGCCTGAGAGGCCCTTGAAGTGTGAGTGTATAAGAATGACTTTTTTGCTTATTTTATTCTGCAGTAGAGATTTTTTTTTTTTTTCATGGCAAGTTCCTGTTTAAGCCAGCTCTCCTTTGTATATGAAGTACATCTTTTATATATGTACATTTGAGTCTGGATAAGCTAATTACTTTCAGAATGAAGTGGACTTAGTTTGTAAGAAAGCTAGACTTTGATTTGGATTTTTTTTTTTAGTTCTGTTCTTGTTTACACTTACAATAAGTATTTGTTATTACTAATAGTAGAATTTCCAGTCAGAATACTCTCAAATTTACACCTGCTATTGAAAAACATATTTTGTAGAAATAGGTGCTAGAGACGCAAACTACTAAACAGTGGAAGTCCTGAAATACCATTTCTCAATGCTTCACTTGATAATTTTGTTTAGGAGTTTCTGATACTCATGAACTGTCCTTGCTTTTTGCACTGGTTTCCTTTTCTCAGGCATTAATACACTGGTGTTTCCTGCTATATCCTAATCTTGTCCCTGGCCTGGGTGTTTCTTGGCTTCTTTAAGTGTGTACAGTCCTGGACTATCCTAGTTTTAAATTTTCCAGAGAAGCTTTTCTCAGTGTCCCATAGAGATAATTGCACCACATACTTTTACTCTAGTCTTAGAACATTTTCCCGTTTAGTTAAGTGTTTAATTCTTTTAAACTTTATTGTTGGGGGGTTTTTTTTGTTTGTTTCATATGGCAATTAAATTGTCTTCCATGATATTATTTAACCTTACTGTTCTATTTGTATTTTTTGGATTTTTTTGGTCCTTGCTGAGGAGAGTAGTTCATATTTAGTTCACCTAAATCTTGTGGCATAAAATTCTTTCAGGTCTTTAAATTCTTTACTGTTCTTCAAGTCTTTTCTAATTTGACAATAATCTTCTGGTGATATGCCCAGAACTGAATATGCTGTTCCAGAAGCAGCTGTGGAAGTGCAGGGTACCAAGTGCTGAAACACTGTTGTATGTATCTTTTGATATACACAGCCTAATGCAGCAAAGGCTTTCTCACAACCAATTCACATCAGTAAAATATATTGTTTTCTCTCTTAACTCCCCTGATTTTGTGTTTCTCTGAAAATTTCTTCTTTTTCTTCAAAAACTTTTCCCAGTCTAATGCAATTTCATTATCTTCAGGTTGTGTTCTGAAAATCTTTATCTCATTGACGTTGCTTTATCTCTGGTGTGATTGATGTGTTTCTTCAGCTTATTACTTATTGAATCTTCTAGGTTATTACTGAGGATGCTGAGTCCTAGGCCTTCTAAAGGTCCGTGTATCATCCTAGATGGGGCCTTTCACTGTTCAATACACACTGTGTCTTAAAACTCTGTTGAGTGTGGATTATTAACATTTTCTTCCCTTATGAATTCTAATAAGTATGAATTAACTTTGTAACTGTACTAAATCACTCACTGAAATAGGAAAAGTTTTCATTCAATAGATGGCTTTGTTTACCTTTTCTCTGTGCCCCTCTGAATAACAAGGAAATTCAATCAGAAATCATATTTCCAGATTGAATGACTGTTTTCTTCCCTGTGGATTGACACATTTTTTTCCACCCTGTGTTTTAAAATTACGTTTGATATTGCTTTCTAATACTACTTTCTCTTATTGTTAATGCAGACTACTAGGCTGGGTTCGATACAAATGACTGAACATATTTTTTTTAGATTTAATTCTGTAAAACAAGCATATCCTTACACCAGTTCTAGGAAACCGTGAAGATCCTTTCTCTCTAACCAGTGTGGTATGCCCCCTCTCATTATATGCAGAATATAGTTTTCAAGCCCCTAAGCAGTCATTTATTCAGAATATAATTTCATTTTTCATCATTGAAAATACATACATAAGACTTTCTAAAGTATAAGATGTTTAGTTACAGGTAAGTGGTTAGTCTTGTCTAGAAAGATCTACATGGACAATTGCCTGTGAGAATAATGAGCTTTCCTCTCTCCTTCCATATGCCCCCTCACCACTCATTCTTTGACCTTTGGTGAGGATAGGTGGAAAGAACGCAATACTGAAGGGAAAAGCCAGCTCAGGAAAGGAACATACCCTATAAAATACCTTCCAAGTACAATGTTTTGATTTTTATCTGAACATGTAAAACTCTTTAATATGTTATACTGAGGTGGATGTGTGAACTATTTGTTTGAACCTGAGGATTTTTTTCCCTGAGCACTGTCTGTATTGTAGACTTAATGGTGTGCGTTAGCACTTGTTCCTTTAATACAATATTTGATTGGTTATGTCTGCTGAAGTAAAATTAAATTTAAATTAAATAACATTAGCTTACACTTAAACTTGATGACATCATTAATAGTTTTTCTATGTCTTTAATATTTTTAAAATATTAATTTCTTTTTAAGAAATAAACTAGAACCAGTTAGTGTATGCTACCATGTTGATCCTGTGTAGCTGGGCTGGATTTCTCAGGTGCGTGAAGGACATTTCTCCTGCATGCTCGGAGCAGAAGTGACAGTGCAATACAGCCCCTCACTTAGGAGGAATGAAGGACATATTTGTCTATAAGTTTCATAGATTTTTCTTAGAATGTGCAAGGAAAAATAGCAGCTCAATATCTGATTTATAGATGCCAGTGACTCTTCAAATTTTATGTCTTTCTGGCCCATCCTCTATCATACAATCAGTCCCTGCTCATGTAGGAGTACCCCACCTGGGTGTAGCAATTCCAGTCTATTCCTCTTATAACTCTCTGCTGATCAAAGCTGCCATTGTTCTCTTATTTCCATTATAGCTCCTTACCCTTTTCTCTCACCAGTAGGACACCTTTTCCTTTATTATGTCTGGACAAGAAAAATACTGAAATAACAATGCTGCAATGCAAAGATCAATTATAGATCCCTTCCCATAATGTCCTTTGTTCTTCAGAAAAAGCAATTGGGAATGGAGAAGGATTAATCCCTTTGTGGTCTATAGTCCCCCTGGTTGTGAGGCGTGCTTGCTGAAATGGAAATCTTGTTATTTAGCTACCAGAGTCAATAAAATCTATATTGAATATATTAATTTTTTTTTTTATTTTTACACTGAGTAATGCTGGAGGAATTATTGACAGGAAAAGTTATTTTTGTAGTTGCAAAAGGAGTCCTCCATTCCCAGGCAGGTTTCAAGCGAGTGTGCTGAAACCATTCTATTTATTTATGATAGTGAAAATGCTCCAGAAATAATAGGAAAGCTGTAAAAAAACCTGTAAAACCAGTGGATTTTGCATACGTTAACATACAAAGCATAACATGGTCATTGTTAAGTTTTTGAAAGGACAAAAATGAAAAACAGTATTGCAGTCCAAATGCTTAAATTTTGGCATGGTTAGAATAGTGTAAAGCAGGACATATTATGGAAAATGCTGAATTAATAATTCTACAGAGAATGACCTTAAAAGCAGCTGTCCCTTGGCAGTGAAGTAGTGGCAATAGTATTTAGCTCTTGTATAGCAATTTCTGTATTCAAAGTACGGCACTTATTTAATAGATTTGTTAGAAAAGAAAACAATTCCCATCTAAAGCTCTTGATTTACTTTATATTTTCTCTTAAGACTGAGTAAGGAACCCTTTACACGGGAGAAGAGCTTAGAACTAGAAAGAGCTGCTTTAGTCCTGTAGAAAGAGCTAACTATCTCCTTTTGTGTATTCTGAATATACATAACATGGCTAGATGTAGAAACCTTTTCAGAATGGTGGAAACTGGAAAATACAAAATGTTTCTACCATGGAGTCTTTCTAACCAGCAGGACAGATAATTCATACTACAGTTTTCATAGAATAAAACTATGATTCAGGGTTCTAGAACCTAAAGGCAATTCTCCCTTGTATCTCTTCTCTCAGTGCATGAGAGACAAATTTCTTAAGTTTTTTGACCACTCGAAGTCATGCAGCTCTAAAAGATCTTCTAAAAATAAACCTATTCATATAACTGAGGGGAGGAAAAAAGCGATAGATACCCTCATGAGATCAGCATTGACCTTTGGAGTTAGTCCCTACACAAGAACTAGAGAACTAGGCTTTTCACCATTTTTTTGATAATTCTGTAGTTCAGTAGGGAGGGATTCTTTCAGAAGCTTTCTTCATTACTTCTCAAGATTATCTGTAATTAAGTAAAAATGAGATGGAATGAACATACAGCAAAAGATTGTAAACATGTTTGCACATTTTGATAAACATTCCTGCATTTTTCCTCTTGTAGCATTGATTCATCTGCATCATACTAAATGGAAATGAGCAAGATGTAAAATTAATCCACCCTTGTAACTATCTGAAGAGAGTAATTATCAGATGCTTACAAGCTGTTTCTAGAAGAGATCCTTTCCAAGCTACATTAAATTTTATTGTGTCTGTGTTTGAGTTTCAAATTACAGTGGATCACGTTCTTTAACAGTATAAATGCTGTAAGTCCACTAAAGTCAGTGGAGCTGTACAGATTTTTCTTTTACAGGAGCAGTGCCCCAAAGTATCTACATCTCCATTGCAATTTTGATGTTGTGATCAATGATAGCAGTTTATGTGTGCTTATTGTGAGAAATCAGTGTATGGATAGCATGTGATGCCTGGTTAATTGTGTTCGGTTCCCAGATCACAAGTGGTCAAAGTGGAACCATGGAAAGAAGCCCTTAACAGGCATCATACTGTTTGCATAGCACAAGCTCAAGAACATTCAGGTTTGACAGCTGAGTTTATGCTAAGTATACATAAAAGAAAATATCCTCTACTGGAAAATCAGTTTGAGACTTTGGGAGAGTGCAGAATGGGAAACTGGCAGATTAAAAGATAAAAAGCTAAAGAAGGGTTTATTGAGTTTTTATTCTGTGTAGGTTTTGGTTTTTTAGTTTTGTTTGGGTTTGGGGGTTTGTGGTTGTTGTTGTTGTTTGTCTCTTTTGGGTTTTTTTTGGGTGTTTTTTTGTTGTTTGTTTCTTTTGTTTTGTTTTGGTTTTGGGGGTTTTTTTGTTTGTTTTTTAGTTGGTTTGTTTTGGTGGGGTTTTTTTGGTTTTTTTTTTGTTTTTTGGAGTTTTTTTTCGCTTGGTTGGTTGGTTGGTTTCGTTTGTTGCAGAGCAAGTGAAATGGCTAAGTCCTCACTTGAAGCAGACCAGACCAAGAAAAGCCAAAGGGTCTAGTCCCAAGAAGCTGTTATCCTGGTACAAATACCCTGTACTAATAGCCTGCCAACTGAGATCTTAAACCTAGAAAGCTCTCATGCTAATTTCTGAGATAGGTAAGAGATTGTTTTTATGATAAAAGTTCACATACTCATCAGTAAAAATCAAGTATGGTTGCAAGAACCTGTGGGAAATTTTAGCCAAGTCAGGTCAACACTGACAGAAATTTTATAAGTTAAAATAAAGTTTAATTTGAGGGTTAAAAATTCAAATATTTAAAGATAGGTTTTTTAATGAATTTGTGTCTAAGATATCAGAAATCTAATGCTGCCACATAGTAGGAGGAAACACATTGACTGGGAGCAAAGAACAGAGAAATATCGCTTTTTGCAGCAGTTTAGACTTAGGTTGACATAAGTAGCGAATGAAATTGCACCTTTACCATTTTCAAGTTTTCTTGCACATCTGTGACAGAGTTACTTTATAATATTACTTTTCAAAAACCCAAAAAACCTCACAATTTTAAGAAAACTATGTAAAGAGCTTCTGTACAAGGTGCTGGAGAAATGATAGAGGACAAACAAGAGTCTAGCTACATAAAGCTGTATGTGAAAAATACAATTCAATTTCTCAACAGTAGAGGAACAGGAGAGTATGTAAGGATCTACTATGATCAGAAATGTCTTCCTGAAAATTCATAAAGTTTCCTCCAAGGGTTTTTTCTGAAATCTGGTAGACAACTGACAGAATAAGCCAATACTAAGCCAGGACTTTGAAAACTTTCTGAAGGATCTTGACCTTCTGTGAGTGACTCTCTTTGTTAAACTTGTAGCACATTCCAAACCTCTTTCTCAGCAGTGCAGTAATGATTTCCAGACCTTGTGAAAGTGTGAGTAATGTGAGTACAATATCCGTCTCTGAACATAATTACTAATCACATTGTATTTCAGAAATGAAATGCAGCTATTAATACTCTGTAAATCAAAGGGATTCTTTAAGTGGAAACGGAGTCCATTTGTGTTAGAGAAATGAGGCATAAAAGAAAGGTTTATGGAAACCTAACCTCTTTTACTTTTCTCCCCATAATTCTGCATTTATATTTTTGGCATTCATGTAGTATTAAAAGTATTAAAAGATAGATATGTTAGCAACATAAAAGCTTCACTTTCAGTAAATACTGATGATTAAATTTAAGTTCAATTGGAGTATCAAATAGAAATACAAGTTCTCAGACTTTTCTAGATTTTACCTGGATGGTTTTCCCTGCTTGTGGTCTGATTTTGACCTCAGTGTTCTGCTCTTCAAGCTTTTTGTTCAAAATTTTTTCTCTTAAAAAATCCTGTCAGCTCAGGTTTGAGATTATAAAATGGAACCTGCCAAAAGTCTCATTTGTTCTGTCATAGATGATGGTGGCCAAATCAGTTTCTGGACATTAATTAGCCTGTCTTTTCAGGCTTGCTAGTGCACAGATCACCATTCTCCCTCTTCTGAAACCTGGCCTTTGTTTCTGTCTTTGTTTACCATGTTTGTGAATAGAGCTGGGATAAAAGTGGAGATTAATAGATTCTGGGAAGCCCTAGTCCCAGGAGCTACTGAGAAAAGTAGGGACTCTCCCTTTGGTCTCCATGGATACCAAGAAAAAGCAAGTTGAGTTCTTGCAAGCCCTTAGGGTTATGGGAGTTAGTCATCAGCATCAGAACCTTGTATGAAAATTCTTAGGTGATTCCAGCCTTGAGAATCTCTCTTGATATCTGTATTGGGGTTTTCATTTGCTTTTTCTTTCTGTACATTGAAGGAAAATTGTATCTTGTTTCCTCTGTGAAGTGTTATAAAATCCATTGAGAAGGAGTGCTATATAAAGGTCTCTTCAAGAAGATGGAACTTTAAAAAAATGTGTCCCAGTAAGGAAGATTATTAAACTTAGTAGTACTCATTTACCCCGTCTGTGTTTTCTGAAAAAAAAAAAAAAATCCAAAGAGACTTGCGTTGAATTTGCTCGCTTTTTTTAGCCAGTGAAACACTCAAGGGGGAAAAAAAAATAAATTCTGTTCTTTCATCTCTTAGGGACTGAAACACTGTAGGCAGAGGCTTAGTACACTGCTTTCTCTAATTCTTTTATTATTTCGAGTTATCTTCTGCTGACAGCTTATAACCTATTTTTACGATAAAAATAATTCTTGATGCTTGATCTATCTGCTGCTACATCAAGCTGAAGATCAAAGTGTTATTCCTAGATCTTGTCCGCTAAGAATGTAGGGTTGCTTTTAGAAAAAATCTTTCAGTTATTGCTTTGTTGTTTGATATTACAATAACTCTTGTCATGAGACTTTCATTTTTACCATTTTAAAAGCACAAATACTGCCTGTTTTAGAGAAAATGTAAGAGTAAAACTGTGCAAAAAAAAAGCATAAGTTGTTTATAATCATAAGCTTTGACTGTGGTTTAACCATAAGCACAAGTCGGAAACTTTTCAGATTTCCATTTGTTCGGTTTCAAAGCTAGTATTTTTCTTATGACTGGGTTCATATAGATCATCATCATCTTCATCTCATTATCTGTATGCTTTATCCAGGCTGTCACCCACTCTTACAGCCTTTGCTTCCATATTGAGGCCAGTTCCTAAATTTTTTGGTGAAGAAAAATATTGATGGTTTTTTGCATTGGTATTAAAAAAAAAAACCCAAATCAACCACACAAAACTGTCTTCTGTATCTTATGATAATTGCCTGTTCTTGTTGCCTTTGGTAAAAGATGCTAGGAGAATCCTTTTCAGTGGAAAATTACATGTTCCCGAGAAATATACAGAGCTCTGCCTTAATGCCACTTATTGTCATTGTCAGATGAGGAGGTCACAAAGCCCCATAATTTATTTTTCTGGCTTTAATACATGGCTTTTGTAAACTCTGGAGGAAAGCTTGTTTAAGGAAGGCACTGTGAGCCATAAGAAATGCTGTTAAATTAGATTTATGCAGTTTACTTTGCTAGGAAGTGCTGTGCCAAATAAACCCTGAGCATGTGATTTTAATACTCCATGAAGAGTTTTGTCCCTAAAGTAAAACAGTGACAAAAATTTATAAAACTGTACCAAAAGCTTTTCTTTCCTTGCTAGCTGAATCAAGCTGGGCTTTTAGACTCGAGGTGTACACTGTCTCCCATTGTTAGATGCCATGCCTGACATTGTGGGAGTAGGAAGGAACTGTGTCATTGTTGGGATGGAGCCTATTGTCAAGGCTGCTTTGAATACCGGGCACAGTTAAGCAGTAAATGGGCAGCTTCTTCACACAATGGCAGCCTTTTTGCTGCTTCATGGCACTGTGCACTGAAGCTTTTGAGCAGGTCATGTGTGGGATGGTCACTGGTGTTGTCAAACGTGAGGTGATGAGTGTGAAAGATGACACAGCAGCACAGCCCTGCAGCATCTCTAGCCCTGCTTGGCCCAGAAGGTAGTTTCTTTTGTATCTCAGCACTGCAAATGGGTGAGATTACAGGGTTAGCAAAATCTGTGTGTGTGTGTGTACATGCGAATGTGTGTGACAGGCATAACCAGAGGCCACGAGATTAGCCATCAAATGTCATTCACAGTCCAGTACTTGCAAGATCTGGTTATATGTTGGGTAGCTGAAAACATGTCTATCAAGGTTCTATAATGAGTCAGAGAACTTTCTCTGTCTCCACCGAAACTAAATGAATATTAGAGCTCATTGTCTGTTCAAGTTGAATTGCTTAATCTGTTTTAAAAGATCTATAAACCATGTCAGAATTTATTAGTAACAGTTGTTAGTATTAATCTAATGCGTAAAGACTGCATCTTAGTCCATCTGAATCCATAAAAGCCATCCAGTTTAAATCCCTTCCACAACCTATTGGTCATTCAAATGTTTAAAATTCATTGGTCAATAGGAAACAATATTATATATTCATTTTAAGATTTGTAATTGTTTTGCATTACAAATTTATGTTGCATACAACCTGTGTATACAATCAGAAACTGGAATGGCAAGAGTTACTTGTTGAAATATGCAGGTAACATACAGCTTTATTCTGTGCCTTTGTTCCACTTGGCTCAGATTAAAACTGAAAGATTTTAAGTTAAAGATCAGAGGGATTTTTTTTTTTTTTGCAAGTCATTTAGAAGCTACTTTGGTGGATGGGACTATACAATTATATATCTATGAATAGAGTTATTCAAGATTCTTCAGGGGTATTCCTATTTGAGGACTTGGAGTCAAAGAACACTCTTTTATCTAGATAGGAAGGATTGCACCCTTCTGCCCAAATAATTAACTTTTGGAATGATTTGCTTTAAGGTTTAAATGTCACATTTGGGAATACGATTATGAACAGGAAACTTGAGTTTTGCTTCACTCCATTGCATATCCTTAATCACTAACAGGCTGCCTGATGGTTTCAGATGTAAAGCATGACTACTAGGTCTCCCTCAAGCAAACAAGTAATTTAAAAAGAATGATGTGGAAGTCTTAGCTATGCAGGAAGCAGTTCTGTTTGGAGGCCTGTTCAAGACTGTAAACTGAACTCTGTCCAGATCTAAGGAAACATGACTGTGTTCTGCTCCAGTACTTGGCATTTGTCTTGAACATTGCTTTCTCTAGCAAGATATAAATATGTACAGCAGCAGATATACTTGCTACGAAAGAGAAATGCTACTAAAGTATGTCATTCCACTTCATGTCTCTTTTGAGGAGGATATGGGCACAAAAAGGTGCATATCATGTAATTTCCTTTGTTTAGTGCACATCCTGAAATGCAGTCTGACAGTTTTGGGATGGCTTAGTATAAATCCTCTAAAGAAAAATTACAGTTAAAAAGATAAATACAGAAGCAAGGTTGTCTTAGAAAATTATCACTCATCTCCAAGTCAATGGCCAACTCTGTGCTTTTGATAATGTAAATACAGCCAGCAAAAGAAACTCTATTAACTATATTCAAGTTTTCAAAATGTGCTTTTCTTCTCCATGTACTATATGATTATAGTTGTATGGCTAAATTTAGGTCTACTGTTCTGCCATCTGTCTTTTAAAACATTGTAGTGTGTTAATGATTTTTCATCAGTCCCTCATTGTAAACAAAATCTGTTGTTGGTTCTTGCTTGAGTAATTTTTCCTAAGCTCTTTACACTGTGTTTTGGCACTACAGTCAGTTTGAAATATCCTTCACTGCATGATAAGTTAATGATCAGAAGTGATGAAATTCAAAACAATGTTCTTACAGCACACCTGCTAATGCACCAGGATATTGACTGCAGAAAGGCTTTTATATTCCAGCTATGTTTAGTGAACCACTATGCCAGATTAAAGAGATAAGAAATTTAAAGTATTGTTGTGAGTTCTAAGGCCACATTTGTTTCTGAGATGTAAGAATCCATTTATATTTTGGTTTTTTCAATGATAATCCTGATGGTGCTTTGGAAAGAATTGACTGTAGAGCACTCTAAAACACATATGTGCCTAAAATAAAATTTAAGAAGCATGTATAATTTTATATCAGCAGCTGTTGTGTATTTCTTCAATGGGTGACAGGAAATATTACGTGTCTGTACATGCTGTCTTAAAACGAGAGAGAATATGAAGATCAAAGATAAAGTGGTTGTTTGTCTTGGAGACACTTGCAGTTTCCCATTACATTTGATATTAAAAAGTGTTTTCAGTATTATGGGAATACCTCTTAGAAATGTAAGCTTAAATACTTTGTGTAAATAAAGAAAATGATACATTGACCATGTAGCTGCAGTCTGTAAGCGCATCCCATTTTTACTTCAAATCTATCTTTAGATTTGAGTGTTTCCCCCTATATTGCTGTGAGCACTAAAGCCAGTTTCTAATCAGTAGTATTTCCTTGTGAACATTCAACAACACTGCTTCATAATTTTGCTTTCAAATGTCTTATGTATTTGCACACAGTTATAGATCATTAAGATAAAGCATAAGATTTTTAGTGTTTTTTTAAATATCAAAAAATCCCAACCTATACGCACACAGAGACACATATATATATAAAATAAATATATATAGATAGGTATTTAATAACTTGATAATTAAACATGCACAAAAAGCTGTAGTATTAAACTTCCACATACAAATGACGTTATCTTATGTAGCCTGTTATAATATACATGTTATACAGGCTCTTGTTTTGCCTAGGGTTTCAGTGAAATATTTTGAAGGTTTAGATTTTAGCTATTTTTGGAAATGTTGAGAGAAGAAGGAAAATTGAAAAGGAAAACCTGCCACTTATTCAAAATGGCTCAGGGCATGAAAGACAGAATCTTGAGTAATTAAGAGCAAGCACCTTGTGCCTAAACCATGTGAGGCAAAGAATGATGCATGTTTAAATTAACTGAAATAAGGTTTGTTGTTTTTTATTTCTTTTGAACCAGCATGAACTTTGCTTTACAGAAAAGATTTGCCAGTGAGTTGTACACCGGAGTTAGGTAAAACATCGATGTGTATGGAAAACAAAGACCTCTTCCCACCTTCATTATTTTCTGCAAAATTCAAAACACAGGAATTCTTCGTTTTCTCAGTCGTAGGCACATCTTCATTATAAATTCAGTCAGAGCATGGGTAAAAAAAAAAAGGGTTTGAAACTTCCCTATAGATTTCCCTTCATTTTTGTCTTAGTCTCCTTCTGGTATTTAAAATGAGGTTACTCTGAGCAGAGGAATTTAAAATTAATTTATAAAAGAACATATTTTTAATTACATGGAAAAACATACATGTGTAACTATGTGGACAAAAATAAATTAAACACTACTGTTATATGCATGTTTTACATGGAATGTCTGAACTCAGATATAAAAAATCAGCCAATTATTTCTGATGTTTTCTTGTTTGCACTGTACTCTGTTTGGAAACAAATACTCACCTTGCATGTCACTTCACATCAAAGGCTCCTCTCTATGCATTTCCAGCTGGGCTAATTGCCTTTAGCTGTACTGTTTCCACTATTTTGCCAGTCTCTATCTGATTGAAAACTAATCTACTCTAAGCAATGAGAAAGTAGTAATGCATGTATGTCTATGGAATTCTTACATGGCCAGTAAGTCCTGCCCGCAGTTAGAACTGTAATGCCTGTTAGCTGTTTTCTAATGTGCATAAAATGATTCTTTTCTCACTGCTGCAAATATTTGGGTTTGCAACAGATGGGGGACCCTAAAATTTCTATGGTGCATAGCTACTGTGTTTTTGATAGTAATTTTATTCCGGCAAAACTTTATTCAGAATTGTTTGTAGAGGGAAACAGACAGTTGGTGTACAGCCATTTCACTTCCTTGAGCATGTTATGAAACTAATATAGAACACATACTTGATCTCCTTTGGATTCTGGTTGTCTTAGACTTTTGGAACGCCTGACACCAATTAAGAGGAGCAACCACATTTGAATTTCTCTGGGAAGACACTCTTGGATGAAGACACTCTTCTGCCTGATGTAATAAAGTGCTCTCGTATCATACTTCCTAAGGTCAGGAAAGTGAAATGGCTGCTCCATCTGTATGACTGTTGTAATTTTATGATGTAGAGATTATCCATGATACTATGAAAATTTTAAAATTGGGTAAAGGTTAAAGTTAATTTAAAAAAAAACAAACCAACCTAATTCATCCATGAGTTTAAAAAAGCCATAATTACATTCTAAATACTTCTTTTTTCAAGGTTAAATTTTACTAATTAGAGATTAAACACTAGGGAATGTTCATATATACAAAACAGTGTTTTTCCATTGCACTTTAATGACTTCAAGTAATTTTAGTAACATGCTTGTTTGGCTTGTTCATCCCATAAAGGAGCAGTGTGGGTCAATGGTTCACTCTAGGAATTCAGCAGTATTACTGAGTCATTGCAACTCCACCATTCTCTAGGATCCCTGATGCGATGTGGGTTTGAATCATACTGGTTCACAAAAAATGCCGACAGCTATTTACAAAGTGCTGATATGTCATGGAATAAAATGAAAATGTTCTTTTAAGAATAAGATTCATGCAACCTCAACTGCCCAGAGATTCCTGTCTTAGAAAGAAGCAGATCTCTTGGAAAAATGATTGTGCATTTGCTTGGTTTGTCCTTAACTGAAACCCTAGTCTTAAATCTGACAGACTGCCGCTCCCCTAGGAAGATGTTTCTCTGTCCTCAGCAAAAGGGTATGAGGTCCTTCATATAGAAGCCTTAGCTATTTATAACTAGAAATAATTTTTAATCCTCTCCTTTTCTTTATTTTTTTTTTCTCAAATAGTATTTTCAGGCTTTAAAGTACCGATAGGTATAGAAGCCAACAGGTGTGGCCCTAGAATGTTATTTGAGGGGTTTGAGGCTTACATGATAATAGTTGAAGGGTTTTTCACTGCCTCTATTCTTAAAAAGTTCCAGGTGTGTAAGCTTTTAGTAATTGCTTAACTGAGATTTCTAGCATTATGACAAAATTACATTTATAAAATTACTGAATATAGACAAGCAAGTAGGACCTACTCCAATATTTTTATTTCGTCTTGTCAAATTATGAAGTCACATTGCTGACTACGTCTTGATCTTTTTACAGCTAATAGTGTTGATTGTTTGGGTTATCTGTAGAGCTTTAGTATGGTGTTTTGCTGCATATAAACACATTTCATATGGATGTTCAAGGGAAGTGGAGAGACGGATCAGAGATTCTTTTTTTTTTTTTTTTTTTTTTTTTGCTATCTGATTTCATCGCTCATTATATTGCTGTGCATATGCAGGTGGCAAAATGTGAATGCAGGGCATTAACCATTATGTTCATTTACTTTGTCATTTAGGAAGCACAGATGTTGATTGTATAAGAGCAAGGTGGTTTTTGCTGTAACAGTCCTGCTGTTAGGTCCCCCTGCTACTACAGTAGTTTGCTGCTTTGATGTGTTAGAGACCTCTTTTGCTGGGAACATGTAACTATGTTGCTATTTTTTTTTTAATCTGTTTTCAAATTTGTAACTTCTTCAAACAGGGAAGAAAAAGGAAGTTAAGTTCACATTGTGCTCTTCGTAAGATTTCTCATTTGAATTTCTAATATTTTATTCTTTGGGATTTTGTTGTCTTGCTGTATAAACAGGTGAACCTAATGTGCATTTGGAATAACAGACAAAAAGTACTGCTCTGACTTTTTTGGTCTTGCTTCTTCTATTATTTGTAGCTTTATGAATTGCTGTTTGCCACATCCTAATATTTGTACTAAGTCGCCTAACAAATATTCAACTTGAGTGTTCAAAATGTCTTGGCAATGCCACTTTTTTCCTCATGAATGTTATCCATTTACTGAATATAGTTGAATCCATAAGTCTCTTAAAACTGCAGTCTCAGTGGGTAAAAGGGCTTGGCTTTTGGAGGACAAGCAGGGAATTAAAGCAGAACAATGAAACAAAAGTCAAAGCTCTGGGAGAAATTTAAAAAAAAAACCAAAAAGCATTTAGTAGAACTACCTGTATCTCTAAGGTCTCTATTCATCAAACATTTCACATCCTTGAGTTTTCTAGGAGTTAAGGGCACTCCTGGAATTGCCAGTGACACTATTAAACCATCTAGTCATGTCATCTTAAAGTTACAAAGGAAAGTGAAAAAAGACTACCTTAAAGATGAGATACTTTGTAACATAAGGCTGAAAAATTGATGATCAATGGTTAAAGCTCAATTATTGATAATTGTATATGGAAATAAAGGTCTCAACTCTGAGAAATGTTTCAGCATGTTTAGAATTGAGCAGCCTGGTTAATGACAATAGTCAGCACTATTGCCCCTCCTCTGTTGGACTGTGCTTGCAATACCAGCTCACATCTTGAATATGGATTGAAATCCAAGGTGTAGGTTTTAACCATCAAAGCCATCCATTGGATTAGCCTAAATTGAGAAAGACTATCTCCGTCAGTCTATGGCTCTGCCCTCCCGTAAGAACTACAATCCTCGAGAACTAGGCACTTTAGGATTCCTGAGCACAGCCTGTGCCCCAAAGCTGTACAGTTTAATTCTGTTGCAAGAGAAAATTGCAAAAGTGGACACAAATACTGTCAGCGCTGTTGAACAGAGAGGCCTCATAGTATAATTAACAAGCCATGCAGATACCTGAGTAATTTCCATGTGCTAAGCATATGGGGTTATTTTTCTTCCTAAGAGATATTTTTCCAACTGTTAGTTCATTTTAAGAGCTTTACATTTTCCACATTATAAGTAGAAGAAAGTTATGAATTTTGTGTCCTTTTTCCTATTGCTGATCCTGCAGAGAAGTTTCAGTTGTTCTGTTTCATGCTAAAGCCTTTGAAGATGCTCATCATGGGCATTTAAAGTAGCACAATACAGAATATGAAGTAATTCATAAAAATTGAATTGAATATTGAGAATATTGGACAAATTGAATTGGTCTTTTCATATGCCAAAGTGATATGCAAAGATCTTGCTGAGTTACCAGCATAGCTCTTGGCAGGGTACAATTCATTCATAAATTTTGCTGAGCATTCATGATGGCACAGTGCATCTGGACCAAATGAAATAAACCAAAAAATATTTTATTGGGTTTCAGAGAAAAATGTTGTAATCTCTCTGGAAAGCTGCTTTCTATATGTTTGCAACATGCATCTCTCTCTCAAAGAATTGATACGATTTTCAGAAAGAAATGGCAGTCCCTAAACTCCAAATCACACCTAGGGTTTTTTTTTCCTGTTTCCATATCTGTTGCTTTTAATCTCTCTACAGGTCCACAGTGACATTAATATTAGTTAGTGCAAACATACCTACTTGGGGGTTGGTTTATTTGGCTTTTTTTGGTGTTTGGTTGGTTCGTTGGTTGGTTTTTTATGGTTGTTTGTGGTGGTCGCTCAGCTCCACCAGGAGCAAAACATCCAAACTAGGGACCAAAAGTGGTGGGGCGAGGCCCAAGTTTAAAATACTTTTCCAGTTATGGTAAGCCTCCATTCTCCCTTTCCAACAAGTTTAAAACTTTCCCTTCTTATTGGCTGTTGACCATTATGTCGTATTACTAAGTTAGAGTTAGGCATATTCATAAGTTTTATTACTATGTATTAAGCTCTGGAAAATTCTTGGCTGTTCGACGCTTCATTGGTTTGTTGAATTGTCAATTTATTGTACCCTCCTTTCCTTATATCCCATTTGTTGTTGTACCCTTCACTCCTCCCCTGTCTTTCCCTGTCATTGGTTCCTCAAGTTTTCTCTGCCTCTATCCTTTCCTCTATAAAACCCCCTGTCACCCCTTAATTTTCGGCTTCTGTCCCTGCTCCCCTTTGGTGTGTGTCCCTGTTCTCCGAATAAACCGTCCGGAAAAGCACCTGGCAGCCCTCCTTGTGCTTCTGTGCCTCGGCCAGCTCACTGCTCGCCCCCTGTAGCTGGGGCCAGCTGCTGCTCTCGGAGCTGCAGGGCGTGCAGTGGGGACTCGGGTTTGCTCCCTGAGGCTGTCAGCCTCTGAGGGCTGCGACCGGCCACTGACGCTGCCCGATCTGGGCGACCCTGAGCGAGCGTCAGTTGTTTTTGTTGGTTGTTTTTTGTTGGTTGTTTTTTTTTCAAATAAAATATCAACACGTGACAATCTGTGTTTCACTGGTACCATTTTGTAGTTTTACATTCTTAAGTACAGATGAGATTGATTTCTTACCCTTTTCAGCAGGGTACAAAGTATTACATTGGAGCCAATTGGATATAGAGCTGGAAATAGTCTCAGGGAGCCAGGATTGTCCTGACAGTTTTTTGGTAATAAGCTGTATATGATCAGTCATAAAATCAAGTTAGCAAAAAGAAAAAGACTGTGAGTTAAGAATTCCTTACTGCTATGCAACAATGACATTCATATGCACCTTTTCTTTTTCTCTGGTACCAATCATCTTATCCTTGTGTTGTTTGAGGCTCTTGAACAACTACTCCAATGCAGTGTACTTGCCAGCACTGTTGGTGCTTTCAGAACTGTACTGGTTTTCCCTCCGAAATTTAGTTAACAGGCTGTGGAATAGCAACTTAATGGTTGGTTGGTGGCTTGCTTGTGTTCTACTTGAGTGTTGCCCTTCCCTCTTAGTCAATAAAAGGTTTTTTTTACTTTTTTTTTGTGTCATCCTGGCTTGTGACATTTTCCTGAGCAGCTCCCTGTTTGTGTTTTCTGACACTGAATTCTGCTCAGTTGCCTTATAACATTCTTCTGGCAGCCTTTTGAATGCTCTCTTATGACTTAGTTCTCTCTGAGGATGCCTTGTTTGGGAAATTCTACATGCTTGGTGAGTTATTACATCATATTCTTCCAAAAATATATTTTTATCGTAACTGTTAGTCTTTCTTCCCATAATCCCAAGAGTAGCATATTATACAAGTTGCCCATTACAGTGGGTTTTGTAATCTTAAAAGGATTTTTTGGGGGAAAGGGGCAGAAATTGTGATTATTGGGTCAAGATTTTGTTGTTCAATCAAAGTTTCTCTCCTTTTTTGTAATTGTTCCATTTACCTTTATAAAATCAATAGAAAATTATTAAAGCATCAACTTCTTCAGAGCATGTGATTGTCAAAAATCAGGCTGCATTTTGATGTCTCTGTCCAACATATATCACTCGCTACATAGAGTTCCAGTAACTAAGTCTTCTGCACTTGTTCTGTCTAGTTGCAGCATTTTAACTCTGGAATCATACTTGAGGAGTTTTGCTGTGAAGCAGGTGTGAAACTACTTCCATGTAGCCTCTGAAGGACTCATTGCAGAATAGATTGGACAAGAGGGAGAAGGAGGCATCAGGGATTGACAGAGAGGCAGTTTATCTCAAGACAAAATTGTAGGCTGGGCACATTGATCTGAATGAGTTAACAGAGATCTTTTGTTGTTCTTATTTTTGTGTAGCTAGTAATCTAGATAGATTAAACCCATCAATTTTTTCAGTCATGAGAATTTTAGTTGAATCGGCATTGGTACCTCAAATCTTTTGGAGTGCAAAATGAAATCCAAAAAAAAATTTAAAATGGTAAATTATTCAGAGCCCATTTTCCTGAGCTGCAAAGATTACTGTGGTACTTGAAATAAAATAATACCTGTGCAGGGAAAAGCTTGAAAAGGAGAGAGCTCATCTCCCTTAGAAATGAGCCTGGGAAGGAAGAGTTTTAGGACGTTTTGATTCTGTGTTAACTTGTTTGGTGTGTCCTGCTTTTGAGTGATCTTCTGTACAGTGCAGAAGTTCTATAGGTATCCAGTAACAAATAAGGGAAAAAAAAATCATTAGAGCACTTAACCTTATTATTGTCTGAGATACCAGGAACATAACTGCAACTGCATTTTAATAATTACATAATCCAGCCAAGGAATTTAAAGATGATATTCAGATAATTGGTGTACTGAATATTCTTTATCTTCATGAGGATGACAATTTTTCTTGAGTGTACTTTTCTTAATTAACATGGGTGAAAACTTTAAGCAGTCTATGTATGTAGTATTTGCAGCGTTTCTGGAGTACAAAGCCACTTACAAACTTGATGTGGATCACCATGGAAGACTGACTTTCCAAACACCCACCTAAACCTACACTTAGTTATTTGAAAGAGAAGTGGCAATCGTAAAAGAGCACGGCAAGCAGTCAGGAATCTTTTAGCAAAGTTGGTGTCAGTACAAGGACAAAAGACTTTAATTAACAATGTGGGAGAGGCAGACAAAACAGACCAAGGCAGCGCTGTCCCTTCTTCATAATAGCATGTGTGTGTGTGTCTCCTCCCAGCAGCTGAAATACCACAATCTATATTAACTTTTCCATCCATGTGAATTTTTAAACTGATACATCTACTCTCATCCTGAATTTCAAGCCAAGGAATTGATTTATGAGGAAGTTGCATATGCAATGCAAAGTGTTCTTTAAGACATACTGTGGACACCATTTAATTCTAATATAGAGATTGAGAGGAGGAGGAATATGTTACTTAGAATAAGAGGAAGAATACAAAATATAAGAGAGATGAGAAGAGAATGGGAAAAAATGAAAATATAAATTTTAGGAGGTTTGGAAATGCTGAGTAAAGTTCAAAGGAGATTGCTGTGCATGTAGAAATGTGTGAGTATTTTTACTGAGGACTCGGTGCAAGATAAATTACTTTTTCCCATAAATACTGTCATATTTTTTTCTTGAAAAAGCTACACCCTGTAGCTCTTGCTAGCAGAGATTCAATGAAAACAGTTCTTTATGTTGAATTTGTTTTTCAATATATTAATTCAATTAATTTTAATTGGGAGTTATAAAGAACTTTAGCTAATTGACGCTTGGTTTTGCTTGCATCAAATAGGTTGAAAGAATGATTTCAAAAAACTCACGTCACCGGTTTATATTAAAAATATAAGTATTTTAATATTTATATATTTTTGTTACTTTGTATCATTATCCTATGCTTCTCTTTTCAGACTTCATGGTCAATGACTTGCTCATAAACTAATCTGTTCCAAATAGTTTATATGCAGGCTGGCTCTATTGAAAAAAGTGTAATTTGTGGATTTATTGATTAGAAAAAAAATTAACCAAAGTTTGTATATAAATTAGATAGGATTGGCTTGTACTTATATCTTTTGGTATACCTTGAAAAAAATAAAATAAAGTGATATTGCATCTTACATTTGGTACTTTCAGAAGTGCTCTACCTTATGTATGGAAGCTACATGTTATGTTTTTTCTTGTTTGTACTAATCACAATTTAATACAAATAATTGTCACATTTTGTAACAGTAAATTACAGAAGGACTTGACTTTTTAAAATGCAAATATTCAAGTGAGAAAAGTGATCTGTTTCAATTGTTACAGTGAAAAATCGTTAGAATGCCAACACACCTTTCAAAGGTTAAGTTGCTTGCATTCAGTATGAATGTTCTATGAAAGTATATTTTTAGTACGGAACAGAATTCAGGCCACCATCCCACACACACTTTAAAAACTCATTTAAAGTTCATTAAGTCTAATTAAGCATTAAATATTTCAACTGCTTCACTTCCCACTTTCTTAATTTTTAAATCATTGAAACCCATAGTAAATACAAAATGAAAGGTATAGACTTGTATTAGCTATACTTAAAAGATAGCAAGAAAGTCTAACTTTTTGAGTTAAATTATTTGGACTTTAGGTATGTGGAAATTCAGTTAGACTTGGGAACACGTATTTTTTCATCACGTTAGTGGGATTTAATTCTTAATTTTCTAGCTGCATTTTTTGCAAACCAATTTGACATAAATTTTCTAAGAATATAGCTGTCACTGTGGGCTGAGAACAGGACATGGAAGACAGCTTTGTAATCTACCAGCAGTAAGCATATGTGACAAATTATTGACTTCACTAATTGTTTTTTACCCATGGAGCCATTAAGAATTGAAAATAGTTCTGTAAACTGGTGCTTTTGTTTGGTTGGCTAAGTTTGTAGAAGTTTGTGTTTTCTGCCAAAGCTATAATTTCTCTGTGTGTATGTACGTTTGTGTTGCAATATTTTAATGTGATAAGTGAAAAGTAGGGTTGTGGTTTTTTCTCAATTTAATTGTCTTTTCATGAGGTTCTTGCATTCATGTTGGATTTGCAGACTAAATATGTAAAGTAAAATTGCTACTGTTTTCAACAGAGCAGCAATATTAACAGTGACTGAACTGTAGGAAACATTTCCTAATAAACGCCTGATGGGTCATGTCCTTCAGTTTATCTTTATGTATAGCCATTCAAGCTCTTCAAGAACCTGGGCTGCATTAGTAAAGAAAACTGATTCGGAGTACACATTGGGCTTGTAGTCAGGGTTGACTACTTTCTAAACTGCACGCTGTTCTTCAGAACATACTTATCTACCAGCGAATCACGCAATGCGTAAACTCTTTTAAACTTCTGGGTAGGATTGGGTAGGTTTGATAATATATGTATGTTATATCTACATTAATACTTTCAGGAGCAGATAAAATTTGGGAACAGTGTTGCTAGTTTTGGAAATTTACCAGAAATTATATTGTATGATGAGGTAACATTCTTAGAGGTCTTTTAAGGCTGGTTTTGCAATTTCAGTCGAGGCTGATAAAGGCTAGCTTCAACTAAAGCCTATAACATGAAAATCCATTAACATTTTGGAATTGCAACTAATATTACTTCTAGATAGAGCTGAAATACCCTAGTAATTATAATTTTAACTGTTCTCATAGAGGGTTTTTTAGTAAGAGAAAAGATTTCAAACAGATTACACAAATATCTAGGTTATTGTTCTGGAGAAAAAAAAAAAGCAAGCAGTAAACCAGTGCCCCAAACCATCCTCTTAACCTGTTTCCAGTGTGCTTTTAAAAATTAAATGGAGCATAAGAAAAATATTAAAATATAAATTATATTAAAATGCACATATAGATTAAATACTATTATGTCTTGACAGAAGATATTTTTAGTTGTTTTCTTTTTGCCAGAAACAAAGATTAGCTCTCTGATTAGTTTCTGTAATTATAACAACATAAAATAGTTTCTTTTTTTTTTTAGCTCAAAAAAGCATAAACATTTAATGGGGACCTATAAATAAATAATTGTCTTTTTTATGTATAATTTCTGAGGCTTCAGAGCTTGTAACTTAATATTATATTAGGTTATCAAGACCTTTGTGAATGAGAAAAAAATGTAGTAAATATTAAAATATTTTATAGAATCTACATAAATTGATTTGGGGTTTATACATATACTTTATCTTTGTAGAGATAATATTTTCTTTCTAAATATAATTTTTCTCAAAGAAGAGATCAATTTTCTGCATAGTAATAAATTACTATGAATACATAAAAATCAAAGTGTGTTCTAAAATTTCAGTCCTTGTGTTTTTAGACCCAGAGCTGTTAGATTTTATAAGGGCATGGAAAAGCAGCTCTGTAGAGACGGATCTTGGGATCCTGGTGGGCAACAAGCTGTCTATGAGCCAGCAGGGCCCTTGTGGCCGAGAGGCCAGTGCTGTCCCGGGGTGCATTAGGAGAGCATTGCAGAAGGTCAGGGGAGGTGATCCTGCCCCTCTGGTTAGCTCTGGTGAGGCCACATCTGGAGTGGTGTGTCCAGTTCTGGGCTCCTCAGGACAAACAGACATGGAGCGGGTCCATCAAAGGGTGACAAAGATGATGAAGGGCCTGGAGCATCTCTCTTAAGAGGAAAGGCCGGGGGAGCTGGGCCTGTTCAGCAAAGAAAAGAGACGACTGAGAGGGGACCTCATTGATGTCTGTCAGTATCTGAAGGGAGGTGTCAGAGGATGGAGCCAGGCTCTGCTCAGTGGTACTGAGCAATAGGACAAGACGCAATGGGCAGAAACTGATGCCGAGGAAGTTCTGCCTGAACATGAGGAAGAACTTCTTTACTGTGCGGGTGAGCGAGCTTTGGAAGAGATTGTCCAGAATTACAGAGTCGCCCTTACTGGAGATATGCAAGAACTGTCTGGATGCAATCCTGTGCTGTGTACTCTGGGATGACTCTGCTTGAGCAGGGAGGTTGGACCAAATGTGACCCACTGTGGTCCCTTCCAACCTTAACCATTCTGTGACCCTGTGAAATAGAAAGCAAATTTCATATTCCCTTGGCTTAATGTTCTCAAGCACATGACTTTTGGGTTAAGCAATGTTCAGCTATAAAAAGGAAAGTGTTTACTTCCTTTTAGCAGTGAACAGAATGCTCCTAATTTAATGCAGAAGTAACCTCTTGTCCACAGCAAGAGGTTGAATTTGCTTTTTTTGTAATTTACATGAGTTGTACCTAAGCAAAATCCTTCAGCCATCTGCCACTAGTCAATAAATCCTTTTTTTAATTCCCATTAATTCTTGTTAGAAAGATTGAAGAAATCCACCCATCTGTTGGATAGAAACGTTATATCCACAGGGAAAGCACACTGAGAATTTTATCACTCTTTGCTTTAGAGGTGGGGGAAGGTAATCTAGAGCAACTGCAGTAACGTGGGAATGTTCAGTGTGTGCTTCTTAGATAAACCTTGCATATTAGTTCATTGAATAATTGAGGAATGAAATATTCTGATAGTCAGAAATTCAGTCCCAATACAAGAGTGCAAGGTCTCTTGCTTTTAACATAGTTAATTCTGTAGTAGTGAGTAAACCAACTGATTTAGCAAGTCAGAAACCATCAAGGAAAATTTAATGGTAGAGAAATAGAAAGGAGTAAGGGAAAGAGGTGTGTGATCATATTCTGTCAATTTGCCTTTAGAATACAAGTTCTTCTGAACAGATAGCGTTTACATTTGCTAAGCATGCCATTTTTAGCATTGAACAAATAATAATCTTAATAAATTGGACCTGATTTTAGTGTTAGATGGCAAAAAGACAATAATAGAAACCACATCTGTTTTGGGAGCTGCTCTTTAAACAGCCCATATTTGTTGCTGACCAAATATTTCTGTTCTGACAAAATATTTTTCTTCTTGTCTGAAAATATCTAATGCACACCAAGAAATGGTTATATGAAATATGTCTGGTGAAATTCTACTTAGAGGACTACCTTTGACAAAAAAATTCCCCATCAGTATTGTGTGATGAGAAGTAGATTTGAAGGTAAATATTTGCTATAGACTGTGCTCCAGAAGGTCATACCATGGCAGCATGTCTTGATGATGAGATAAAAGAGCACCCAAGGAACTGGCTAAATATATACCCACTTGTGAATACTAAACTGGGAAAAATTTCTGCTGAGAAGAGTTTCTGAGTGTTCCTCAACTCTTGCTGAGATATGCAACATAAAGTTCGTTTATGCTCAGATTAGAATCTAGATTCCCATATTTGACCCTTTGCAAGGAGATTTGTAGCAAAGTTACAGTGTAGCAGTGATAGTGTTTTGTTCAGCATGAATTGCAGTATATACTTATTTTTAATGTCTATGTTGAAATGGTATATATCAGAAATGTTTGTTACTGGTATATGCTGTGGCTTCAGCAGTATCTACTGGGGGTGTTCTGTGCTCATGCATGGGTAAAAAAGTTGGTGTGTCCACCCACATCTTTAATTTTGTCTTTCTGTCCTGATTTAAAATATTACTTAAAAAAAAGTTTTGTGGGTTTTTTTTTTTGTTTGTTTTTGTTTTTGTTTTTTTTTTTTTTAAGCAGACCTACTTGCTTTTCAAAATACTTGTCCTTATTCTGATGATTTTCCTTTTATGTGTTTCGTCTCTCTTTCCCCTGAGGAAAAAATGGAATAATATATTTGCTAACCTGCTTGTGACCTTCCTGGGTCAGGAATTGCTTGGTCTACTGTTCACAACAAACCTGACAGATGTGAACTTTCAAATTTATTCTGCTAAGGCTTTTTTTTTTTTTTTTCTTGCCTTTTTCTTAGTCCTTTGGAACTGTGTAATGGTAGAAGATTATATAGATTGGTTTCTCAGTTTGTAGCCAGAATCTCTGCTCTCAGCACCTGAAATGCACCTGAGCTCATGCCTTGCAATTAGAAGCTCCCCCTGTGAAAACCAAAGGTGTTGATCTGAGCCAACAAATGAGTAAAAAGCCTCTAGAAGCAGAAGTGTCAGTGCCATGCCATGATTGTCCCCTGCTGCCTGGTAAGGAACGTGACTTAGTGAGGTGATCTCACTTTTTGCAGAATGTTTTATTGTCAGGTCTTTCACATTTAAGTCTTTTCCAGTTTCTCTTCTTCAAATTCTTGTTGCCCTCTGGCACCTGTTCAGGATCTGAGACTGAGCCTGCCAAGAAGCCTCAGGGATACCTCTGAAGCCTGGGCACTCATTCAGGCCTAGGAAGGCTGTTGTCCTCACCTTCTTTAAGGTCAGATCAGCTTTATTTTCAGGAGTGAAGACTCTGAGAATAGAGTATAATTCACTTTGCTGACACACGCTAATTTACTGAACATGAGAATTAAGGCCATTAAGGTAAAATGTTCTCTTCTTAATGTGTTCATTTCTGTTACTTGGAATAGTTTTGAGTTTGGGTTACAGCCCTCTTGTCTCTGTTGATACAAACTATATCCAAATAAAAAGCATTCTTCAAGGGGATTGAAAAAAGTTGTTTAGATTATTCTTAAACTTGAAAGGCCCTTCCAGAAGAACTCTCTTCACATTCACATCTCTTCAGAATAAGTGTAAGCAGTGTGTTTGGTGTAAGTTAGAGGTTCATATTAAGTAACAAAATTCCACCTTCATTAGTGTGTGTCTTCTCAACTTACTGATACTTTTTTCAGAAGGATTTGTGATGCTATGAAGCTGGCCATATATCAGGTATTTGACCTGAAATGAAGTCCCCAAATTCTTGATCATTTGTCTTGGTGGATTTTTGTAGCCTAACAGATTTTTTTAAACCTCTTACAAGTCAGAACAGATGAAACTGCTTTGAAGTTTTACAACACACTTCAGCTGACCTACAAATGTAACTAGATAACCCCTTTCTTGGAGATAGTTATCGTGGTTCCTTGCAGTTTCTGTTTACTCTCACACAGCAGTGTATCCTTGCTGAATTAGCTATGGTTAACAGCTTTTAACGAAGATTGTTATTCCCAGGTAGGACCCAAAGTAATTTTAATTGGTCAGGGCATTTCTTGAAGTCACTATCTGAATTGACATAGTGACAATTCCTTAGAGTTTTAAAGAATCATTAATTTAACGAAAAGGGAGCTCTTCTAGAACTGCATGTCATGTACCCTTGCTTTCCAGCCTTTTCCTATTTATTCCAGTCTAGTGTTATGTTATGTGTAGAGTATGCACCAGTGGCCATGCTGCATGCAGTTTACATGCTGATGAATTGTCCCATTCATTACAAGGCTGAAAATATTTCTTAACATTTGGCATTCACAACAACTAAATGCACAGGTTCGCCTTGCATCTCAGAGAATTCTGGTTACTGGTAATTAAATTTTCTTAACATTTACTGGCTTTTACTGAACATTTACTGAAGTTTGAGACTTCAAAAATATATTTTCAGTATTTGTGAGAGGATCTTGACTATCTCTCCTGACAACAGAATGGGCAAAGTTGGAAGGCAAAATAAGATTATCCATTTATAAAAGTGATAATCTGTATCTAAATGCTGTTCATTTTATTTCCTGCCAATACATCTAATGGATTAATAATTTCTGAGAAGTGTGAAAGTCAGAATTTTTGGATTCATGTTTTCCTTTAATACGAAGCAGAATCCAGGAACAGCCCCCTGTTAACCCAGATGCAAAGAACATCTGTATTTACAGATGTAAATGCTAAAAATGCTAAAAAAAGCAAGACAGGAATGGTACCAATAAATTTTAACATCTTCAGATTTATCCATCTTAAGGGTTATTTTTTAATTTTTAAAAGACAATTTTATGTCCATTCTCACCACTTCCCCCTACTGGGCAGGGAATGTAGGAAAAAAAGAGAAAAAAAGATTGCGTTTCATCCTCAATGTTATTTGCAGAGCAAGTCTTTCTGGAAAGCCTGCAATATATTGCTTTTTCAGGGCTATTGGAATGTCTTGTAAACAAAATTACTCTTACTATTTAATCCCACTTTTTTCTCAGAACAGGAATAATAATAATAACAGTAGTAGTAGTAGCACTAGTAGTCATCATAATGATAACAGCAGCAATAACATTCCTTGCCTCTATTATGTGAATGTTGTGGTACTTCTTGGTTGTAAATGATAGAATTCATTCTCCAAGTTAGATGACAGACTAAATTCGGGTTACTTGTCGATGGTAGGAAGTTCTGAAAACTACCTAACTTGGAAATAATCTCAGAGTTAGGGTAATATGAAGCTGTTTTTCACCTTTTTTGTCCCCTTCTCCCTTTTCAGTCAGGCTCTAGAGCCAAATTTAGGTTAAACCTGTGTAAATTTACAAATCCTTAACAGTGTCGTCCATTCGGACAGTGGGGGACATGTCACAGTACAGTCTTCTTTCCAATGTACTGCTTTTTCTGAAGATTTCAGTCTTTAAATCAGTTTGATATGCCTATGGATACAAGAATTAGAAGACTTCAAGAATAATAGTAATTAATACGTGCTTTTTATTTATAGGCAGGGATTTTTGAACATTTGCTTTGTGTGTCTAATTCCTTACAATGTGAAAAGTCTGGTACTAGAATGCAGAATTCAGTCACACTGAATCACTAGAGATTTTGTCACCATTTTTCAGTGCATATAAAATATGTTTTTACACAATACATAAGTTTTCTATAAATTTCTTGTGCATTCCTTTTCTACTAGAATGAGTTTACAAAAATAGAATAGAGTTTGACCAAATCCACTAAGTAATCTGATAGTAGTAGTACAATTGTATTTGTGCATTTTCTCTCATGTATGAAAAGGGAATATCTTTTTTCGAAACAATTTCTTTACCATGATGTTGTTTGATATGAGAAACTAAAATGGAGGGAATTTTATCTAAATCAAATCTGTGCCTGCTATTTCAAGCAACCAACTAAGATGAAATTTATATGTAAGTTTGTTTCTAGAGTTTCTTAAATGGGTTTGTGGATTTGATTTCTATTTAGCAAAAAAAAAAAAAGAACGGAGGATACTTGTTTATAGCTCCAATTATTTCTGTACAACAGCTATTACTTTATTGTAGTGTTCCCACTGTGTTCCTGTTTTTTCTGAAACAACAGAAACTTTACAGCAGCTAAACTTGTTCTGCAGTGATATCTTAAGCAGTATTACGCAGATACGATTTTCCTGTTCTTAGCAGGATAATTTGCTTTGAACAAATTTTAAATGTTTTCCTTTCCAAATATTAAATGCTTTGAACAAAAACTTGTCTTCTATATTATTTGAATATGAACTTGGCTGTTGCTTTACTATTGTCAGTACACATGAGTATATATATTTATGCACACACCCTGTTTCTGACATAATTTCCCAACATATTATCTCTAGAACTGTAATAGCAATATCACATGTCAGGGGGTTACTCTTTATTCACATTTAATGTTTAATGTATCTACTCTTATTTGTTAACTTGTTTGACTTTTGTGCCTGTTGTTTAGCAATTTGAATATTGAAACAAACGTGTTTTCACAATAGATATGTTGTCCTCGCCTCGTCTTGCATTACTTTCCTGCTGTTACAGTTCTGTTAACCAGCACTGCTGCTACTGTCCTTTAACAGGGGTAGCTCAAATATTACATTTGAAACTGGAACTGATTTTATTCTAAAATAATATGTCATATGATAAGGTATGGTATTTTGAAAATTGGTTTTTTCATTATATTAAGGACGAATTTGAATATAATGATTTCTTCAGTAGTTCTGAGGAAAACTTGGCCCTTTTCCCTAAGTTATTAGTTTAGAGATCTATGGATATATTAAGTGCTATTGGTAAAAATTCGTACTTTTTCTTAACAAATATACATAACTTTCTTTCACACTTAAGGGTCTTTTCAGTATGCAGATGTTAGTTTAATTCAGTCACTGAAAGATTCTCTGCTCTTGCTGTACTTTTGGCATTTGCTTTCTGGTGAGGAAAAACTTCTTGGAAGGAGAACATGGCTCCTTCTCCAAAAACCAGCTGAATCTGTATGGCTTCAAGACTGTGCAGAAACTTTACAAAATATATGGTGGGGGCAGAGCATTTTAGTATGGT
Source organism: Oreocharis arfaki (assembly GCA_013398015.1). Lineage (NCBI taxonomy): Eukaryota > Metazoa > Chordata > Aves > Passeriformes > Paramythiidae > Oreocharis > Oreocharis arfaki. Next base: position 1,479,396 of record VZRR01010919.1, on the reverse strand, counting down.
GTGAGATGAGAATCCCCCCAAAGAGAAATACCCCAAAAAACAGCCTATAAAGTCCTTTTTTCATTCAGTATTTGTTTCTAGAGACTGGAAGCCTATTTACTTTAAAGTCGAAGTTTGAAGGGAGGAAAATACAAATAGCAGATGGGGGTGTAACTCTTCTACAAATAGACAAGAATTGTATCCATTTTGCAGATTACATATTTTGAAATCTTACACTAGCTCCCTTCATTTATCTGTGAAGAGGAGACGTATAGAATGAAAGCTGTTGGTTTACATAGTCTGCTGTGAAGGAATAGATGCTCTGTGGCGCATACTAGTCGATGGGTTGAAAGTCCATATTTTAAAGTGTTAGATGTTATCTTGTGATCCCTGTCGTGTTTATATACATACACCAGACCACCTGTTTCAGAGACTTTATATAAAATACAGTAACTGTACCTGTTCAGGAAGCAGTGTATGTGTTATGTAATACAAAGATAAGCTTCCACAATCTCAGCATCAGGCTCAGTGATCCCTAATGTCTTCTCAAGAAAAGTCATTAGCTGGGAAACACAAACATAAATGAGATACATTTTATTTGACTGTGAGAATAATAAAAAATTGATGAAAGCTTTCCACTCTTTATTGACGTGAAACAATACAGGTCTGGAAAGCGTTTTTAACATCTAAAATTGCAATAATATTTGTTATATGGTGTATTATCCACAAATGCTCTTTCAAGTCGGCTGTTATCCTTTAATTAAGAGAATACCTTGATTTTTTCAGTTTATCTATTTTTATCCTAAAGAGACTTTTGCTGCTTAAAAATGGTGAAAACAAACAAAAAAAGTGCTATTCAAGGGAAAGGCATACAATTACAGAAACATTAAAACTGTTTAAACTCTAATTTCATTAAGTGCTTGCTTTGAAAGTTACCTCTGGGGTATGCAGTGCCAGATCTCAGAATCCGTAAGCAAAATGAAATTAATGCTGAAATAACATATTTAGATGTGTTCAGTTCAGATGCAAAAGCTGGTCCGTGTATAACTTTGTTTTGGCAGGTTAATTGTAATGGCAGACATGGTACTCTTCATTTAGAAATCTTGGTATGTCTGACACTTCTCTTGAGTTATGGCTAGGAGACAGTCAGCTTTAGTTTTGGAAGGCAGAATTAATTAAGTAATAATTAGTAACAAAACACTATCCATCAGTCACAGAGAGAAAGCAAAAAGATTATAATAACTTGAAATTAGAATTAGCACAAATTTAAAGAAAAACCCCAACAATCAATCCCCTTCATTTTATTCTGATCAAGCAAAGTGGTAACTTGAAAACAGAGATCTTAAAATGGTAGGAAAATACGGATTCTTATTACCTTCAGATTGGTTTAATTTGAATCATATCATTGATGATGTTGGAAAAGACGTTTAAAATCATGTTCAGCTGTTTACCCAGCACCAGCAGTGCGTTCACCATTCAGCCATGTCTTCTGGTGTCATATCCACATGTTTCTTGAACACTTCCAGGGTTGATGACTCCATCACTTTCCTGGGTAGCCTGTTCCAATGCTTTACAACCCTTTTTGAAGTATGTGAAGGATTGTATCTAGAAACACAGAATTAATATGAAACCAAATAGAAATAAAACTTCTTTTAAAATCCCTAAATCTACGTGAATAAGGACAATTTCTGCTGAAGATTAAATGCTGAACAAAACACTTAGAAACAAAGCTTCAGCTGTAAGAAAACAAAGTTATGAATTTCATTGCAATTCGTGAAAAGCTGGAATCTGATTTCTTCTGATGCCTTTCTGCATCAAACCTTAGATGAGAAATGTCTACTGAAAAATGTATGTATAGGAATTCAAGAATATTAAATTCAAATATTGATCTATTTTCTCTAGGTAGCCTTTTCTGTGACTGAAAGAAAACAATGATCAAAATACTGTTTGAGGAAGAGTGGTTGAAATTTGTGCATAATCTGAGAACTTTGCCATGTGCATGCTACATCTCTAAATAACACAGTCAGGTTATGTAGGCCTAGCTTTTCTCTTGCATTGATTTACACGACTTTAACCTCGAGTACTATGAGCAGAAATTCAGGCACAAGTGTGTGTGATGCCAAGTTATTGTTTAGTTTTGGTTCCATATATATATATATATATATACACGCCTATAAAACTAAGTCTGTTTTTCCTATGGCAAAAGACTGAATGTAACAGCTTCTGCAATTACTACCAAAACCCAACTGTGGTAAAGGTGAAACAATGGAAGAAATGGAAATAGAGCAACAGAACTGTCTCCTTTTTTTCTTTCCCCCAACGTTTTAATTAGGCCCAGTCTTCATAAACCTAATAATACTGCACATCTTTGGGAAGCTTTTGGGAAAAGGAAGCTTGTGACTTAATATTTCATCTCTTTCAGTAACTTTTTGCTTCTTTGTTTGTTTTTAATAAGAGAGAGCCCTCTGACACATGCCTCCCAAGAAGCAAAAGTGGAATTCTGCATAGATTTTCTGATGAAGCTTACATCCCATAAGTGTTTTCTTGCTGGATTTGGAATGCTTTTTCTTTTTTTCTTTTTTTTTTTAAAAATGTAGGCCTAGAGCATTTCACAACTTTCGTAGTATCACTTTAGATAGTTCACGTCAAAAATTGTTTAAGCTTTGTGGGAGGAAGAGTAACAGCAATGGTTGCATTAACTCTACTAGAGGGGAAAATAAAATGCTGCATTAAACTTCTGTCTCAACTTTCATTTTTAATGATGCCTTCCTCTGGGACACACTGCTTTTCTCTTTTTCTCTCTCAAATTTATTTTAAAAAGGACAGAGAAGTTCAGATTATCTTATTAATGTTTATTGATGAAATGGAACATTGTTTTTTTTAAGATGTATGAAACAAATAGAAAAACTGGTCTAAAAGCTTCAACTGGATACAAGAAAAAAAAAACAAAACAAATCCTTCATTTGTTAAATGCACCCATTTTCGTCTCTTTGCCATGGTATAATGTCTCAAAGTAAGCATACAAGACATGACAAACAAGACATATCATTCTGAGAACTGAAGTCACTGTGTGAAAGCAGCGTGGATTTCTGTTGTTTCAAGACAGGGTCAATCCTGTAGAAGAGTCTTGAATTTTTCAGTTACGGACTAGCACTGCTTACAGTGCTTGTGATGCTAACATGCAGTCCACACAAGCTCAACATTCACTGTTTTCTCAGCTGTGGAAAATGATGTTCTGCTCATTATTGTCAACCTGCTATAGCTTTCAAATGTCACCTTGAAGGTGAAAGTTTATATGACCTATTTTCTTCTATCAAGAGATTTGTGATGTAAGAACTACTCCTCATTAACAACCAGAAGACCAACACACACCACTACCCCGCATGCTGGTTTCCGTACTTTTCTACGTTTTGTAGTTACTTTTTTAGTTAATCTTTCTCACTTCATAAAATGTTTCTAACAATTTCTAGTCCGGGAAAAAAAAGAAAAAAAGAGTTGAAATAGTATTACCTATTTTTCCATTTTCTTAATGCAAATTTATTACAGCTTCTACTGCTATTTAATCTAAATGGCATTTCTCTAAGGAAAATCTGAATAGTTTATCTGAACTATTTATTGATTTAAGCACAGATTTATTATTTAAGCACACAGTTATTGATTTATTGTTTAAGCACAGAAAAGCTTTTTATATGTGTCTCCAGATAAGACTGGACACCAGACTTGTGCCAATATGTGTAATTAAATGAAATTATTACTTCTTTCTAATGATTTTTAGTTTTGAAAAATCAAAATGGTTAAGAACATTTTAACTGGTGATATCTGAGGAAAAGACAGCATTATTCCTTATTTACAAGGTGCAACTAAGGCTTTGAAAGTCTAGATTCTTTTATATTTTATCTACCAGCTATGGTAATCACTTAGAAGTATTTTCCAAGGACAGTGACAGATGAAACTTTAAAATTTTGTATTTGTGTGCCTATCTCTGGATAATTGGGTGGTTTTTTATGTGGGAGGTATTTTTATATGTAAATCACATAAAAAACAGACAACACTGTTGAATATTCTAAACAGTTTTTGTAGCTGCTTAGACCTGTTTACACAATAGAATTGAGTGATTGAAGTCCTTAACACCTGAGTATCTCGACTTTGACAGTAATGCCAAATTTAGATTTAGATAATTATATATGTCATTAGAAAGTACAGATGCAACACAATAAGATGTAAAGCAGCACATCTGCTGTTTGAGTGCTGTGTAAATTACTCTCCCTGCAAAAAGAAGCCAAACACAGATTTAAAATGTCTTTTTTTCTTTTTTTCTCTTTTTCTCTTCTTTCTTTTTTCTCTTTTTTTTTTTTCCTTCCTTTTTTCCTTTTTTTCTTTTTTATTTTTTAGACAGTCTGAATATCTAAAGCTGAGCAGCTGCTGGGCCGGAAATTGCAGTCCTGAAGTTTCATGTTTTTAAAAAAAAAGCTAGAAAATTCTCACCTTTTATTTAAAACATAGCTGCAGCAGGGAAAACCTTTGATGTTCATCCCTGTTTATTTGCTTTTGAGTATAAAGCTTTCCTCTCCACCCACCTCAAACTCTGGACCATAGGTCAAAATTCAGTTCTATGTACAGGTGAGATTGTTTCTCTTCTAGTTCCAGAGCTTCTGTGAGGAAATCAAAGAGTAAGGGTCAAAACTTTTGACCTCTGGGTATGGAAGATAAGAGTTTTATATTGAAAAATAAGATATTGTGAAATGATATCTGAACTTGAAGTTTCTTTCAGATAAACCTAAGCAATTTTAGTGCTCTAAAATGTGCCTTTATTTGCTAGAGCTACAAGTAAGGTTACAACTTTCATGCTTTATCTATAGACAGATCTTGAAAAAGAGCTGAATGGATGAAGACCTTCAAGTTGCCTCTTATGTTATGTTTGAAATTGAATTGATATCAGATCGTATCTATAATGAGTTCATCCTGTGTACTGGGGTGTGTATGTGCATATGAATGTGTGTGTGCATATCTCTGTTAGTTTCTGTATGTGTGTATGTATATATATATATATAATCTTGGATTAATTTCTCCTGTTTGCTTCATGCAATATAATTTGTAATTTTGAAGTTAATTTTTTTGGCTAATTAGATTATTCTGATTATGTTCAGAATGTAGAAGGTTAAAAGTAGGCTTGCTGCTTATCAGGTCTACTCTATTTCCAGGAATCTAATTTATGTATATATCGGTTTTGGATTATTTAGAACTGTTCCTATGAGATATGCTTCACTGAAAACTAGTTGCCATGTCTGATAGATACAAAGTTATTTTAAAGGAAAAACGTGGAAATCATTTGTGCTATGTAGATATAGATAAAAATCTATCAGTAGATACAGGTAAAGATTAAACTCAGTGCAAAATCATAAATAGCTCAGAATCAAATTGCATCTCAGCAGCTGATGACTTTTATAGGGATAGACATGCCATGAATGTTAGCTCTCTGACATAAGGGTTGTTCCTGCTAAATGGAGAGGCTCAGGCAATGAAAGATCAAAATATTACCCATGAATGTGATGATAGAACTGAGAACAGCAATCAAGTGGTTTGCTTATTGTGCTTTTAAAATATGTGCATTATTTTCTTCTTTGTGTTTTTCTAAAAACTGCAAAATACAAGAATCTGATGTCTGACTTTGGATGTAAGAAGTGTTCCCTCAACTGTTATCTTAGCTGAATCTTTAATATTTTTCTGCAGGTGTTAATAGTGGGTATATTCCTTTGACATCTTTTCATAAATAATTAGTTATATTTGTGATAATTTTTTCTCTTACAAATTAAGGAAGACTAATTGTCAAACAGAACTTTTTTTTTCTATTATAGGCATATACCATCGATTCAGTACCGTCTAGAAGGACAATAGCACTCAAAACCTAACTTTTAGCTGTTTCCTAGGTAACAGATACAGCTACAAAACTTGCACTGAATGGAAGGAAACAGCAAATATTTCCATTTTTCTACTATTTTTGAGTTTGAATGAAGTAAACCCTAGGAATATCACTGCTTCAGAAATTGCAATATATGAGACTGGAGAACTGAGCTTAGATTCCAGTGTGTTTGTATTGTCACTTTTAGGTTTCTGCACACCTTCTGTGGTTGCACAGACAATATCAGAAAACTTGTGAAATAAATCATAGCGGAGATTTTTTATTTAGTTTTGTTTGTTTGTTTGTTTTTTATTTGGTTCTTTGACAAAAATTACTGTGTAATAGAACTGCTCCTTTCCATGAATGAAACGAACAGAAAAGCAAATTTTGTGTTTTCTTGTTCTATTATTACTTTCTAGGGATTTTTCAGAAAGTAACTATTTATTTTGGTATGAATTCTAGTTCAAAAATGAAAGGAAAAAGTACTAGAAAACTGAATTAAGGTGTACGTGTAGGTTATCATTTCATGGATGTAGCTAATTATATAGAATTTATTAGGCCTTTTTGGAGGGAATATAATTGTAGTATATTCCTAGTAGTTTGTCTTTCTCAATTCTGTTAAATTACTTTTCCTCACTGTAAAGGTTGACATACTTAATCCCCATTTACTATTTGTGTATCATTGAGACAACTATTTCACAAGTAATGCTTACTAAATTAGAACACAAATAAAGCAACTGAGTTTTTCTCTGTATTGCTACTTCAGCCTGGGGAAGATCTCCTATAAACAGAGCCTCATTCTTGTAGTTTAAACATCAGCTTCACATTTCCTCCAACAAGGGAGTAAAAGGCAGCCATGACAGTGAGATAAGAGGGCAATTTGTTAATGAAATTGTGCCCTGTATTTACTAAGAGTGTCTCATTGTTTCCTTGTGATTCCCTTATCTGTCAGTGACATCCATCCATCATGTATGTCCTTAAATTCCAGATGTTGTTGTAAAGACTGCTTTCAATTATGTATGAAATGAAAATGTTTGAATGTAGTATAGCTGTGGCAACCTGGTTTACCACAACTGTAATTAGCTAAGATCATAAGTTGAAGGTCCATCACTCACTGCCTTGAAGTGCAGTGTTAAAATTTGTAGTAATATTTAGAAGGTTGGTGTTAGAACAAAATGCAAATAATATACTAGTTCTAACAAATTACTTTGCTTAATTTGTGAATAAAGTTTTTCTACAGGAAGTACCCAAACATGTGGCAGTAGCAGTCTCTCAGATTATTTTGTATTAGACAGAATTTATATTTTATATTAAAAAAAAGATAAAAGTATTTTTCTCTTCTGGAAAAATGTATAAATAGTTTATAAACATGCAATATGTAAGAGCTCTTATATGACTATTATACTAGCTACAGAAGTTTGTGCTATGCAATGAGAAGTGAACAAAAAAAGAAATGTTGTGGTAAATATGTTGTCTGAATTCTTTCTTCTCTCTCTGAACAGGTGTGGTGAGAGAATACATTAGTTCATTTTTCCTTAAGCTTTAGATGTAAAGTTAATGTCTAAAGTGCATTAAAATGTCTTTCCTGGACTGTGATCAAACTCCCTTTACAAATTTTTCCAAAAACTCTATTTTGAGTTAAAAGTAGGAAACACAACTCACTATTGCAACGCTTTTCATGATCATGTGATACATAAATTTAATTGTTTTTCCTCTAAATTTACATATTTTGTAAAATTACTCATGGAAATATTTGTGCAATTTGTGCAAAAGTTATCCAGAGTTTATAATTAAATAATCTTCAGTATTCAAATGAGCATTAACATCATTATTGCCTTTGTAGAGATTCGTAGAACCTCTTTTCAATTCTCGATCACTAAATAAAGTGAGAAACATTGTCCTGTGTTTCAAGGAAAGAGAATAGTCAGTGTGACTTTTTGTTCCTTTTCTATTTCTTTTTTGAACTTGGACACGAAGCGACTTGTGAATGCTACTGTGACAAATCCATGATTTAAGAGATTTTATTAAGAAAACGAACTCTTTTACTAGGTTGTGTATCTCTAAAGAAAAGCTCTTCACAGTTTTAAAATTGCAGAATGAGACTGATAATTTACAGGGGCTAAAATCTGAATGTGGTAGCTAGCTCTGAGCAGTACACTACCAAATAGGATTTGTCTTGTCTTCCCTGCCGCCCCAGCCCTGCCAAGAGTGTAGGTAAAATGGTGTTAGCCATCACCTGCAGCAGAGTGAAGCCAGACTGTCTTTTCGAGGACACCACAGCCGGCAAAGTTATCTAGGGGAGGCAGAGATGACACTTGTTTTCTGGCCCAGTCTCTTGGAGTTCACCCAAATGAATTAGAGTATGTTCAAGTTAAGTGCTCTTTTCCCTCCCCACCACCTGGAGCCTACATCCATTCAGATGGCAAGGTTTGCTCGCTGCAGCTTCAGAATGCCTGAGGAATAAACATGTTTCCCTGCTGAGTACTTCTGCATTAGACCCCCGAAAAGCAGTCACGCAGAACTCAACTCTTACAAATTGTATGGCCTCAGTCTTCATGCCCCTGGCAGATGAGGACAAATATGCAAATACTATGCATAGCTTAGGCTGTCAGTTAAACACAGCTTGAGTTTGTCTGTTTCTGTTGCTTAAATAGCTACAAAACAGTTGGTGGCTTTTAGAAAAAACAAACCAAAAAAGGTTAGAGTGGTTTTGATACCAAAAACCATTTTATCTTCTTCCATGATTTAACTTCTATCATAAATCCTTCTTTTCTAGATCTGAGTCTTTCTAGGATAGTGAGAAGCATTTAGGAACGTTTTCTCTCTCTGCCTTTTGTAATGGCTATGAAGGTGTTCGTAGTGTCACCGTAATGATGCATATACCATTAAATATACCAAAATAATAAATTCCAGTCCCATACATGTAAATTAGATGTTTCTTAAAAGATCCACTTTCAAAAAAAAACAACTGCCTACGCAGTTTCCATGAGGTAAATAGTTGTTTCTCGTAAATCATTTTATCTTCAGAATAGTGACTAAAAGAGGATTGCAAAATAGCTTTGTTTGCTAATCAGTATTTTGCTCTAGCCTTGAATTCACTACTTGAAGTTAAGTATTGGCTAACTGTAAATATCTATCTCCTAGAAATACCTGGTATCATGCTGGTACACATTTGCATATCTCATCTCATAAAAAACACTTTTGAAATCCTAAGGTTATCTTAATAAAAAAACCCAAACAAACCCTTTTAAACTGTTACTCTCTCCAATTTAAAATATGCAGAAACTCACATAAGAGAACACCAGGCAGACATCATTTTGTGCTTTGGTTTAAGATAAGTACTGACTGTAATCACTGTATGCAGGAAATTTCTGTAACATTTTCCATTTTATAGAAGACTTGATAATGAAGAGTAAACCAGATCTTGTCAAATATATCTTTTCTCTTCCTTTGGCAATCCCGCCTTTTCTTGTTCAAATAAGCTTGCTATGCCTAAAAAATGAAAAAGTAGAGATAGATTATGAACACTGAAGTGTAATTTCTGCCTTTTGAAGTCATAGATTATTATGAAATATATAGCGTGTATTTTGCTATCATATTTGCAGGGTTTTTTGCATACATTGCATTTCTACATTTATATGAGAAGCTTTACCAAAGGTAACACTTTAATAAATCTTCAGATGCACCTTTCCAGAATGATAAATAAAAAAAGTACAGGTTTGGAATTTGATAAAAGTTTGCTTAGTGTCTGTAAACAGAAAACATTGTCTAAAAAAGTATCTAAAACTGCAATAATTTGCTTTTGTCTTAATTTGAAGACCAGACAAGGAAATGTTATGGATCACGCCACTGCAGAATGAATTTCTTGCCTCTTGAAAGAACATTGTTTGTAGTGTTATAAGCAGTTAACACTCTTTGCTTTTTCAGTTTTTGGTTTTGTTTTGTTTACCTTTAAACTTTTAATAGGAAATCAAATTCAAAATAATCTTGTTTTGTGTATTTTCTTTTCAGGGGATAAATGCAAACCTACTGAATACACTGAAGTGAAAAATATGTTACTGGATCTACAAAACCAGAGATACATTGCACAGTCAAAAGATAAATCTGTTGGTGAGAAAATGGCATTAAAGAAACTTCTTGTAGATCAGATGTTCAGTTATTTTGATTCAGACAACAATGGACTTGTGGACACGTTTGAGTTATCTCAGGTAAGGTTCAGGTTTTGTTTGTATTAGCACAGTGCCTATATTAGTTCAGATGTCGTTGTCAGGACCTACAAACATGGATTATCATGTCTTAGGATACTTTAGAAAATGTGAGTCTCTGAGGTGGAAAGCTTCATCTGAGAGTTTTGAATGGTTGAATTATTCAGAAATAATAATGAAAAGTGATTATTTAGTAATTTGAATATAATGCTTTGAAGTATACTGCAGTATGTTAAAACACTTCTGGCTGCTGTGACCATGAGTTGTTTTATTATCCACTGCATACTATCATCCAGTCCAACTGTATAGATGTATTCTAGAAGTTGAAAACAATTAAAATAATGAGGTAAATAACTTCTGTAATACTAAAGAAGTATTATTGCTTTGTCTTAGGGCTAGAGAAGTACAGAGAAAATCCTGCAAAGAGAGTTCATGGCAGTCTCTAAATAGCAAATTTTAACTAATTACAGATCTAAACCAGTAATTGCTGCTCTGGTAGGCATAACAGCACCAGCTTTAATCTGCCTTAAAGGATTGATTCTATTAAAGAGTGTTGATGGGGCAAATGTGCTTTGATTTACTAGAGGTCTGTGTTTGAGAAACCTAATCATGGCTAAACTATATTAATGAGTCTAATACTAGGCAGCCAATTAAATATTTAAGCAAAGTAGGATTTTTTAGATATGTGTGTTGATCAATATCCAATGTTTTAAGTGGCATGGCAGTGTTAAGAGATAGGGTGGAGTTATCTTATGTTATCCTATGCATCCTTTCCATACAGCTAACTTTTAAAATATTAGATGCAATTTCAAGGACCAGAGGGTGATTGCAAATATAGGTATCATATCAACTACTAATACACTGTTTCAAAAGACTGATTTAAAACTATTTTTCTGTGCTTTTCTAAGATTGGTTTTTCCTGCTGCTTTTTAGAGTCTTTCAGAATTTCAACTTTCAAAGGGCTTTGGTGCCTGTATATATCTTAAAAATAATACTTTTATGTATGAATATACTGTATGAATAGATAACTTAGATAGGATTCACATATATAGATTTGCAAACTATATTTAATTCCTCTCTATTCTGTTGCTACATGTATACTTTTCCTTTTTCTGTGTGTGTCAAACATCGTTTTAAAATAATTAAATAATTCTTCCATTATTGTGTTTTCAAACTTTCTATACATACTTTTCCCCACGTGTTTTTTTGGGTTTTTTTGGTTTTTTTGGTTTTTTTGGTTTTTTTTCTATAGAGAGGCATTTATAATGGCAGCTGTAAAGTAGTGCTTTTTCACAAGTATAGAAACAAGTCAGCCTTAAACCCCTAACTTGTGCTTCTTGGTTTTGCCAAAATTCATTGCAGAAACATCAGGTTATCCAACCTACAGATTAATGTAAAGTAAATTCATTGTTAGTGTTGTTTGCTTTGTCATTGAGTGTTCTGACAAGAGGGACCTGTGCTGGAGCAGTCTATTCCTGAAGGACTGCACCCTTTGGAGGGGACTGATGCTCGAGCAGTTCATGAAGAGCTGCACCCCATGGGAAGGGCTCATGTTGGAGCACTTCATGAAGGAGTCTCTCCTGTAGGAGGGGAAGAGTGAGAGGAGTTCTCCCTTTGAGGAGGAGGGAGTAGAAAGGAGGATGTGATGACCTGACTGCAGTCCCCGTTCCCTGTCCCCCTGCTCTGCTGAGGAGGGAGAATGTAGAGAATATTGTCAGTAAAGTTGAGCCCCTTGGAGGAAATATTTGTCATTTATCTTACTCTTTTCTGGTTGGTTATGAATTCAGTTAATTTGTCCCCGAGTTGAGTCTGTTTTGCCCATGATGGTAATTGGTGAGTGATCTCTCCCTGACTTTATCTTGGCCCATGAACCTTTCATTATATTTTTTCTCTCCTAGCCAGCTGAGAAGTAACAGAGCAGCTTTGGTGGGCACATGGTATCCAGACAGGGTCAACCATCCACAGGGAGACATTACTGTACTCCTGAAAACATTCTCAGAATTGGGAGAATTTTTCTTGGTTGTGCTCACTGTCAAAATTTTGAAATCTGCAGAGTTGTCATAAATAACAGCTCCTGTCTGCATTTTAAATGTAATCACATTAAGGGGAAATGAAAAGCAACATACTTGTTGTAGAAAACAAGGACTCCTGAAGTTAATTTATGTTCACGTGAATATTGAAGTTCAGTTTATAGTGCATCTTAAATTTTACATCTCGTCAATCTTGCTGTGCAATCAGGCCCTTGGATTGCATTTATTATCACATAGGTGTCCATATAGTCATCCTGCCTAATGTAAAATTGAAATGAATCAGTTGGAGATTGGAAATGGTGACAGCAACACTCCAATTTTATTGATATATTTTGGATCAAAAGTCATACCATTATTGAATTTGCATCTTGATGCAAGAGAAACAAATATTCCTCTCCCCAAAAAGCAAAAATAGTATTTTTATTTAAAAAAACCTATTTCAAATAGTTAGAAAGGTTTGTTTGTTTGGGTTTTTTGGGGTGTTTTTGTTTCTTTTTTTTTTTTTTAAGTACTTCAAGTATGATACCAATACATCAAAAATTGGCACTCTTTTTTTCTACTGTTTGAACAATTCTAGCATCTAGGTTTCATGGCTTTGTAGTCCAGTACAGAATTGCAGCTAAAAAAGAATTTTAACTCCCATACACTGTCTAAACGTAATAGGAAAAGAGTGGGATTATGTAGCTCCATGCAGGCTAAATGAGCATTTTTTCTTGATATAGATTCTTCTCTGCCTTGATGGCTTTAATCACTGGGTCTGACTCATATAATGTTTAGTTTCCGAATCCTATGTTGGCAAGTGAGATGTGGCTTGATTTTGAAAGGATTTATTAATTTAACCTTTTAGACCACTCTGTTTTGAGAAGTAGGTGCTGACCAGAGAAAGTATCTATCTTTCCAAAATTGCAAGCTATGAAATAGGCAGGATTCTCATCATCTTCATCATCTCTGATCAGCATATCTGCAAGGTTTCTAGTAAGGTGGGGTGGTTCCTTGAAGGGTTTGGTTTGCTTTTAAAGCACTTTGAAACATTTTAAATGAATCCAAAATATTGGAAGATAATTGAATCTTCTGGCTAGCTATGAATATTCAGTTGTTAACAGACTCGTCTGCTTATCTACTTTATCTTATGCAAAATCAAACCAGAATTTAATAAGAATTTGTAAATGAAATACCGTTGTATTTCAGTACCAATGTCGCTGTAGACTGCTTGATTACTCTATATTGTTTTTGCTGTATAGAAGAGGAAAAAGAGCAGAAGTGTTATGGGTAGGCATGGGAATAAAATGTGTTTTTCCAGTTATGAACGCAGTTGTTCTGCTGTGGTGGAACTGCCCTTTAATAAACAGTAAGCCTTATCTGGTTGCCATCAGTGAAAGATGCATAAGCTCTAAAAATGTTTCATCTTGCTCAACAATGAAATTAAAGCTCCTTTTTAAAGGAAGAAGTGTGTGAAGTGAAATAATCTACACTTGATTAGAGATGCTTTTTTCCTATTTATTTCTTACACTAGTGAACTACGAAAGCAAAATTTTACAGAAAAGGGAAGTGACATAGTGACATAAAATCAGGTTGAATATATAATAATAATAATAAAATTTCCTCTTCCTTTTTCTCCTTTCAATGATCAGTTTTTAGTCAAAGAAGTTAACATCCTTATTTATGAACTAGTATCTGTAATTTCAAATGCCTGAATACATTTCTTGTATTTGCCAGGTTAACATAGGACAAATGAAAATGCATTACCTTTCTAAAAAAACTCATCCTTACTTTTGCAAAAAAAACAAATACGCCAAACTTATTTTGGTTTTATTTCTGTATTAATGATAATACTGTTGCACCTTACGCTAGCCAAAACTTCATGGGTCTTGTTTGCAGAGATACTTATAGAAATTGTATCTCTCCATCAGACTTGGTTTCTCAGAATACTTGGTTGGACCTTGGCATTTAAATTTTTACCTTCATGACTTCTGATTTTGCATCTAATCAGTGCTGTTATTAAGAGTTGTTTGGAGGACTTGAAACTCGGAGAAGGAATAATGAGTCTATCTCTTTGTGTTTTTAATCAGCTTTGTTTTTCCTTACATGTTACATAGGCAGAAGAATATTTTGGATGTTGAGTTATAGTTGTATTTATTTTCTGCTATTGATTTGGGGCATATTATTTAGGTTGCCTTGTCTATTTTTGCTACCACTATTCTAGGAAAAACTAAACATGTGCTATATTCAATTCTAGGTTCAAAATAAAAATAAGAACCCTACATGAAACTTTAAAACTGGGGGAAATTTTAGGAGTTAGTAGTGAGACAAAGCTTACAAGCAGTGTGGTCATCATACAAACTGTAACATCTTGATCTTCCTTAGGTGCCTTTGGTTTTTTCAAGTAGAAGCATTTCCCATTATATTCTTGCTGGCTGAGAAGGAAGCAGGAGTAAGCTTCATTTCTTGAGCAGGTTCAAGGACTGGTGCTAACTGGAAGTGGACACAAAGTGTAATGGTCCAAGGTTTTGTTTGCAGTCATTGTTTTATCTTGGTTAAGTTCAGAGCCGCAGGCTCAGAGTGCTGGTGGTTCTGGTTTTAGTTCCGAGATGCGGGATTTTACCCAGCCTGTCCATGTGGCCCTAATATCTGCTCTGGTCTTACACTGTGAGCTGGGCATCAATAGCATTATATTTGCAGACACCTAAGGACACGTTTACATCTTCTGAATCAGGTTCAGTCTTCCCTCTGCTAAGTGCAGAATTGGAAAGGCAGGGAAATGTGCCTTTCATTGGAGTAGTTTGCAGAAAGAAATCTCATATCTGAGCTATGTAACTTGATTGGTTTGGGATAGTATTGAGATGATACCTTTAAATGAAATTGAGTACATGCCTTTGTAGGCCACTTCGTGTGGGTTTAGCAGTTCAGATATCCATTTGCTCAGGGATCTCTGCATCATTCTGTGATGCAGAAGTCCTGTATCTTTACTGACTCTGCATACATCAACGGTATCACACTACTATAGGTGCCAAATAGAGGATGGTGTTCCTGCCCTACAGAACTTGCTGGTAAATTATGAGAATATTGATTTAACTAGATTAAGGGAAGTTAAAGCAAGGAACAATTTACCAACCTTTATTGTCAATTTAGTTTCATGATTAATCAATTCTTTTAATTTATAAAAAGTTATACTGCTGTGGAAGATGGTGGAACAAGTAATTGAAACCCCCTTGTGCAGTCAGAATTAATTTGGAGCACAGTTCTCACAGTGTTTGGTGTTTGATGTACTTCATGTTTTATCAAGCACTGAGTGGCACTCTTGTGATAAGGTACTTGATTTTAGGGAAGATGAACGCACATTAACTTAATGACGGTATTTAATTTTAAGGAAGGTTTTGTTTGTAGTTGTATTTATATAGCATTTTCCTTGGGGAGGTACATAAAGACTATTAATCACAAGCAAACAAAAAAACGCTGACTGACAACATTTCAGCTAAGGTGGAGTAATAAAAAACGTGTTATGTTATCTGTGGTCTAGTTTCGTAACATCTGCAGATTTTTCATTTTGACTGTCAGAAATCGGATTAAAATTAATGCAACTATCTATTCTGATGTGCAGTTTGTAATTTTTAGTCAGATTACCTTTCGCAGTCTTCTAAAATTCGGAGTTGTACTGACTAAATTTCTGAGAGGCTTTGAACTGAGGTAATAGTATGGTGTTTCATAGGAAATAGGTGATCGTGTGCTGTATCTTTTAGAAATGTAATCTTTTCCAAATAATGCAAATCCTTCCTCCATGTTTCAAAGGGTATTAAATTCTGATAAGTTTTATAATTTGGAAAGGATATATTTAATTTGAAAATATAGATAAGTTCGCAAGTTTTCAGCATTTATGGGGTTTCACAATGAACCATGAACAGTTTCCTGTATATTTTGCCTTTTACCGGTTTATAATATGGAAAGTAAATGCTTCACTGTCTTTATGCAAATTCAAACAAAAAATTGTGGGCATAAATATTTGCAAACCTTCTCTGGTATGAATTTTCAGCTTAAAAGTTTGAAATCAAATAATCTATGTTTGACTTGTATGGCACAATCATAAAATTGTGTGGGCAATCTTAATCAGGCTTTAACCTTTGCAGTATTTTGTTTCTAGCATATGACTTGCTAAAAATGTTGCCAGTTTTTCTTCTGCCTCCTGAACAACACTGTCTCTTTAGTTTTACCAAGGAGTAGACAGTGTGGGTTTAAAGAATTGGCTTAAGAAACAATTTCCTTGAATTTTAGTCTCCTCCATGGACGCAGGTTAATAGAATTTAAAATTTAAGGCACATTGTTGGATCATCTGTGAAACATAAGTGAGATTACATGATGATGTATCATACACATGGAATTTTATTCTATTCTTCCTACACTTTCAAGCAAATTAATGTCTTTCAAAAAACTTCCATAAGGAAATGCGCAACCTTAATTGGTCAGGCAGTCATATTGGACTTTTTGGAATCTCCTATAGCTTGTAACTTCATATCACAGTTGATCTGCACTTCAAGCTGCTACAGAAACAGGTAATTTTTCAAAATCCAAACCACCTCCACCTGAGTTGTACCTAGTTCTGAGATGTATCTCATGTGACAGAATATTAGTCTCCCACCCCTTCGAAAGAAAAAAACCAAGCAGCAACCCAAAATTCCCATAAAGGTGGATTTTGCTTCCGATGACAGAGTTGATCTGATCCACAGATCCAGTTGGAAAGCTGAGACGTGGCTAGATCTTGCACAAGAGAATTCAGGTTGGAGCAGCTCTTTAAGCAGCAAATGACAGATAATTAAGATTAATCACCATATGAAATCACTTCGGTACATTCTAAAATCTGTCCTCACAGGCATGTTTGGAAGGTTTATCAACAGCGAGTGTATTTTTCCAAAGAATTCCAAAGTGTATCATCTGCATAAAGATGTACATACAAAAACAAACATTGAGTGTTATGTCTGTAATCAAAATGATAGGTTTACTGAGGAAAAAAATTAAATAATTCCCAAGATGATGAAATGTACCTGTCTATAGTATCAATATTTGGAATAGCACAGTAATTCTATCTAATTTTTTTTAAAATTATGATTCTTCTTTTTAAAAATATACTGCTTTTCATTTATAATTGGTCAGTTTTAACAGATAACAGATTTTAGTTCAAACAATGGAAGCTGAGAACACTAATTTGAAATTTAAAATGTGGTACTATAAAGCCAGGTGTTTTGGGGGATTTAAAAAAGGTTTTCTTCAACCTTAGGTGTAAAATTTCATCCTTATTTGTACAATTCAAGATAGTGAAAGCAAGCATTTTAAACAATGAAGCCATGACAGGAACAACGTTTCTCATACTAAATGTTCATGGCCTTGAAATTTCAGTGCTTGCTAAAGTTTCCAGTACACACCATTACGTATTTAGTACTTCTTGTATAACTATAATGGGTTTAGAGTCACTGATTTTTTCCAGACTACATTTTTGTCCTTTATGTACCAGCTGCAAGATCTACACAATTTCATTTTTTCTTAATTCACTTTAATGTGAACTCAGTAAAAAGGCTTTTAAAGGATGGGAAGTAGTTAGCACTAATATTCAGGTAGCATAGTATGTATTTTTAATTGATAATAACAAAAGGTGGTTTTGTAGTGATTTTTCTTATCTTTGTAAATGGTTTTCATACTCTTTAATGCACTAACAAGGTGATTATCCTTTATAATGCTTTTATATTATTATGTAGGAGAAGACTTCTGGTAGCATAAAGTGTTTGTGTCTTTTCTTTTTCCTCTAATGCTCCTGTTATTCCCTATTATTCTTTCAGGCATTTTGTGTTTACATAAATAATAACCGAATGAATTCCTTTGCAGAGGAACTGAAACACGAAAGCCCCTGTATCCCTTGTTTTTCGGAAGATATCCTCCGTTAATACAAATATAATGGTTTTGCAATTATCATGGGAGACTGATAAAGGGTTGGAAGAGTAATTATTTTACCTAGGAATTAACTATAGCTATATTCCTTTCTTCTATGCCATACAAAATGGCAATATTACGAAATATTGTGCAATATTACAAAAAGTTGCATCAGTTTTGGCTCTTTCAGTTATGTGATAGTACTTCTAATACATGCCCCATGTCATATGGCAATTCTGAATCACTCAGCACCTTAAAAATTCCTCGGCTGGCATCTAAGGGGGTGTCTACAACATACGCAGGCTTAAAACAAAATGGTGCATATATTAAAGAACATTTCTCTGGGATAAGTTCATTGGAGTTAAAAATCTAATAGCTATTAATTATTATCTGGTTAAAAATTTTATGTGTCCCCGTTGAGAAACAGGAGCCTTTTCAGGTCAGCTACTTATATAACAGGTCTTTGGTAAGGTAATAGGCTTGTCAAAAGCCTGTAAGAAGTTGATACAATTAGTAGGGTAGTAAGTGTTTTTGTTAGTTATTTTTGGAAGTGTCTGCATTTGGTTTCTGTAGTTCAGAATTAGAGGAAAAAGCCATTATGCTATTTGTACTTGGGAATATTTTTATTTTAGGTATATTTGAATGTTTTTTAATCACCATCCCTGTACATATAAAGTAAAATCAGGTTTAAAATTCTCAGTGTCTTTATAGTGCTTCAGTCTATCTCCATTATGTAGATGGTCTGTATATTCTAAAAACTTTTGTGTAATTTCAGAGACTCTGTCCTAAAGGTATTAACCTTTAAACTGTAATAAATAATTACAAAGTAACTGGAAATCCCTGACTTTACACAGTTGCAGTTCATTGCCCCACAGCAACCTTAAAATGATCTATTAAATGATTATTAGAAACAATTAATTATACCAGAGAACTCTAAGAGCTCAAATGTAATTTCATGGTTATAATTTTCTTGTCAGGTAATAAAACGGGATGAGCTTGGCAAGGAACCGTCTGACTGCTCTGTGTTTGATTTGCTGAAATACGATGATTATAACAGTGACAAGCACCTAGCTCTAGAAGAGTTCTACAGGGCTTTTCGTAAGTACCAAGACTGGTCTCTTCTTTCAGTCTTATTTTCTCTTTCTTGCTTTGTTTTTCTAAATGCTGGGGTTTGATTTCTGAATATTGAAACGTCTGGATGCTTTATTTAAATTAGTGCAATTTAATAGTCATGACATAGCAGAAAAATTTTTAGCAGAAATTAATGATACCTCCTAGCTTCTAGATTTATGAAGGATTTTGGGAGTAGAGAATTCATGGATAATCTTTCTTGACACCAACATGCATTGCTAAGTCTGTGTTGTGCACAAGTGGAAAGTAGTGTGGTCAAGACATAATCAATGGAAGTGAAATACCTCCCCACACCCTTTATTTATGAGTGCTGATAAGAGCATTCTTGACAAACCCAGCAACAAATGTACCACTTTCATTAGATGCCTTATGGCTTCGCAGTACTCGGAAGGAGATAAAGATTTGTGGTGTAGTTTTGCAAGGTATTTGTTCTCTGGATGCCAAAGGAGTATCAAGGACAAATGTGCACAGAACAAACAAACATCTTGGCCAAACCACTGGATTAGTGGACAGAAGAAAGATGTTAAGAGCTTTTATACAGTATGTTAAATTTGATATCCATATATTTTGTTATATCCAGATAAGAACTGATGATTTTTCACTCTTATCTGCCTCAAATTTAAGATTGCGTCTTGAAGTCTGACTTTGGTTTAAAAGCTGTTGCTCCAAACTCAGTAACATGGCAGCAGAGAAGATCAAGTTTATCCTAAATTCTTTTCTATTACTTATTGTACATTGACTAGTCCATTAATGTATTTTCATGTTGAGTAATTACGACCTGTTGCTTTAGTCTTTTTGTATTTTATCTTTGGGCAGATGAGAACTCAGCCACTTTAGGTGATATCAAATGAAAAAAGGATAAAAACCTGCTTAAAGTTTTAAACTGAAAAGTAATGAATTATATCAGAAAAAAAAATAGCTGCACAGAAAGCAAGAAGAATAAACTTGAAATGAAGAATCAAGACACACTTCCTTAAAGTTTCTTAGTTTTGACCATTGAATTAGATTTTTATTTCTCTGAAAGTCTTTCAGAAGGTGTGATTTTCTGATGCAGCTTAGCTGAATGAATTGCTTACTGCTCCTAAAAATAACTTGATCCTGCTTCCTGAGGTCATCTGACTGCCTTTCTTGCAGTGTCCTAACAGTCACAGTCTCTTGTCTGAGTCACTTACTAAGTCAGCAGAAAAATATTCACCCTCCGCATCCCACCCCAATCCCGTTGTGTGACCTGAATTGATTAAATGAAGGGTCAGACCATAAGTCATGCAAAAGAAGTGTGAGCACAGCCAAGAAATAAGGTGGGGGAAGAAAATGGGAGATATCAGGGCATTGTGATGGTGAGATAAATTAATTTGTCTGCAGCAGCAAATCATGAGGAAATACCTCAATTTCTTTTTTATAGGTTGTGATGCATGTTTGGCTCACAAATATGTACGGAATTACATAGCATCTGTAGAAATACACACATTAGCTACGATTATATGGCTAGATGTTGTACTTCTAGCTCTTGATTATGCGCATAGGTGGAGAAATTGATATGGAAGCCTTTAACATGAAGAGCAATCCAAGAAGGTTAAAGACATGTTTAAAGCACTAGCATGCTTTTTGCAAACATTATATTTATGGAAGCATAGCGTAGTTGTTCCAAATAAGACTTTGATGTGTCTCTGAGGGACTATTTTGTATAGTTGTAAAACTCCAGACTTAAGAATAGCTTTTCATTATATATTTTTAACAGACTTTTGAATAATGAAAATAATTTCCATACCATTCCTTACATATGGTATGTTAAGCATTGCCTTAATATAAATGGTAATGAAAACATTAGATTATACAAAACTAGGAGTCATTTAGGTTTCCTTTTTGCAATAGAATAGTCTGAAAGACCCTATTTAAAACTATAGAGCTATCTTGGAAGATGATTTCTAGAGTAAGATTCATTCTTCTGTGTTGTTAGTAAAATTTATATGTATTCATTACATTGTTGAAAAATAAAACCTAAAAACAGCTGCTGCCGTATTGTACGTTGTGTGCCCAGAAAGCCAAAGAAATGTGACACAACATTAGGCTCTGTAATGAAGGTAATATAAATACTCTTGAAATAAATTTGAGGATTAATGGTAGTTCCATTTCATTTTGTCTCAAGAGACTTAGAGTTCAGTCAGTTTGACCTATCTCACTAGCATTAACAAAAATTATATAATGCTATAAAAGTATACTAAGCTAAGGAAAACTGAAACAAATTGAATGAAGCACCTGGTCACTCGATCACTGCCCTTACGGCAAAACAAACTGGCCCAAAGCCAAAACCAAGCTCTCCACACAATCCACACCAACCCAAGTTAAGCAACTGTTGACAGCCCCTCTCCAGAGGCCCCTGTTGTGTGCCTGTTGCAAAGCTTGTGGGATGGTACTAGTAATGCCAAGTCTGGATTTACCAGGGTACAGATGATTAATATAGACACATACATATGGACCAGATCCATGTATGGAAATGTACACAAGAAGCACTCCCAGCGTATCTTCCACACACTATTCCACAAAAAATATCTCCTCAATTAAGCATCCACCTACAAAATAATTAAACATTTTAATTTTCTTTAATAAAGTGACATAGGAAGGTTGCAAATATTTATTCCAAATAGAAATAAACCTAGTTTTATTCCAGGATTTTCTGTAAGTACTTAAATGTTTTCAAATTTACATTCTATTTTATTATATTGTAATGATTTCTTCTTCTTCTCCTTCTTCTTCTTCTTCTCCTTCTTCTTCTTCTGTTCCATTGTGATTATATGTTATAATATGTTATGAAGTATAATAATATGTTTGAAATTATCCTGTTTTACAATATGGAAAAGATTATTTTTCACCAACTTAGGCACTTCCAAACATGTAGAACAAATAGAAAACAAAGCAGGAAATTTTTTTTCCAAATCATTTTAATAACTATATAGTGAGTGAAAGATTATAACAGAGTAATGGTATTTGCAAGGGATTTTCTTCTAAGATATTATGGTGTTATTTTTTATTTAGACATTTAAAAGACATACCCATTAATTTAAATTTTAAAAGTCCTTCTAGGATTTTTGACCTCTTGCATGATCCCATCAGTTGAACTCGACAGTGTGTTTTTTGTGGATTTTTCATTCCTTTATATCTACCATTTTAATGTACATATGGAACCTAATCTCAATTAAATACCTGATATTCCCAGTGGAATTATCTCTATCCCTAAATGTAATGAAGGGATGGATTTGAGAAGTGCTAGGTTCTTATTGAAGTTTGTGCAACTGCTAGAATTTGTGTTGCCAACTTTTATTCACTCAGAATGGCAGTGAAGAAAATTTGGCTTTGCAATGAAGGAGAAATTGATCCTATTCAAAGCTTCCACATAGATTTAAAGCGTTGTTTGTTTGTTTTCTTTTTTACTTCTGTAACAGAAATCAGAGTCATGTGAGCACAGAAATGCTAAGACAAGGTGGTAGAGGCTGGGCTGGGGCAATAGGGGTCGCAGCACCACAGTTTTTGTATATAGCAATGCCACAAGGATTCTTTTCAAGCCGGTTTGTACCTAGCACTGCTAAAGTATAAAATATGCAATAGTTAACAAATTATCCTGTAAGTTGTATTTAAATTTGATGAACATTAAAGAGGTCTCATTTTCGAAAAGTAACTGTCCATCTGTGTTCTCTATTAAGCATAGAAGAACTTTTGAAAAAATAATGAGAAGGCTGGAGAAGGTGAAAGAGGAGTCATTGTCCTCAGCCTTGGCCTAAAAAGAGGATAGTGATTATCAAGCATACTGCTAGTGTGCACTTTTCCAGCTGTGATTTCAAATAGCATTTAAAAATACTTAGGTAAGATTTTGAGCACAGTTAGGATTAAAAATGATCTTCAGTATGTTGTTGAACAAACTACTCCGTTAAAGAAGTTTCTTTTCAAAGACATAGGCAATTGCATTTTATTTAAGTATGAATGCCTATCTTTGGGATTAATTATCAGTCTTGTTTCATTAGCATTTGCAGGTAGGATTTATTTTCATTGGCTTATTTAATTAGAAATTTTCCTCACAAACACCAGCAATTCTAATTTTAACTCCAGCAGTAGAAAAGGAACCACCTTAAGGGCACAGATGAAGCATAGGCTGTTTTTAAGGTATTAATATGCACATAACTCTGTATCTATACATACATACATATACATTCTTGCTTGTATTCTGTGATTTACTTTTGACAATCTCATTTTATCTGACAAAATGGATTTACAATAAACTGGACAGCCAGATGTGAATGACTATATGCAATGGAATAAAAAAAGTCCGCTTCCCCCTTCAGAAGGTCAGGTGCTGCGGCAGTAACAAACAAAGATGATGTCTGAGAGGGTGCTCTCAGCCTTGAACATTTCTGTCAAGGTTCACGGAATGTTGCAAGCAGATGATGATGCTTAGTGGCTTCTGTGAAATTTTACCTATTGGCAAGACCACTGTGGTTTTCTGGGTATAGGCTGTTTTCACTCATATCATGAAGGGGAATTTTTGGTGCTGTAGCATCTATCTCCTAGTTATTTGTCTGCTATATTCCCTAACAGTTTAACTAGATCAATAGTGTGTGCAGAGAGGAACCTGAAAAATGACTTCCTCTAACACAAGTACATAAAGCAGAAAGTTTAGCTCAAGATAGGTTTTGGGGGCTTGGGACCGAAGGAATCAGCTGGTTCAGTCCTTCACTGCTTTGGCCATGTCTTGTAAAATTATATCCTAAAAGTGATCCAGTTCCATCTTAGTGTTTTGTTTTGCTTTTCTGCGTTCTTTCCTCAGCCAGTCCCAAGCTAAAGGATTTTTCATCAGTAAACATTTTTTTAGACAAGGAGGGATATGTTTTGCTTTTTCGGAAAGGGCAGGCAAAATCCTAAGATGAAGGAGCCAAACAAAAGCTAAGAAGGGTGTGGAATACAGTTTCTTGTTCAGTTTATATGTTCTATAAACCAAATCTCAACCAGTGTGCTCCCTTTGTTTTTCAAGTGTTTTCTTTCTTTGGTTAATTTCTCCTATGATATCAAGATAATTTTGTGTTAGCTGTAAATGTTGTCTCTTTTTGGTTTTGTTTTAGTGTTCTTTTCTAAAATAAATAATCTTACTTGTTTTCCTCCCATATAAAATAACAGTTCAAAGCAGGTACTTCAGGTGGCCTTAATGGTGGGTTGTAATATCTCAAGGCATACCACAAGCAAATAAATAGTAATAAATTATTCTGTGTGATCACTTAGCAGATGTATACGTAGGCACTTCTCTTTGTAATTTCAGTAGAATGACACTAATTTAGACATTTATTAATAAAGCAGATTGAATACAATTAATATAAACCCCAAATTTATTGTACATAATTGAACTAAGTGTGCTATACAACAATTGACCTCTGGCATAAAATGAAGGAAAAAATCTCAGTGTCTTTCAGAATGATTTCTGTTGCTAGTGTAGAACTATTCTTGATGTTGTCTTATGCTCAAAAAGAGGGGCCACAGAAGGGCTGTGGACAGTGAGGACTTGACTGTAAAAATTACCCCTAGACATACAAGAAAGTATGAGAATTATCTAGACAAAACAAAATATGGCCTAATCGTCATTCTTCTGTTAATGATGCTTTGTGGTTTCACTGGAATTACTTGTGCTTTCAGGTATCACTCGACACTATTAACAATATCTAATCTGTTGTGCAGCTGTTACTTGGGATCTTGTATGTTGCTACCATGCATGCTGGTGCTGTGTGCATTTAAAAGTACCTCCAGTTTTGAAATGACATTTAGGTCACAGATACCAAATTTGGCTCTCAAGCACTCCTTGTTGCTGAAGTATTTGTATGAAGTGATTTATATACCTCCAGTAACAGCAGATACTATGGAAGGTTTTGATCTGGTCCAAAATTACAGAAATTGCTTCGGACTGACCTTTTAGGAGAAACTTTGAGGCCAGTGACTAATGTGACTGTCAAAATCCGTGCTTTGTTGTGTCTTGAATCATGTGGAAAGGAAGCAGCCTAAAGTTCCTATAAATACAGTGTTCATTATGGACACATATTCTTAGTTATTGCATTCTCTCAGTCCTGAAAAAATATTCTAAAACATCACTGCTTTCATTATAATAGCTCTACTTCTATTTTAAGTTGTCAAATGCAATAATTACAGGTGCATGTTCAGAAATACTTTTTTGAAATACGAATCTTGGTTTCTGAAGCAGAATAGACCAGAATTAAAAAAAAAAAAAAACACCCCAAAAAACAAACAACCCTACAACAAAGTCTAAATTTAAAAAAAAGAAACAAAACTATACTGAATTACTCAGTGAAATAAATGAAACTTCCTAGTGGATTCCTTAAGTTATCTTGAAGTCCACAAAGCCTAACTCAGAAGATACTTATGGAATTTATATTTCCAATTAATTCAGTATGAGTTCCCAAATACTGTATTTAGTGTGTAATCTGAGTCGGAGCTTTATAACTGTGATGAGACTTCAATAGTAAAACACGTTAACAAATAGTAGAGAAAACATTTTCTGAGGGAGGAAGAGGTAGTATTCTGTCTCCTGCTACCATTAATTCCTTTTCACCAACAACTTGAGCATATTAGATTGTTCCAGAGGGTGTTGTATTTCACCACTAACCTCTGAAAGCAGCAGTTAACATCACACTGAGCAGGAGCTATTGGACTTCATGGTAATTTTTTTGCTCAACCTAATCTATCTCTCAAATTCTTACCTGTGCTATGTGTATTTTCAATCTAGAGAATCTCAGCTGGAAGAAAATGCACCGTCTTCTACTGAGTGGGCAGAAATTTAAACTGATCATTAGAAATAGGGAAATATCTAGGGTTTTAAATATTGTTTCAGGGATTGAAGTGGTGTGCCTGAAATTTCTCACGTGCCACTAAGTCAATTCATTTCGATGCCAACTGATTTTTCTTCATGTTTTGGAGCAATCAGGTAACAAATATAAGGCCACCATAGGTTTTCATGTGTAAATAAAACAAATATTTCACAGGGTATCATAATATAATGAAGAAACTAGGAGATTTTGTTTTGTGAACCTTGAGCTCTGCTGATCTCTAATCCTATCAGTGCATTTACCTGGAAGCTTTTGCTTGCTTTGGTGATGTAAGTTACTAGAGATAGCACTGTGAAACACAGGATTGGAGAGGATGAGGACTGGAACAAAACACCTTAGTTATAGTAGCTTTGTTTCAGACAAGGGCATTGGTAGAGTTTGACTTGCATGGCATTTGTAACCGGCTCAAAATGATGGAGACTAAAGTCTTGTATGTCTTTCAGTGAGTTTATTCTGGAGAATGACACAGAATGGTGAGGAAAAAGTGAACACCAAACAATGACACATATTTGGCTGTGGTCAGCAAAGTACCTCAGTAATTGATCTTATTTCTCAGGAATTAGTTATCTCTGGTGAGTTATAGTATTGTTGCTAATATTTTTGTTACATTATGAATTATGAGAATATTTTCATCTCTGCAGAGCGGTGTACCTGTAAGATTAGGCTATGGCTTATGTCTCAACATCCACAAAAGCCTTCATGTAGATATTTTAAGGAAATTTGAAGGAAAATGTAAAATAATAATTTATAATTGGTTTCCTTTATCAACTATTTTAAAGGAAGCTGTCTTATTTCGTATTGGGGGTGAGGTGGAGAGAAGAAAGGTGCTATCAGAACGTGAGGAGTAATGACTGGGCATTAAAGGAGAAAATCACTAGCTAATCCACAAGCAAGAACATTGAGTATCTCTACTTCAAGGCAGAATTACTCATCTGGAAGTATCATAAATATTAATAACTCATAAAGTATTATTTAGTAAGAAAGCCATTTGATTAATCTATTCATTGTTTTTCTTTTTTTGCCTACTAGTGATTTTTAAATATCAAGCAGTAAAGCTCACTTTAGAAAAGTGTTAGTAAGTAATTTTATTCAGAACTTGTTTGGGTTTGGGCTTTTTTTCCTTCATGGTTTGTTGGTTTATTCTTTGAGGTTTTTTATTTTGGTTTGTGTATGGTTTTGTTGGTGGCGATTTGGGGTTTTTTTAGAAAGGTCTGGTTTGGGTTTTTTAGTAACTCCTCTACTCTGCTTGCTTTGATTTTGTTCTCACATTTGGGTAAATAAAAATTAAAAAATTAGTCAGAAGAATGTAGAAGGTTTTTAGTAATTCCTGAGACATCTGCATTTGTTTAGAATATCTGACATTTCCACTGTAAAAAGAAAATCCAAAGATACAGTTATGAACCTGGTTTTATTAAAGTACTTTGAAAATTCTGTAAATGGAGTAAATAGAAAAATAATAATTCCGATTTTGCAAAACTTGTGAGCTTTCATCACTAGACCTTAGAGAAAAGTGCATTACATTGCACTGGGAATTTTTTGTTGTTGTTGTTGAATGCCCTCAAATAACATACAGTAAGAAGAAATTGGCTCAAAAGTATCTGCAATGCAAAGAATTATATTGAAGAAGGGACCTTTTGGTTCCCTTCGTTGTTCATGGTGCATTAGGTTCAAGTAAAGTTTTCTTATTTCAGGAAATTTCATTCCTTAATTTCTCAAAATAATAGGACAGTTAAAAGATTCATTGTAGCATTTCACCATAGCTTTTGAGTTTGGTATACTTTTTTCTCTTTAATATGGTGATTCCATAGTGTGAGGGGTTTTTTGTGTTGTATGCTTTTGCAGTTTAAAACTATCCTAGTACATATGTATTTTTGGCTAACTGAATTATACAGTGAAGGAAATATTTTATTTAACATGTCAAAGAAAATATAGATTAATTAATTTTTAATATAAAAATGGTGACTTAATTACATTCTAAGTTGATCTCGGCATCCCAAAAGCATTTGAAAATATATTCGCTTCAAAAATATGTTAAGGGTTTTTGGTTTTTTTTAAGGCAGAATATTGTTCTTTAACTCATCTTGTAACAGTTGCTAGTACACATATTAGAAAATGCTAATTGGTTGAGTACATTCACAAAGTGCTTGGATAAAAGGATTCCGGCATGATAAATTGTTGTTTCTGACTAGTATTTAACTTCATTTTCTGAGGTTATATATTGAATGAAGGAAAATATAATTTACATGTTGCTATTTTAACTCAGGGAGTTAGGATCAATTTAATCCTGTAGTGAGAGAACTACTTGGTATGTTGAAGATACACATGAAAAATCCTTTTTTTTTTCATTTTGTTTTGTTAGGTTTTTAAATTTTATTTCAGTCAGTCTTAATCTCTTGCCATAAACCATTTGCCTGGTTACTATAGTACAGATCTCTAAGTGTTTTTAAGTAGCTTCTAATGTAAAATATTTGAAAATATTTAAATGTGTATAGAGTTAAGGAATGTGTCATGCCAGAATTTAGGCTGCTAAAACTCCATATAAATATTGACAACTGTATGGTTAAGGCAGAAAGAATATCAAGTACTGCAGTTAAAGCTATTTTAGTGGTCTGTGATACTGTAAACTGTGAGACTAATTGCTTCTCATCACTCCTGGCTTTCTAAATCTTCAGAAATAAACATCTCATAATTGCAAATAATAGATGTTTATGTATTCATTAAAGAGTTACATGTGAGCTGAATTCAGTAGGAATATTTATGTATGTATGGGTTGCATATATATGATAAAATTGTCTATCATGAAATAGATGAAATTGTCTGACTCCACTCCCTCTGGTGACTGCAGCCCTTATTTAGTTGGATGAATACTTAGGGACATGGTTTAGTGTGGACTCATCAGTGCTGGATTAAAATTTGGCATGATGATTTTATAGGTCTTTTTCAACCTAAATGATTCTGTAATACTCTCTACAGCCTAAAAACATCTGTGCAATTTTCCAAATGTATTATAGATACTCTTGCATATTAAAAAAAAATACGAACACATACAAAACCCCAGTCTTCTCCCCAGCCCCCAACAAGAAAATTTGAACATTTTCTACCAGAGAAAATGAGGAAACAGGTTAACAAAATATCCCTGTGCCTGTGTTATATACAGAATTAAATTGTCAGTAGATTCTTAAGCTGGTTTTCTAAACTGATCATGCTCGCAGAGTGTCGAATCTTATCTTAAGTAGGTTAGCAAGGGATTTATATGGAAATGCAATTTTGACTGTAGTAAAAAAGAAGGTGTCATACAAAGGCTGTGAAGCAGAGGTTTACATAGTGCAATATTGTGTCAAAAGAGGTTTAAAAAAAGATGCAAAATAGTGAAAATCTAGAGGAGAGCAAAACCACATAAGCCTTCTTTATGTAGTTATTTAGTATAAGAATTGGGAACGTGATTGCCTAAGATGGTAGGCATCCAACAAGTAATCTGTTTGCTACTCTGGCATGAATAAATGTTTGGAGAAAGTGTCATATTTTCAAAATTTGTTTTGTATTATGATTGTAATTCTTCCCAACCAAGACATGTGGTAGAGATGTATTGGTTGGAGGGAATTTTAATAGTCTTTTAAAACTTGCTGAGTAGGCTGTTTAAGAAATACTTGATGCTGAACAAAGATTAATATTGTGTTCTTGTTCATGAATTGTCAAGCTAATGCCTACTTTGAGTAACATACGTGTTAACTGGGTTAGAGCAAATGTACATCTAGTGCAGTATCTTTGTTCTAAGAGTGCTTGGAGAAGATTGCTAAAGAAGCAAAAGCGTATAAGTTTCTTCTAAAATGTTTTCTCTTCTTTAGTGATTTTTTTCTCAGAGACTGCCTCTCTTTAATAGCTCTTGATGGATGCCTCACTCATAGTTTGATTACTTTTTGGACACATGTGGAATTAGCATCTAAGATATTCTGTTTCAGAGACACAATATAATGTGTTGTGGATACAAGTGCTATCTTTTTTTCTTCATTATGCACACCTCGTATTTAGTTTATTAAGTTTTGTATGATAAAAAACCATGAACAGTTGTTCCATATTTCTTTCCTCTGAAACAGTTTTGTTGCATTTGCTTTTTTTTTCTTAAGGTCCTGACGTATCTGTAGTCATCTCTTTTCCATTCTGAAATCCCCCAGTCATTTAATAGCTACTTGTATGGAAAACCTCCTACATCTTTGGTCATTCTTGTTGTGCTTCTCTGTTCTTTTTCAATTTTTTTTGGAAGTTTTTTTCACAGAGGGAGGGACAAAAAGCAAACAGTCAAGTTGCTTATGCAACATGGATTTATGCAGTGTCATAGGATTTTTTTGTCTGAGTACCAGTCTTTACCAAATAATTCATTCTATTATCATATTGTCAGGACTGAGTAGATATTTTAAAAAAACTGCAAAGTGTACTGTAAAGGTCTCATACCTGAGCAATGCTAACTAGTTGAGAGCCTATCATTCTTTAAACAAGGTTTGGCACTTTTTAAATTTCCTTCATGCAATACTTTCAATACTGAATTAAGTATATTGAATTTGGCATGCCAGTATCATAAGTAAGGTCTTTAAGCAAATCAGCTTTTATGTTTTACTACCTAAACTATCTGATTAGTTGTTCTCCAGAAATCCTGTCCCAGAAAAAATTATCACTTTGTTTCTGCTTCTCCTGGATGATGTTGAGCAGTGTGAGTTTCAGTGGAGGCCCAGGTGCAACTCCGCTGGTGACTTTTCTTCCTGAGAGACCTGCCAACAGATTCCAAGATCTGGTGTCTGTGAAAGAGTAGAAAATACTATGAGTATGACTGTATTATACAGGTCTGAAGAGCTGAGAGTCACAGCTTAATCCAATCTGTCTTTAGGTTGTCCTTTAACCTTTGTGCTGATCTTCTTAGATGCATAGCCCATTGCCTGCTTTGATCTTGGGGAAACATACCAGATATGCAAAGCTGGGAGCAGAGTGTCCACAGATACGGATGTATGCTCTCAGAATATGTCACTGAGCTCAATGTGAAGTCTTGGTCCTTTGCACAAACACCTGTTCTTAAGAGGAGTAAAACTCTCCTGAGTGAATAACAAGAGTTAGAAGCCTCTGTACCGTCAGGCAACAGAGCCTACCTTGAGTTCTGCTTGCTTTCTTTTTCCCCTCTAAGTGTAAATGCACACTTCACCAGTTGATAGATTTTTCAGAATTTCTTTCATACTAAAACTACTTTCATTTATGCTTATTTCTATGTTAAGATTTCTGTGAGGAGCTGCTTCATAACTCTTAGTCTGAGGATTTCAGGGAGCTACTCAACAACAGTTGCATGGACCCCTTCTTTTTATGTGGAAATATGGTAGTTCTGCTGTGCTGTAGGCTTTCTAACCACATTCACAGTTCAGCTAATTTAATCCTGAATTACTGTTTTAGAATACTGTCCTCTCGTTCTCCCGGCAGAACTGGATGAGGAGATGTTTTTTACAAAATTGGGTTATTATAGAATTCAGGACAGGTCCAGAGATCTTAAATGTTTAGAAATTCTATTACCATTCTGGGAAAAAAGCCTTGACATTTGAAAGTGAAATGAAGGTACACAATAAATAAAATTGGCAAATTATTACATTTATAAACTGAGAGCTTCATGCATAAAACTGTGAATTACCAGGGCTGTCAGCTCTCCTCTTAAAATTCCCATTTCATTATTGATTAGTTCCAGAAATACTTCATAGATTGAAGCATTTTAAGTGTTTCATTTTAGGCAACAGCAAGTGCGCAGTATTGGTGTTCATCATCTGTATTTGCCATAAACAGGAGCATTAAATTTGGATCTATACTAGTAAAATTAGTTGAAAATATTGATGCTAACTTATAGCATTTAGATAAAATGGTTTTACTTGAACTAGTCATGTGCAAATACAACAAGCATACAGGAATTGATTTTTGCATAAACTCCTATTTTTGTTTAGACAAATTCAGCAACATATTCTACCATAAATAAGGTCAAAACCAATTAACACTTCCGTGTTCTCTGGATAAGAAAGCTGTGTTTAACACCCAACTTCATTTCCTGTGAAATTTTCTTTTCAAGAGAAAAGAAAACATTATAAAGAGTGATGAACTAGATGTCTTTTTAATTATGTTTTATTCCTAATGCACATTACTGACTGTTCTTACCCAAATACCATTTTTATTAAGTTATTGCCATATATATACTTTGCAATATAAATTAAAAGTACAACTCATAACACATTTTTTTTCTGTGCCCATATTTTTGGATAATATAGTGTTAGGATTTTTTAATTTGTTCATCATTATGACTTCATTGCAAAAGGGTGATTTAAATTTGCAGATATTTTGAGATTCATTTTAGCTATTCAGTTGTTAATCTGAAAAACAGAATAGGAAGCATTCTCTCAGATCAGAAGAAATATTGGTACTTTGGAATATACCAAACTTCTACAATGATGGAATTTTTGTATTTGAAACTAATTTTTCTGGCTCACAGAGAGAGGGCATTTGATAATATTTGAGGTATTATGTCCTCTGCGTCCCTATGATTTAATAGATC
Source organism: Oreocharis arfaki (assembly GCA_013398015.1). Taxonomy (NCBI): domain Eukaryota; kingdom Metazoa; phylum Chordata; class Aves; order Passeriformes; family Paramythiidae; genus Oreocharis; species Oreocharis arfaki. The sequence goes on along the minus strand of VZRR01010919.1, from coordinate 1,446,796 downwards.
CCATGGAAACAAGGAACTGCAAAAACTCATTGCGTTTTGGGTAATACATAAGCCAAGCACTGAATATTTATGCTGCAAAATAATTAAAAATAGCTGAGTTAGCTTTCAACTAACTAGTTTAGATTAAAAAAATGTTGAGTTCAGCACATAGTTTACATGATCTAATCCACAGCAATCTCCAGCAGGAAAGGTGTCTTCTTTTAACTAAACAAGACATTTTTGATATCTTTATACTCCACAGTGGACCCACTTTAAACATTTGACTAGTAAGTTTTTCTGAGGTCATGTGTTATTTGGTGAGACACCATTAATTTAATTGATTTCATTGACAGCAACTAGAAAGTAGGTAAATGATGATAGCACTGGTGGCAAGAGTTGCCGAGGAGACGAATTACACGAGGGGGCAGTTTGATACAGTGATAGAGGGAAAGAAATTTGCTAAACAAAAAGATGTAGAAGAGTTTATAATTGGAAACCACTCCCTCAGAACCTGAATCTGAAAGACGTGATCCTTGGTCATTTCTCTTGGCTGACACCAAATAACTGGGGAGTCCCTGGCAGGAATACTTTAGTGTTGCTTGTAGAAAGACAAGAGGCTGTGGCAGCTCTTAGGCCTCCAGTTTCTTTGATCAAATCGGACATTCGTATACTCTTGAGATTTAAATCTATGTAAGCTGGGCTTTCGCTAGTGCTAGATGGTGGGATTTTTATTAGTATCCTCTTTTTAATATAATTTATAATTAAAGTCATTCAGTTAAGGTATTAAAAGGAGTTTGCCTATACTTTACTAGACTTTTTGTTACTGCATTATGAAATTTTAATTATCTTTGCACATATGCCTTGGTGTTCTGTCTCATTTGATGAGGAGAATGGAGAATGAATCATAAGTATAGTGCAAAAATAGCTTTTGTCTGTTAAAACTTCTGTGTCTTTTATTGTTGGTGCTGAAAGGTGTTTAGTGAACAAGACAGATAATTACAATAAGAAAAAAGAGAAAACTAATGGTAAACAGATGAGTGTTTTTAAGTGGAAAAATTGTCTTTGCTTTTGAATCAAAGCTCCTAACTAGTGCAATGCATCAGACTAATAGTTTATTCAATTTAGATGAATTGTTTAGCTGGACACGATTGCATATTCCTCGTGTTCAGGAAAAGGATGCATTTGCAGAGGCTCTGGGTGGTCTTAGATGAAACTGGAGTAAACTGAAGCTGTACTTTGAACAAATGAAATGGTATCCAGATAAAGAAGAGTGTTGTGTTGGGAAGCTAGGTGTGTTGAACACTTGGACAGTTTAACCTTCCTTTGGCTCACTTCCCCTGCATTTACTGTCTGATGTCAGTATTACTGCTCCCTAGACTCACACTGAGACATGAAGTCATGCTGGCAGAGTTTGTAAAACATGTAGCTCTCCCTTCAAAGCTCTTGATGAAGACTTGAGGGATACTGTTAAGAGCTTTTCAGCAATCCATCTGGGCTGCATGGACTGGATCACCTTTGCCTTTTGCAACCGTAACCACTAGCATTAATAATTCAGATTTTTTACAGACTACTTCATAGCTGGGATTATTGATTCACAGAACATGTCAGAGGGGAATTCTTGCAGGCATTTGGCCAAGCTCCTTTATTCATGTTCCAATTGTGGTCTACCTGAATCCTTGTCTGCAAAGCTGATTTCTAGACAGCTGAATCCCTGTATTTTCACATGGACTTACTCTGTCCCAAGTGCAAGACTTTTCATTTGTCTTGGTAGAATTTCACAGTTTGTCAGCCCATTCCTTCTGTTTATAAAGTTCCCTCTGAAGGGCAGTCTTGTAGAAATCTGCTCCTTGATCCTGTGGATTTGGGGACAGCTGCAAGATTTCTGAGGGCCCATTTTGTCCTGTCGTCCAAGTCACTAATGAAAATGTTAAGTGGTATTGAAATCACTTGTAGTAAGATGACCTTTGGTCCATGAAATGCTGACCCTTTGAGCCTGAAGGCAGGGTAAGATACTTGCAGTTCACTCATGCTATCCACCCCTCCCTACCTGGGGTTCCACAGTGTTCTGAGTGACTGAACCAAAGCCTGGCTAGAGTAAACGATGTTCACTACTGTTCTATTCACGATATTGCTCATCATTTCACAGTAGAAACCATTTCAGGTTTAAATTCATATGTCTAGCCTGCTAAATGTCCCCCAAACAAAGCTGAATAAATACAGCTTTTTCACTTCTCTAGGAAGTCCTCTGATGTTAACATTGTGTGTCTGTCTTTACAGCCTGCAAATCTGTTAACATTGCATTTTTAAAATTGTTTTATAAAATTATCATTCATTCTTTACTAGTCTCTGTATTTGAATTTACCATCATCACAGGGTGCATAATTTGAAGCGATTTATTCAGAGTTCAAAAATTACCATGTACTTTTATCATATAACACTATTCATGAATACTTATGTGTGCTACTGTTTTAATGAAAAATATTATTTTCAAATTTATGGCATTCCTTTTTCTGTCATTTCTAATTTCCAGTACTGGGTGAACCTTGTGCTAGTGATGTGCTAAACATTTGGAATTGGTCTTATAATTAATCCTTATTAGCTTTATTCCTCATTAGATTTCCTGTGAGGATTTAGAAATTGTAGTGTATAATCCTCCCTTATGTTTATTTGTATTATAAACCTTATGTGCATTCTTGAAACTGAAATGTCTTTGTTTGAAAGTAGTCAGTCATCATGGTTCGTTATTTGTATCTATCTTAAGGTTTTACAGACATTTTAAAGAAAAGTACTATTAATGGTTAAGTCAATGAATATAATTGATAATAAAATGTCAGTGTGAGGTATCTTTTAGAGTTGAATTAGTCCTGAAGGTGGGAGTGTTTTTTTCATTCTTGGCTTTTTTCAACATCACCTTTTAACCCTATTATTGTTTACCTAGAACTATATTTACTATATGAAATTCCATTATATCTCATTCATATAGAACGTAGGGGCAAAGTTATGACAGAGACATTCGTGAAGGTTAAGAAAAGAAAGTCTCTTGTCAGTAGTTTATGCTCACTAATCAGCAGCTTTCACAATAGCTAGAGCTTTGTATGCTCCTGAAAATTAACAGCTCTTGAAAGTATCCAAAGTAGAAACTGGACGTGGTCTGATATTAAAAATTGTATTTAATATCAGATCTTTTGTCCATAAATTGTTTTCCTTATCCGTCTCAGAATTAGATCAAAAGTGAGATTAAGGACAGAGAAACTGATTTTGTAGTGACTGAATTTTTGGCAGAATTTTAGTTTAAATTTCTCTGCTGATGTAGCTTGTGGAGAGTATCTGGTCTTTTGTCTGCCAGATGAGTAACAGGAGACCTGGGGATAATCTCTCTCTCAGAAAGATGAGAAAACTGATGCAAATGGTGATGTCCAGTGAAGTTGGAAAAAAAGGACTTCAGCCACATACACAAGCTGAAGTGAGCTTCTTAGTAGACAACAAACAGATGGGAGTTGTATAATAGCTGAAAAAAGCTACATATTTTGGTGTAAGCCCAGGAAAGTGAGTGGAATCAACTTGAGGAAAGCAAAGAAACTAACACTTTGACTGCGTGTAGAACTTGCAATCCATAATAAAAATTGCGTTATAGCTGCAGGGGGTGGAGTGTCTGTGGAAATCAAGGTCGTTGGAATGAAATACATTGTAGAAAAGCTTTTCATTTTTTGATTTAATACAAATTCTAATTCAATTTTCTAATTTTTGTATAGAACTTCTGAGGGGTTATTAATTTGCCTGGTCCTATTTCACCCTAGGAAATCCTGTCTTAATTTCATTTACATTTTATAATGAAGTTGTTCATAAGTAAACTTTCTGTATGTGTGGAAAGATAGACATGTACCAAAACTTCATCCTTTAACTTTGTGCTTGTATCTTTGGATTAAATATGTGGTTATCATAATCACTGTAATTTTCTTTGACAGCAGTGGTTTGCCTTTTATCAGTTGCAGGATGCTTGTGTTCTGATAATGCAAATTTTTTATCTGATTAGGGTGGCTTTATTATAAAGCTGTGTTACTGCAGTAGATCATAGACTCTGCTTCTAGAGCTATGGATTCTGCTTGATGCTCAAATTCAGACTACATTTGGAGCTTAGACTGCAGACTTTAATCTATGTGTTATGTGTCTCATTGTGTTCCAGCCTTGTTTGTGGAACACTTTGGCCTTGTTCCAGCCATCCCAACACACCGTCTTTCCTTTTGTCATTTGTCTTCAACCATTCTTCCTTAAAAGTGCTGCAAAGAAGAAGCATTTTTCCATGTCAGGCATTTGTCAGCAGACATTCAGTAGGAATTTTTATATTTTAGATGATGTATCTTCCCATATCTGAAGCCTGATGAGATGGCTCACCACCGTAAGTCCGGATTCTGAGGGATTGTCAAAGAAAGACTGATCTGGAGTAGGGGGAAGTGAGACTAAGTTTGATTTTCTAAAACTATGTGAAAACTTTAAAATAAAGTTTTAATCTACATCTGCAATATGCATTGGCATGTTCTGTGCCTGACTGAGAAGATAAACTGTGAATCTGCACAATCTTGGATGGGATGGTGGGAAAGCTCATGTTTCAGCTGAGGAACTGTTCCAGAGATGACGAGACTTGACACTGTAGGCAGCTGAATGCTGTTCCAGGTCTTGTCAAAAAGCTAAACAGGAAAATCTGAAAAGAGTGATGTAAGAAGTGGTTTCTAGAATCTTTGCTTTATAGAGGTTTTAAAGGTCTGGTGACCCGTGGTGACCCATGGTGACTGGGTCCATAGCAGATGACTTCTACAGGATATACATGGAGAGACATAATCACAAATATTGTTACGTATTTGATACACCAATGGAAAAGTCTGAATAGTTTCTAGTGTCAGTTTATATTGGCTAAAATTTATATTTGTGATCAGTGTTTTGAAAACAATTTTTTTCTCATTTTGGAACAAACTGAAAAGTCAGTAGCGATAAACTCTTCTCCCTTCACCTCACCCAGTGATGACACCAAGTAAGTTAGTTCCAGATGTAACGAAAGCCAGCTGGTGCTCCCTTCAGTATCTAGAGCTATTGCATAAATAGCATATCTGAATGTATTTAAGAAGGGACAAGAAGAACTAACAGGATCAGTGGATGTGAGTAGTAAGGTAGAGAAACAAAAGGGGAAGTAGGACTGGGGAGAAAAAAAAAAAAGAGAATAAGAGATGAAATCAAAGGGTAGGGAGAGGGAAAGAAAAAACCATAGACTATTCTAAATGCATCTGAGATTCTGTGTAGCTGGGAAAGCAGCTAGAAGAAAAAGCAAAGATTTATTAACAGTTTTTAAATGGAGGTAAATCAGAGAAGCTGCCAAAATACTGATTTTGAATGTAACAATCTCTTGTGAGGTTATGTACACATATAAATGTATGATTATTGAGAGAGGGAAAGACACTGAAGTCACGGGGTGTCAGCCTCGTGGTTTTCTTTCTATGAAGTGTCATTCTCATATATTCTTTCTTTTTTACTTGAAGAGAGATTTTTTTTTAAGCTATTATTGAAAAGTAATCATTTTTTCTTTTGAGGGGAACAGATGGCATGAAATGATAAGTATTTTTTAAGAATTTCCATGGGGAAAAGTATTCTGGTTTTAAGAGTTTTATCCACCATGATGAATTCCACTTTACTTGGGCTATTTAGAAGCCTTGCTCAGGCTGCTCACAGCTGCAAGTACATCCCAATTTTGGAAATCTGTAGCTTGATCCGGCCTCATTGCATTTCTTCCTCACTATTTTGTGAAGTTTTTGTTGCCACTCATTACAGATTCTGGTACATCAGAAGAACATTCAGTGTTCTCTTCAGCAGAATAATCTCTTTGTAGAACTTGTTTCTGTCTACGTCATTCCAAAACTGAAAAATAAGCTACTAAATTTATAAATAACTCAAAACTCGAATAAATGCAATATTATGAATATTTTTTGGCAAAAAAAACCTAAACCACACTGATATTTAACTGAAGAAACACAAGTAAGAAAACAAGGAAAATAAAGGCTTTTTCTTGAACATTTTCTCCCTTCCTAACTAAATATAATCATAATTTAAAGACAGTGATATCTGTGCAATCACGTATGTGCCTGTGATGCAAGATCAGTGGCATACCCATCTTAGGGCTTTGCAGTTTAATGAATATGTTTACAATGACTGTAGAAAGCAGTCATATCTTTCTTTACTTTTTGCTATCTGATCAGTCGCTATAATAATCAGCATTTCCAGAATCTACAGGAAAAATTGTTAAAATACATTTTAAAATATGTAATTTTTGTGTAGATAATTTCTAGTGCACAGAAATATGTCCCAGACGAGTTGGTGAAATGCACAGAAGCTGACAGCATGCACAGAAGTATCAAATTGAAGCTTTTCAGAAACTTGGTGATGTGCATAAGTTGGTGTTAATGTGATGTTATCAGCAAAACTAGAGAGGTGTTTTGGAAATGGTGCATTACGTTTGGCAAAAATGAACAATGCTCCTTCTCAAGAAGAAACAGGATAGGTCATGTTAATAATGAAATGGAAAATTTCATTCAACCTAAATAACTTCCAAAATTTTTTCAATTACTATCTTTTTTATGTGCCATTCCCCTCTCCACTCTCTTCTGCATTTTTTCCCTCTTTTGTACATCTTAAATACCTTTCTCACCACCGTTGCAGAGACTCAGCACAGCAATTCTGGAATATTTGAAGTTCAGCTTTGTGCATCTAAAATACTAAGTTTGGAAAATTAGGCACTGAGATGCCACGAAAGAGTGCTGAGACTAAATTTAACATCCCATCAATGTTGCATCAATACCTGATATGCTTTCTGCTGTTATTGTTCTTAAAAACTGTCACAGCCCAGTTCTGCAACAGCTCTTATTAAAAATACACTAGCATAGCAAGAATTATTTTTCTCTTTTAAAAGGAAACATCTGAAACTCAAGCACAGACAGTATTTTTTGGTGACAATGTCAGTGTTGTTGTGGAAAGTCATCTTATTCTCCATATTCTGAACAAAGGGATGTATTCTCCATTGAATTTACGATGGATATAAGTGTAAAGTGTTCAGTGTTGAACATTAAATGAGAAAATTTGTTGCAAGTCTGTGAGGTTTTTCTAAATTCTAGTACGTCTCGTTTGAAGTACACGTGCTAATACTGCTCTATGATCCACTAGATTTTTGTTTCTGCTTAATTTTTGCACAGGTCATTTTTAGCATATGCTCTCCTCTTAGCTTAAAATAGAAAGAAAGGCATTTTTCATAGATTTTTTAGAAGTAGCTATTGCTGCAAGAACAACTGTGTTTAAGAAAATGTATCAGAAAACATTGAAATGCTATGGATGCACAGTCATTATTCATATGTGTCCCTATGAATGATCATTGCTGTGGGTGTGATATCACATATCAGGACAGGTATGATTGGAATAGGTAATTTGGCATATTTTCTTAAACAGTAATGTATCATTTTATTTGAGAGAACTTATCATATTTTCTGGACTGTTTATGTTTCTGTTACTTGGGAAATATTTTTATGTACAAGTATTTTAACTATATCTTACTAATCTAAAGTGTAGCCTTTAAAATGGGATTTAAGTCTAAAAATGGGAATATGTTGTCTGAAAATTATTATTTCGTTTACTCTGAGATTTTTTTCTGAACACAATTTATAATTAACTTTTGCAGCAACTTTATAGGCTAGAAATATATTGTTGTCTAGCTTGAAATATTGAATCTATAAAAGTTGAAAGTTTATATATACACATAAACCCAGGCTACCATATCTGACTACTTTCAGATCAGCAGTTCCAGTAACATGCATCAAATCAAATTGTAAGCCATCACAATAACTTTGAAATTTCCCTTAGGATTCACTGAATGGTGCATGAAATCAGTTACAGAACATACTGAGAGGATATGTTCAGGTTGGGCTGGCAGTTTCAGTCCACTGAGATGATAGTAGAGACGGGAGGGAGAGAGACTTATTATTTGCCACTTCGTTTACTGTCTCTTCAAGAGACTTAAATGCATAAAAGCTGAAGTTCCATTCTTCTTCATGAGGAGAAAGAACTAGTCTGTCAATCGGGACATGCAAAGTGTGGATTGTTTTGCTTATGCCTAACAAATCGCCCATGAGGAACAGGCAGTTGACATTACGGGAGTAGATCAGTGATTTCCCTTGCAACGGAAGACTTTGAAGCTGTATAGATCAGGAGTTACCTTTATTGGCTTGGGTCTTCCCTTAAGCTGGAAAAGTTCTCATAACAATTGAATGCAACCTCACAGGGTTCTCAAAACAGTGTAGTCTGTCGGGTGAACCCTTTATCTGCACTGTTGTAAATACCCTTAACAAATGTAGTAGTGATACTTTTCAAAACATGCTCAGTATTCCTGTAGTACAGATACAAGAACATGAGGCAAAAACTGATACATCCTGATTTTGTGCACATTTGTTTGAAACACAGGGCCTTGAGGAGGTGTTTGAGTCAATGGACCCAGCAAGTGAAATTCATTTAATTAAAGTGAGAGTTAAATTTAAAACACGTGTGTAATGAGCTTGGAAATTTTGTTTTGGCTTAATCAGTTTTTGAATTTGAAATTAATGAAAAGTGATGATTGTTGATTTTAATAAGGATGGCCATGATTAATTTCTTTAAAAATGTTAAAACATTTGTAATATGTAAGGAATGACATTCAGAGGAAATCCTATTAAAATCAATTAAAAATATCAGAGGGGCAAAATTATTTTCAAGAGGTAATACAAACTGTTTATTAATTCAGTTGCATTGCAGTTGATTTATTTGTTTCATTCAAAATGTTTAAATCCCTTAAATTATGGTCTCTTAATTTACTGAATGAACTAACAGTTAAAGAAACTTTCATTCTGTAAAGAAAATTTAGAAATCGCATTTCCTAGGTGATTTCCAGTTAAAATTAATAAATATGCCTAACACTATAAAAAAAACCTGTACTGGTCCCAGGTCCAGTCATTCCAATGCTTTTTTTCAACCACGAACTTGAGTTGATGTCTGGAGAAGTGTAAGAATAATATCGTTATAATTTTTCCTTACTGTCTCAAGTGTTTGCGTAATCTGCACATGTAAGCTTCTGGAATCTACAATAACCTTTGGAAAAGATTTTTTTCAGATGTATCACTTCAAACTGCTGCCCTTCATTTTGAACCTGGCCTCTCACTTATTTTGATGGCTTTCCAGTGTTAGAAGAAACCATAAGCTATGATATCCAAGATTTTGTTGACTTCTGTCAAAGTTCTTTCCATCATTAGTTTTACTTTTTAAATAAAAATTCAAGCTTATCTGATTTTTTAATATATATTTAAACTGCTCCATACCTTGATCACACTTGTTTTTCCTCTGAGCTTTTACCTACCTTGCAGAGGGCACAGAGCTGCTTATGGTATTCATGTCTACAAATCATGAAGCACAATTATTTTCAGGTTTTCTTTTCTTTTAGTTGCTTTCCGAAGAATTCCTAGTAATTTATTTGAATTTTTGTCTGCTGGAGGGGACAGAGTTGATAATGACTGCTTATCATCACTCCGCTGTTTCTCTCCTGACAAATGAACTTGCAGCCCATTAATCCAAAAGTCCTTTGGCTCCTTCTTACAGTTGCAGTCTACAGTCGTTCTTACTATTTCTGAGAACCATTAAATGACATAGACTTTGCTTCAATGGTAAGCACTTTATGAGTATGTATAAACTTTTCAAACCTATAATAATCTATGATTTATTTAGTAAATTTATTTATTTCAAATTATTTTAAAGAATTTACTTTAAAGATATTTGCTTGTCTAGTCATTTTTGGTCTTAAAAAATCAAAGATGAAAGCTGTTTCAGTAATAAAAGAATTTGATGCTAAATTCGCTGAAGCAAGAGGTCAGCTGATATATTCTACTTTGTACTTTTAAAACAGGAAGTACTTTTAATGTTTTTAGAAATTTGAATAAAATATACTGTATTCTTGTGAGAGGAGGCAGAAACCTTGTGGTGTAAGCTTTAAATTTGTCTTTTAGAGGAGATTTAAGTTCTCCCATAAAATAATCATTTCCGAGGACAACCTATCAATCATTCGCTATTAATTTAAGAGACTAGTAGTATAAATAAATGTAGAAATTAATGTGTTTGCTTTCATGTTATCTGATAATGTTCTGATGGAATTGGTTTCTACAGGGCTTCCTAAAAACAGGAGCTATTACAATATTATATTTTTTAAAAAAATGTTTTTCAATTGTCTTGTCAGCAAAGAGAAAAGAACAATAAGTGATAATTATAGCGTTAAGAACTTTCAGCTTTTTGTAACAACAGTATTGCCTGAATTTCAATTGAAACTCTGCAGCTAAAACATTAAGGAGTCATGGAAGAGTTATTTATGCTTTTTTAGTGTTTTATGGGGGGAGGTTGTTTGTGTGTGTGCTTTTAAATGGATTTTTGGAACAGAAGGACTTATTTGCTGGCTAGAAAACAGCCGCTCATGAGCCACGTTCTGTTACTTTTCATACTGAAACATTTTACTAAATATGTGAATAATATGTTTACAACAAGTTCAAAGCAGAATATACAGCAGATAATGACAAAATTAATCATGCTAATGGTGATGTGTGCTAATTTTAAAATTGCTGTAAAAGAGCAGCAAAATGACACTGATGAAAAAGCTTTTGTTATGTCTTTTTAAGGAAAGTAGGATCAATGCCAGAAGAGTAAAAGGCACATTACCTAGCTGCCTTTCAGCCAATTCAAACCACCAAGTAATGTTATACATTAAGTACAGAGTTTACTATAGTTCATGGACAAAAGGCTTTTTGCTTGATTTTAAAAGTTGTTTTATTTTAAATTAGGTTTGAAATAGGCAAACAAAATAAATACATGCTTGATGTTGTCTTAATTCTAAATAGTGGGTACCATTTGGCGTGATGTTCATTAGTTTAAACTCAGAAGAGTTTTGTTGCTGCTTTGCATAAATACACAGAACTTATGGAAGCAAATGAGAAGATTCAAATTGCACATTTGTTAATGGAGTTAAATTAACCAAGGCAATCTACAGTTGAGTAAGAACTTCCTCTCTTGCTCTCTTTAACAAGACAATCAATTATAAAGTGATACACAGACTACAAATACAACATACATTTTAACTTTTAAAACCTTTTATTCAGGGTGATACTGTGGTTTCTCTATACTCATCCTTAGGAGACAGTAAGGAACTACTTAGCCTCAATAAATTTCATATACTTCAGTGTTTCTCTTCCTAGTAGCCTGATTTGGCATTGTAAGACCACAAATGAATTTTATGGTTGTGTATAGTCTCCTACAGGTTATTTTGGGCCATCAGAGGAGTTGGAGATTAGATTTTTTCATGTATAGGGAAAGAACTGAAATAGCCCTGCTTCTGCTCTTTATTCTTTAACTTCTTCAGAAAGCTCAAATCCAAGTATAACAACTCTTTGCCTAAATGTGCTTAATTTAGAGCATCAAACTGTTCCATGTTATGCACATCAACCCAATGTACTTAGGATTAAGCGAGCAGAATTGTTGGTCAAAGCACTGTACAGCTGTTACTATCTTTTTTTTCCTAACAGAGCCCTACCACCCCACTCTGTTTTAAAAGTGCAATTGTATAATTTTATCTGTTGACTTACAAGAATATTGATAAAGCTTAGCTCACACTAAGAATGGCAACCCAAGATGTATGAGTCTTGAAAAAAAACAATGCTAAAATAAGGTTCCATTATTTCTTTATCTGTATTGCCGTTGGGATAGTTTTGCAACATGTCAGCTTTGAAAACTCCTTTTTCCTGCCCTTCTCAGTTTGCTTACTACATTTTGGTCAAACTGAGAAAATTCAGGCGCTTACATTCTAATCTAATTGATCCTCATTTGCAGTATTTCTTGATTCAGTTGGAGTGATATCATTTTGCATTTGATTTCAGTAAGTTTTGATTATATTTTTTGAAAGATATCAGGAAGATGTTTGTATTAGAAAGTACTTAGAAAATTATAATATAAAAACTGTTCATAATTTTATCTCATTTTAACTGAAGGACAAGCAAAAATCGGTCTATAGAATAGATTCTGGATAACTAAAGAGAAGCAATGAGGAAAAAAAATGCTTTCATAATTTTCACTTGGCTTCTTTACGTATTAGAATCTGTTTAGTCAACTAAAATCCTGAGAGTTAGTACTGATAAAGTGAATAAGGACGTGGATGAAAGGGAGATGATATGGCTTCAATGAAATGGGAAAATACCACTTTGAGAAGGAGTTATTATTGAAGCTCCCCAAAGACCACCTGGGAAGCAAACTTATTTAAAGATTGGGACTGGATAACCTTAAACCCTGTCACAGTAAAATTGATATGAAAATTAATGTTACAAAGTACAAGTTCTTATACTTGCTTTATAGTAAGAAATTATACTTCAGGCTGAGAAGTAATCTGCTGGAAAGAGCAGAGTAGAAGAAAATTGTGTGGACCTGTCATGTACAGGGCAGCTCTGAGGAACAGGATGAGATCTGTGTGAAAATGGCAATTGCATTCTCCAGACATATTGGGTGAAGTCTTTCAGGAAAAGATATGGATTAGTTGATATATTCCATTTCATTAATCCTAAAGATTATGTACAGTTTTCTTTCACGCATTTTCAAGAAGGATAAATTCCAGATGGATCAAATACAGTGATAACTTCAGTAACAAAAACAAGGTGGGAGGACCCAGAAGAACTTGGCTCAGGACCATAAAGAAGGATGAAGGGTAGGGGAGCTTGCAGAATGTCTTCGGCAGCCAGGGAATTTATCAAACCCTTTCAACCATCTAATACACATTCCTCAACCAGTGCAGGAATGTCTTGTATTTAAATTATTAGTTTTGATTTGGTTTTCTTGTTTGGGGTTTATTGGTTGGTTGGTTGGTTTTGGTTTTGCTTTGTTGTTTAAAATTTTTGATATTTTTCAGCCTCTTCAGTAAGAGTTCCTTTTTCCTAGTCAATGTTAAAGCTCTAAAATGTCTTCCCAATAGTTAATATTTACTCTACTTTCACTCCTTTTGTCTTATTTTGTAATAGCTTTATTTTATTTGCAACTAGATATTTTTACAGAGTTGTCTGTTGTCTTCACCTCCTAACTATACCTCTAGCTTTTATTTAAATGTTTGAGTTGTTTCAGTTTGGGGTTTTTTCGTTTGCATTTCTCCCCTTTACCTGAAAGAGTGTATCCAGTAACTTCTGTAATTAAGAACCAGGGATGTGTGTCAGATTGATATTGCATCTGGAGGAGCTGCAAACAGACTCATTAATATGGTACACCATAGTAGAGGATCCACACTTCCAAAAATAGCAAGCTGTGAGAGGTAGTCTGCTGGCTACTTAGAGTATTACTGCTCTGTAACCAACAATACCCACATTTACTTTTTTGCTTGGTGATGGTGTCAGTAAACAGAATTAATTTCGCTTTCAATTTTTTCTAAACCTTTACTCTTCTCTTTCATTTAACGCTGAAATGAACAAAGTGTGTGTGACTAAACTTCAAACAATTATTATTGACCTACAAATGCAAGGTGGAGGGAAAGCTAGAAGTCATCCAAGTCAGGAATATCTCTTAGTGATGTGACATCAGTATCTGTCTAAAAAATATTCCCTCTCAGAACGAGGTTTATTTCTTTCAAGGAGAAGAGATGGTAAATGCATCATTTAATTCCTGGGCCTGTGTTTTATATTTCCGAAGGAATGTCATAGTGCCTGAAATCTGAGACAAGTGCTACTCTATGCACCTGACAGGTTTTTGCATGTATCACACCCTTCCATCCCCAGCAGTGTTTGCCTCTTTCACTGTGGTTGCAGACAGTCAATGGACAGGAACTTTCAGGGAGTTACCTGCCAAAGATTCTGCACTAGGTGCTGCCCTGTAAGCTTAGGGCCTTTTGAGTTGGGTGGTAACTTTTTTTCCCCCTATAAGGAGAAAATATATGCAATAGTTTTCTCTCAAGAAAATAAGAAAAGCTATCATGTAACTTATATACCTTTCTTCCTATTAAATAATAATATAAATATACATAATTGTATAACGTATGAAGGTTTTTATATAAATGTGCAGTATTTTGCAGGAAAGCAGTGATTCTAGTGCATTTATTAGAATAGGGTTAAATAGGGTTTTTTCATAACTTTTAAGAAATATGTAATATCAGTGCAATGACGAGTTCCAGGTAGTACAACTGTTTCTTCCTTTCTTTTAACTCTACATTTGGCCCTTTTGTCACAATATAATCAGGAGATAAAAATTGCGAATGGCATATTGATACATTGTATTGAAGACTGAGAATTTTTTCAGAAATTCTTAGGGAGTTTCTCTGGCAAAATTAGTGTTATCATCGTATGTTGTAGTTGTTGTTGTTGTTGTTATTATCATAATTATCATTATTATTTATCATGAGGTTATAATTACTATTAAAACCAAGGCAGTTTTTTAAAAAGCATTTAAACTCTTGGTGTCAACAAAATGGTAGTCTCTCAGTTTTTATTTCAGAATATCATCCTTGCTCATGTAGGAAATATTAAATTTTGTATTTGATAGATGGTCTCTGTTCTAGTGTCATCCTCTACTTAAAAATTATAAACATCTGTAACAGTGACTGGCCCTGTTTATGTAGGCATCCGTAGTAATACTGAAGTTAATTGAAAAAAGACCTTGAAATCTTATAAAATGTAAGTTGCCTGTGTCAGTTTTCCATATGAAGGTCAGCAGTTTTCATAGACAGCCCTATAACACCAGCTGATTTCATGATCCCTTCTTCATGCCTTTCCTAAATTGAATGGTGACTTTGAAAAATACAGGTAATATAAAATTACAAATGAAATATCAGAATATTTGTCTCGCTTTCGAGGTCTTTGCATAGTGAGCTCAGTAAAGAGCTCAGTAAAGAAGCAAAATATGTGTGCTATTAGTTGGCTGCCAAAAGTTTTGAATCATTCAGTAGCCATGCAGTTATGTCTCAGTAAGTCTTCAAGGTAGTGTCAATGAAGAACCATCTCCTGTAGCATAGAACATGAAGAGCTTCTGAGGATGCAGTAGATTTTAAAAAGAACAGTAAACAGCAGAAGAGTCAATTTAATTGGTACATTTCCTCAGTGTAAGGCATTGTGTCAGGTAATGCATCTAGTTAAAAAAGGTCGGTCTCATTTGGGCATGGCTGGTGGGCACTATCACTCACATTTTGAGTCATAGAGTGCATTTCTTCTGAAAGAGGAAAGAATCTGGGGACCTCTCTTTGCAACTAAGTATAAAATTATTGTTTTTAATCACATTTTAAAAGAGTTTAATATAACTATTGAAAAGTTGAGCTTACTTTCCTGAGGATACTAACATGCTTTTCTAATGCTTGGAAGGGTGGAAGGAGGGCAGGGGGGAAAGTGTTAATTACAAAGTATTGCTTTTATGAGACTAAAAGGAACCTATAGAAGATCTTAACCTTCTTACAGATTCATTCTTTCCTATAATGAAAGAGTTAATAGATCTCTTATATGAAAGTATTTTCATAAGTAAAAGAGAATAGACACATGATGCCTTTTGTAGTTTACTTGAAGAATGAAAGATAAAAAACATAGAGATTTTTCATGCTTTCCCAGCTGAGTGGAAAAATTATTTGGATGATCTTCAGTTCCTGTATAGTTATTTTGTCTAATATGAGAAAATCCTTACAAATATAGAATTTTTATTTTTATGATAGGTTATATTTAGTCAGGCACACCACAAGTGAAGAGCTAGCTCTCAGCTGATCAGCCTGTAACTTAAAGCAATTACACAAGAGGGAAGAGTATGCAGTGTCATCAGTTTCATCAGTTTGATATGTATCACTCCTTTTTTATGCAAGTGTCCAAATGACTTCTGGACCTAGAAGTGAATTAGCCTTCTGATAATACTGGAGCTATTTAGTACATATATGAACAGAGAAAGATTCAAGGTCTGGTCTCCTGTCACATACGTCTAAATTTTTTAAAGATTTTTTTAAGCATTGACTAATGATGAACAGTTAGCCTGAAAAAAATAGAATAAAGGTTCTGAGCAGTCCACAGTGCCTGCCTGAACTGTCAGATAACTTCTGGTGTCTGGCTTTGGATACACAGTCATGTTTACTACAGTCTTACCTCTGGAATTCACTTTCATGTTAAATGCTGCTTCTTACAGGCTGATACTTGTCAGTCAATTTAATTGAAATGTCACACTGACCTTTATATGAAATACTCTGAACTTATTGGGGTTTTTGGAAGTTCTTTTTACTTTTGTTCCAGTTAAAATACTTGAATTACCAGTATACAAAAGTTCATGCTAATTAAGCTCATGAAACTGCCTGCTGATTGATATTAAAAACAATATGTTTTTTGCAGATGTAGTTCAGCTGAGTCTGCCTGAAGATCAAAAAATCAGCCCCACTGTGGCAACAGTGGGGCAGAGCGCTGTCTTAAGTTGTGCCATCCAGGGAACCCTGAGACCTCCCATCATCTGGAAGAGGAACAATGTCATTCTGAACAGCTTAGATTTGGAAGATATCAGTGTAAGTAACAGAAAGTTCTTTTTAACAGCTTTTTATCAAAACCTCTCATAAATAATAGAAAAGTGATGCATAACAAGCTACATACTCCTGCTGTTTCAAAGAAAAGAAATGGAAATGATATGCAACAAAATCTGTGTTTTCATTTGCTGTGTATTTGAACCCCTGTTAAATATAGAGAAAATATGTTTCACAGATCAATCATTTAAAAAATAAATATAGCAAAAAAAGCACATGAGGACTAGATTGCAGCCCAAACTACAGTCAGCATTATACATTCAGGATTGTACAGTCTTAAATATTTAAAAGAAGAGAGAAATCTGGGACATGAACATTCTCATGTACAAACAGGTCATTATAATAACCTTCTTTTATAATAGTTCAATAAAAATATATTTTTTTCTAGAATAAGTATTTCATAATAAAATTAGTTGTTCTTCCCATCTCTCCAAATATTCATCAGTGTATATGGTACCTCTCAAAGAAAGAAAAATGGAATAATTTATAAATCTTTTTTCAGGAAGGCAAGTGTTTGCCACCTAACTTTGCCATGACTTAAAAATAGAGGGAAATAGAAAACGAGGATTAGAATTACATCTTCCAGCAAAACTAAAAATAGGCTTTCATCAGTATTTTGTATGCTTCTAGATATGCTTTCTTTGTTTTGGCCATTTTGTATTATCAAATTTCTAAATGTGGACAGAAGGTTACATTGGGAGTTGTGCTGTTCGTCTAGCCCAAGTGAGTCTGAAATCACCTGAACTGTTATGTGTGTGGAATATTGCTACAATCAAATACCTAGTTTGTCTGGTTTTATTTCTTTTTTTTTTTTACAAATTTTTTTTTTTAAGGTGGAAGTTGTTCCCACACGTCATCTCTCTTTTATTTCTGGTTTTGTTAGTTCTGTTAGTAAACTGAGCTTCCTCACAGCGGTGCTTTGTAAAATAAGGGACAATTTCAAAGCTCAAAAGCTCATTTTGCTTGAGCGATGGCTTTAAGTCACTTGAGAGGCTTAGGATAAACCCAGCGTCATCTGAAAAGTTCTGTTAAATAATAATTGCTTTTGTTAGTTTGGTGTTAATCATATGACTGGCACTGAAAAGTGTCTTGCCCATGTTCACAAGATCCTGTCTGCAATACTTGTTACCTTTCTGTAAATATTCATGATGTTCAAAAACCATTATTTGGAGTTCTTACTAACCAGTTCTAAGTGTAATAGCTGGCATGAGCTGTAGATAGAAACAGGAAGATGCATCTGTACACACAGAATTAAAAGGGAAATGATGAATGGAAATGATGAAGCTAACAGCTCAGCTTCAGACTGAAAGGTTCTGTTGGCTCTTTTTGCAGACATGAAAAGAGCAAGTGTTTCTAAGCTTGATACATACATTTTGAGTATGAAAAGTTTTTTTCAAACAAAAAGCAGAATAAACCAAGCAGAGAAAGTTCTTGTGCTGGGTGCAGGTGCCCAGGAATTGGCAGCCGGGGCCACAGGTGTGGTCTCTCAGGGAAAAGGACAGGGGGTGTCGCATGCTGTGTGTAGCCAGTCCCGAGGGACCATCAACAAGACAGCTGCTCAGACACACTTGTGGCACCTCTGAAAGAAAATTTTAAAAAGGGCATAAAAACACAGGGAGAGAGACAGATAGAGAGAGAGAGATTAGAGAACAAAAAAGAGCAAGGAACAGCAGGTAAGTCTAAGGCTGGAGGAGCAGAAGGTACTCCTTGGTGAAGCAGATATCCAAAATATCCCCATTGGAGCAGGTTTGTCTTGAAGGACTTGACCAATTGCCTGACCAGTCTGGTGACTTTCTATGATCCAGTGATGTCAATGGCCGAAAAGGCAAGACCAACAGTTGTCACCCATCTAGACTTCTGCATAGCCTTCAATACAGTCCCACTCAACATCCTTATCTCCAAATTGGAAAGACGTGGATGGATGGATGAATGCATGCATGCAGCCCGACGTTATGGTCAACAATTGTGGTTTTGTGTCTAAGTGGAGGCCAGTGACAAGAGATCAGGGATCTCGGAGATCTATCTTGTGAATGGCGCTCTTCAGCATCTCGATCAATGACACAGACTGCACCCTCAGCAAGTTTGCAGATGACATGAAGCTGAGTGTGCATTTGAGACATCTGAAAGATGGGATGCCATCCAGGGGGACCTGGACAAATCTGAGAAGTGGACCCACAGGAACCTCATGAGGTTCAAGGAGTCCATGTGCAAGGTGCTGCACCCAGGTCAGGGCAATCCCAGTGAGTACAGACTGGGAAAAGTCATATAGAGCAGACAAGGAAGACTTGAGGATTCCTGTGGATGAGAGCTGGACATGAGAAAACAGTGTGAGCTTGCAGTCCAGAAGGCCAACTTCATCCTGAGCTGCATCGAAAGAGGAGTGGCCAGCAGGTCTAGGGAGGCAATTCTTTAAATTTCCCAAGATCAAGGTTGTTTTGCCCACCATGATAATTATTAAGCAATCTCCCAGTGTTTATCTGAACCCATGAGCTTTCTCATTCACATTCCTCTTACTTTCTGCCCCTGTCCTGCTGTGGGGAGTGGAGGAGGAATGAGTGAGAGAGAAGATGGATGGGAGCTTGGCTGTTAGCCAGAGTACATTTCTGAAGTACTTAGAAGAAAGTTGAGTGTGGAATTTTGAAAACTCATGAGATGCCCACTTTGAAGTGAGATTGCAGTGCTGATCAGACATTCAAAGAAAAGTTGAGATTGCTAGAATTGGCCAGATTAATTTATATTTAATACGAAAAGAGGAATGTGTGACGGTGTACTGGCTTAACAACCCACAAACATTAAAATAACGGTCTGCAAAATGTTACCTGAATGCTAGAGTTATGTTGATGTCTTCCTTTTGTGTACAGGTAGAGTAAAAATTTTTAAAGGAGTAAAAGCTTCCAGTGACAGGAGTGCACAATTCTGAGGATGACTGTATTCATCCTTTATTTGTTAGCTTAGGAAAATTATAAACAATCAGGAATGTTTGGAAGTCTTTTTAAGCAAAAATTATGTTACAATTTAGTCCCTTAATATTAACAGTTTAGTTACGATTCAAATACAGAAAGAGAAGGTCAGATTCAATATCCACAGAGAGAGGCACTAAAATTAATAGAGCTCAAATATATATATATGTGAGATATTAATCTGTCTTAGCAGATAAAGTAGAATAGATAGAAAGAAAGAATTAATGGTGTCTAGATTAAAAAAAGAAACAGCAAAAGAATGGACAGAAGTACATTGAATTAGATTCATCCCTAGACCTTCTTTTCTTCAAAATTTATTTTACGTTTCACTGTTGTCACAGATTTGATCTCTCTCTACTTATTTCTAAATTCTATACCTCTTGTATAATACAAGATGTCCCCAGAGGCAGTGTGCTTTAGGTTTTACTATGGCTGTATTATAAACTACGATTGTGTTTGCCTCTCTCTGGGAATTCGTAATTTACTCAGTTATACAAGAACCACATCTGTGCATCTCAAGACTAATAATGTTGTGTAAAGAGCAGTACATTTTCTGAAAATAACAAGGCCAACACTGACCTGAGACGATACATAGGGTTTTGGGGTTTTTTTCAGTAAAATGCATCAAAGATCAGCATAACTGGAAGTCAGCACATATATAGGAAACCAGTAAGCAGTAGTGACAATGTGATTTTGTAAATCGTAGCGAGTGCTCGTACTTAGAAATTAAGCTTTTTCACTATCCGGTTCTTGATATGAATTAAGCTATTTGCTTCAAGGAGGGACAAACTCAGAACAATAAAATGTCCTCGTGTTTTATCAAATGGGAAAACGCAAGAAGACGGAAAGTAATCCAGGCCTAAACTCAAATTGGTAGTTCAATTTATGATTTGGTTTTTGGGGTTTTTTTTTAATATTCTGCTCCTCTACTGAAAGTGGATAAGATATATCTCTAAAGCTGTCAAATGTGGAGTCTTGATAATGACTAATGTCTTGTATACTCTAAGACATTTTAAAGAAATATTAAGAAATACTGTTTGACTTTCAAAGGATGATAGTAGAAATTTGTGTTTAAATGGTGCATTTAAAAATGTTCTATGAAGTGTGTGTTAATAACATTACTGATAATATACAGTTGATAATTTTAAAAGTCCTTAGTCCTCCTCAACTCTTCTTGTGGTACTAATAACTACTATTTGTGGAAGTACTGCATCTTGCTACTAATCCTTCTCTTACTGAAACTGATGGGAGGCAGGAATAATTAGCATCTGAGTGAAATTATGAAAAATTATATGCCTCTGCAAGTTTTACTTAAATTGTAATATAATTGTGCTGTGACTCACTACAGCACTGATATCACAGGGCATTTTGCTGATATTTCAGTACACATATAGAAAGGCTTTTTTTTCCTTGCTGTTATCCTGCATCTTAAATTTAATATTTGCCTTTCCACTTTCCTCTTGTTTTTATCTAACCTACTGTTCATTAGAGATAATAATGCCCGTGTATGAAAAGTAGCAGATGTATTTCCCAAATGCAATATTAATATTACTTATAAGTGTTACTTATTTAGTATTAATTCACTCACTTTTTGAAGTCTTCATAATTTATTTTACTTTACTGTTTTTCTGATATTTTATTCCATCTTTGCCTTCAGGTTCTTTCCTATACATGGGAGCAATCACACTTAAAAGATCTCAGCCCTTTTTCTTACATTTTTTTAAGATCTACAGAGATGATTTGTCCACATGCAAATTTTAACAGTAACTTTTCGAAATATTGTAGTTAAACCTTTTCTCTTTGGTAAAAGCTCATAACATCTTTCTTTAGGCTGCCTTCATGGAAAGTGTGTAATATTTCCATTTTGGGTGTTTTGAATAGGTTATCTTTTCCTGGAAACTTCTCATTTCTTTTATCTTGGTAAAATTATTTTGCACATTAAAACTGTCACTTTTTTGGTGACAGTTGACATTTTCTTCTTGAAATATTTGCCCTTCGCCCACCAAGAAAAAACACAACCCAAAACAACATAATGGAGAATGCCACTAAAAGCTAACATTCTCTAAAGAACATGATAGCTTCCATTCTGCTGAGTTCTGATCAGCAACTGATGACAGACAGAAGGGTTTCCAGATTGTCCAAAACACTAAGCACCTTTCCTAGAAAGGACTCCAGGCATCTGACCTCTTCTTTTTCTTCCAGCTTCTCATCCTTTGTCCCTCCTTTTATTATTCTTAAGGAAAATCTCAGGAAGACCTCATGAATTATTCTTTCCACGTTGTTTTCTCCCATGGGATAGTATAGACCTACATACAAGCTTCTCTTTATGCATTGTTGAATTGTTCTTAATACAACACAGTAATGACTTTAATCCAATGGTTAGAAATATTAATGCCCCATCTGAGAAAAATTTGTGTGTGTGTGTTCGTGTGTGTTTTTACTTCTGACAGAATCCCAGGTGAACCATAAATGTCAGGGAAATAGTCTTCAATAATTTTTATCTGCTCCCCAAAACAGATAAAACAACTCTTAAGTGAAAAAAAAAAATTAAAAAGTTTGGATTTAAACTAGAGGAGTTAAATTCAAAGAAAGAGGAAATGAATACTCAAAACAGAATAGTGTCCTGGCTCTAGCCAGACATGGTAGATTTTTGCAATAGCCAGGATGGAGCATGTCTAGGACCCAGAGAGCATTCTATACCACCTCATGTCATTTTTCTCCCTTTCACATTGAGTTGCGAAGGGAGGAGTCAGGTGTTTTGGAGGGTTTCTGTGGGTGCATGTGAGCAATCACGAATGAATCATTTGCTTCTTTTCTTCTTGTATAATCTGTCATTAGTATTGTTGCTGTTACTGTTTGTTGTCTTATTCCATTGCCATTTCCAGTAAATTGCTCTTACCACAACCCATGATCTTTCTCTCTTGTGCCTCCAATTCTTCTCTCTAGCCTGCTGCAGGGGAAGGGGATGTGATTGAACTCCACATGGTTTGGCATGTTTCACTAAGAACTCTAAATTACAGAGTACAATTCCTAAACCATGAAAAAAAGATATCGAAAATTCATGTAAACCTATTTCTTTATTCTCAAACGTCCTAAAAGAAGGAATGCCTGCTTGCAGTCAGTGCACTGACTTTCTGATTTGCTGCGGCAAGCTCTTCATGCTCTTGTTTCACTCATGAGGAGGTTTTTCTTCTCCCTGAAGTTTTGCCACGGGCCACCTTAGTGCTTGTGTGAGGGAAAGTGTAGAGGTCCTATAACATGAGGGGAGCACCAGAGCCTACTTCTCCTCAGAGGAGATGCTCCTAACCTCTTCCTTTATGGAAGTCAGTAACTCATAGTCCAACAATGAACAAACAAAACTGTTCAATTGTAGTACCGTAGGCAAAAAGCTGGCAGTCTTGTTCAATACAAAATCTGGATCCTGATCAGTTTATTTTGAGTTTTCACTATTAAATTGCAGTGCAGCAATTTCAGTGTGTGTCTTCTGTGTGGTATTCAGTGTGTTACAACCAGGATACATATATGAAGTTATATATGTACAACTTCATATATGTGTGAGGTTCATTCACTCTTAATAGCCTAGTTTCACGTTTTCCTTGTACATCATGCTTATGACACCTCTTAAACATGTTACATCTCTCTCAGATATTTTTTACTGATTTTTCTGATGAGGTGGTTGGATTTGATTAACAGTGACTCATTAAAGTCAGCATGTTTCTATTTTTATCTATATTGACTTGCCCTTTATCTGTTTAAAAGTTTTTCTTTTAAGTAGGATATATTATTACCTTTTCTTTTGTATTTCATGGGTTGAATTTTTGTTTTGCCTTTTTTCTACTCCACTTGTTATGATCTGATTGTTGAGAGATGCCTCTGCCTGAATTAAGGGTGCAAATGAGACCATATGCCGAAGTCAATAGTACAGATTTTCTTTAACTGTAAATGTGAGGTACAGAGATAGAAAGAAATAGGAAGGAGCAGGATGGGGAGAGAAGAAGAGAGAGATCAAGCAGAAAATAGTCACCACACTGTGGATCCAGAGGTGTCTCATCAGTCCTTCTTCACCCTGGTCTTCTCGGTAGTCATTCTGGAGGTACCACTTTTATGCAGTCCAAGTTGTGGGTATCCATGGGTGCTCACAAATATTCCCACAACTTTGGGTAGCATGTGTGTGAGCAGTTGTTTCCTTTCTCACAGTTTGCCACAGTGGGAATTTTTGTCTGGATGCATTAACCGGCATGTGTTAGCCACACTTCAACTCCTCTAGGCCTGGGATAAATGACTTCCTGTTGCAAATTCCTGTCTTCTGTCCTTATCTCAAGTTAGCGCTGTGGTGACTTACCTTATGGCAAGTCACTTCTGTGGCCTTGGCAGTGTTTGAGGCAATTGTGGTCTCTAAGTCTCTTACATCGCCCTGTGGCTCAAACTGCCTTCCTGGGACCCTTTTCTCATTTCACAGTTTGTCCATGGGGATGATGTGTTTGTAGAAAAGTCAGAGGAGAAAGGAGAGAAACAGCAGGAAAATGACACAAGCAATTATACAGTGTACAACAGCTATCCCAACCATTACAAATGTAACTCCAGTTGTAATCATCAACCAAATCCTCACTATAGACATTGCCTCCACCAAGTCACAAGGATTACAGTATGGACATCAGCCAGGAAGACAGCTTTAGGTTTGGAGTGATTGGAAAAGTTCTGATATTTGATCAGTGATTTGTTTCATTTTGGCTCAGGCTTCTTCGATTGATAATGTTGCATTGTGAATGGATTAAGATTTAACATTCCACAAATCCCTTGCTCCTTTAATAATAACATATCTAATGCCAACTGATTTTGTAAAGCCATTTTTGACACCCATTGGTCTTCAAAGTTCAGTTCTCTAAATGGATCCCTGGCTCAATTACTTGAGGGCATGTGAACCTGACATGTAATATTTTTCAAGGCCCGTTGTTGAGTGATAATTATAGAAGGTGTAAAAAAATATTTTAAGTCCCAAAGCTGTATTTTTTCCCCACTGTGTAAATAATCACATCTATTACTGATCAATTCTCATCTTTTTTTCAGGAGAATTTAGTTTCTGCCATGTCCTTCCTGATAAAGAATAATGAAAGATGGAATTTGGGCAAATGGATGGGATTACTATCCTGCACCTTAGACCAGTGTGCTCAGTTAGGAACATCCCAAAGCTAATCCAGATGGTGCAGGATAGTTGCACATCCAGGTGTCTATCAAGTACATTTGGAGCGTGAATTTAGGAGTAACTCCTACTCCTTTTTTTTCAGGCACCAGAACTTTTATCACACATTTTTTTCACTCTTGCCCATCTTCCTTGTATTTTACAATTAGTGGAAAGCTGGTTTATATTTTTTATCATAAGATGACTTCTAAAACTTTTTAAGCATCTTTTTTACACCCCCGTAATATCTTTCTTCCTCAACCTTTTCAGTTCAAATTCACTATTTTCTTTGCTCTTTTCTGTATCTGTATATTGAGATGCAGATTATGTCTGTATTCAGTATTGCTGTTACGAGCAAATTCAGTTTGTGCTATTAATTTCTGATTAGTTCATCAAAAAATTGCAGTTTGATTTTTATGTGCAGTTATAGACTTACTCTTCTCACTTCTTTTACTGTTGATACATTCTATCAACTGGGTGAAAAACAGCATCATTTCTGAATAATTTTATTACTAGTTTCATATTTATTTCTCCAAATTGTCCAGGTCATTTTGCAGTAGTCTTGCTATCCTAGTAGACTTAATGCTTTTCACAGCTTTCAGAAGAATTATATGGAAGGGTTTTGTAGTACACAAAGAGAATACTAAGCTTTTCAGGTTATTATTTCAGAAAAGAAGTCTTGAAAGAGCAACCCAGACTACGCTACAGCTAGTAGTAAAGGTCACTCCTTCTTAAGAGCATGAGAAAGATGCTTTGTTAATAATGGCCTCCTGTGGCTCACAGTCCTGACTTTCCAATCATTGCTATAGTACATTAAATAGGAGGGCCATATCACCTGCAATAAAAGTGTTTTGATATCTAGGAGTCTGTTCCATTGAACAGAGAGGTACAATTGCTTAAATACAAAGGAAGAAAAAAGAGAAACCCTTTCTGGCCCAGCATCACAAGCAGCCCAGGAGGAAAAATTTGCATAGGTAGGACATAATTACCTATTGGGAACTTAGCTCAACTGGCATTTATATATTTTCAAAACTAATAATATTTTTTAAAAAAATATTTCAGAAGTCTATGAAAGTATTTACTCAGTGCTGACTCAGAAAGAAAATTGCTACCCACCTGAAAAATAATTGGTACCACTACTTGCAAAAGTGAACATGAAGCAAATTTTTTATCTAGACCAAGTCTGATCAGTTTGTGAACTCTGACTGTATAATAACAGAAAAAGATATATCTGCCATGATTTTCAAATTATGATAGCTAAGATTTCTCTGAATCAAACTGGTCGGTGATCTGTCTACTCATATACCTGACACCATGTATCCATCGTATCTAAATTTAATTAGATCTACTTTAGCTCAGACTGATTTCTCTTTCACTCGTTAATTTTATCACCATCATTTATATTCTTCCTTTCTTTTTTATTTTTATACCATTCTTACATAGCTGTCTTTATAATCTAGAGCTTCCTTTTCAAAAGTTTACATTCAGAACTTTTTCTGTTTGGGTATACACAAGAGCCTTTGTATCCATGGCAGTGTGTTTTCATTGATCTGTTCAACAGGAGAGGTAGAATAAACTAAAGGGTTTCCTAATTTAGTATGATTTGGGAAATGGATCCGTCAGTGATGTCCATCTGATTCTCCTTTCGTGTATGCCTGGCTTAAAACTACAACCAGAAGTAGGGAAGTTGAAACAGTGCTTCTAAATATCACATAATTGGGTTTGGTATAAAAAATTGTGCTTAAGTAAGGAAAATTCAGGTGAGTTTACAGAGAATCACTGAATCTGCATTCTTTATTACACTTTCATGGGTAAAGTGAGATAGAATTGATTGGGTTTTTTGACAGTTACTGAAAAGTACCTGCTAAATATGTTTTGGTTTTGCTGATGAGCATTTCCTTCTAGAACTTTCTAAGGAAAATATAGTAATGTTTTCAAATGATAAGTATTTTTATATAGATACTTAATTGAAGTCTTGAAGAGGAAAAAAAATTATTTTTTTAACTAGAAAATTAATTTCAGAGTGCCTTAATAAAAGTAAACATTCTTATCACTCTCATCTGAAGTATGTTATCTTGTCTGGTTTAAAAGCAGATTTTTGCGTCCATTTACTCTTAAGAATTTTAATAGCAACAAGTTTTAAGCATTTTATTTCAGATTGTTCTGTTACTTAATTGGGAGGAGGCTATGTCTTCCTTTGTAGAACTTGTGCTCCTACCAGGCAAGAGTCTATCTTTACAGACCTGTTTGTGTTAATGAGAAATCAAATGGAATTGCCATGCTCTGGCACAGTAAAATATCAATGCCATGTGACTTTTATCTAAAAGATATTTAAAATTTTGTGCAGCAATTTGCCAAGTATTATGAATTCTGTGAAGTTCCTACTATTGTAACTTATAGTTAATGAAGGATGACTGAAATCCTGTTTTGCCTTCATGTTTTTAACACTATATACATTAGTTTTAACGTCAGACAAGAAATTCATTCATGAAAAAGGCTTTGATGTTTAACCTGTGATTATTGAATAATTAACATTTCAAAAGGAAGGCAGGAAAGAAAAATCTGCCTTTTCTCCCACCCCTCTGTATTATAGAGACCTTATTTCTGACATGGATTCTATGATCAGTTGGCAACAGCTAATGAGTTATAACTGGAGTAAAATATAACAGAAATAAAGAGTTAGCTAGAGAAGAAGAACTTCTGTACGTTTCAGTCTTCCAAAGTAAGACTGCACTGTATATAGGAAAAAGATCATAATAAGGTATTAAGGTAATACAGTTGTATATGGTGACAGTAGCATAGAATCTTTCCAATGGATAGTGTTGTCCCATTGTTTAAAATAAAAGCTAAGAACAAGGGTGAAAAAAGAAAATAGAGAGTATATAGCTTCATGTTTTGTAAAGGACGTGCACTTCTTGGGCCCATTACAGAAAGCAGTACTTACAACAGCAAAAATTAATTACAGGAGACAAATATTAACAATAATGGTGTACTGAGAAGGAAAATTATTTTGGTACGTCTTATAGAAATTTGAAGTGTGTTAACAAAGAGTTAGCTATTATTGCAACAGAAGAGATCTTCTTACTGTGATTGGCAGAGCAGCAGTAAAATTGAAGTAATGGATGTCTCACAGAAGAGAGAACCTGTTACTCAGTTTAAAGATAGCGCAGGAATATGATCATGACTCAGTGTGATACTCTCATTTGCATATAAATTTTTATATAAGCATTTAATTTAACTGGAGTTTATGGTCTTATTTTTAACTGTGCAATTGAAAGTGCTGTGTTCAATTTTTTTTTTAGATCTATTGTAATGCACAGGAGACACATGTACCTCAGTTAGGCACTTTGCTTTTAAATAACACACAGTTTACCTGCAAGTAGCAGGATATAGTAAACTTTCTATGTCTAACAAATACGAGCATTTAATAAGAACAAAACATCTAAATAGCATCCAGAAAATATTTGTAATGACTACTCACAGTCCCTTTTGAAGTGGGGAGTTTCCAACCTCATTTCGTGACACAAACACAGACTAGATGTGACAGAAAGATATGTAACAGAAAGAAGAAACAGAAATATCTCATTGGTAATAATGTGTAGAAAGTAATGAGATTTTGTTATTCAGCATTATGCTATTGTCTTTGTGTATGAACAACCATCAAAATATGTGACACCTGTGGGCTTATCCAACATCTTGGCTTCCTATTAGTAAAAGAACAGAAGTCACACTTGGTACAGCTCTAGAAAACATGTTTGTCAGTGACACCATATGCTGAAAAATCTTATTTTTTAGCGAAAACTTTGTGAACGCTGTAATTTTTCTCATTTTATACCAGGATGTTCTTCCAATGGCTTACAGTTTACATGACCAGAAACCAGAACCAGGCAATACAAGGGCAATACTAAAAAGTATCACAATTCATTTCTGTGCAGAGGAAAAACAAAACAAACAAAAAGCCTAACTCCAAAACAAAACCCAAGGAATTTTTCCTGCGTAACTAGTTTCTGTGGTTACTTTGGTTCTGTGCCAATGACCTTGAAGTGTATTTCTTTCATTTATTTCAAGGAATCAATCTTGCCTAGTAAAGATTTCTTGTGATAAAGAATTAGACTGATGGACATGGATTGTTGTATTAGTGGTATGAGCAAAGGCAGTGTGTATGTGATGCTTAGATAACAAAGACTGGTATCAGCTTTGACTATATATTTTATTAGCATAAATGCAGCAGCTATTTGTAGTACTCCATCTCATACTGAGTGCTTAGTTCAAGTTGACTGGAATCTGCTGTTTATTTAAAAGGCTCTAAGAAAAATATTTCAGAAGTATTGAGTATGTCAATCTTGGCTAAATCCTTCAGTGAAGCTGCTGTGCTGGCATTCAAACTGCCAATATTTTGATTTTATAAGAAAAAAGCAAAAGATGGAGAGAAAATGGATGTCACTCACTTTGTTGTATGTAATCAGGTGTATAGTTGAAAAAAATGTTTCATATGGGAGTTACATTCAAAATCTTTCTAAGTATGTATGTGCCCTTTTCTAATACAACATACTTGATTACAAACTGACTTAAGTGGCATCGTATTAATAATCCAGGTAATGTGTGACTGGCCCTGTTTTCTTTCTACTGTTGTCTTCAGTTCATACATTAATGCTGCATTTAAAATGAGAGATCAACTCGAAGAAAACTATTCTAGTTATAATATGCTTTTTTCCCCCCTTGTATGCTAAGAATGAGCTAAAGTGAATCATTCTGATTTTGTAATCATTTTAGGGTGATAGGTTTATTTTTTCTTTTTTTTTTTTCTCCCCCAAATATCCTCAACAGCTGCCACATAGTGGGAGATTCCCAACCAATCTCTATCTCTTTTGGTTTAGGTAGTTTTCTGTGCAAGATATTTGAAAGTTGTTTGAAAAGATATTATTTTGTCTGTTTATTGGTTTATCACATGTACATAAAAGATGTTGTGACAAACCAAAATTTATCCCACAGGGCTTTTGTAGATTGCATAAACCGTGAAGATACTCTGCCTACTTGTCTGTCTCACTCTTGGACAGCTCATAAATACATGGGATGGACTAGATAATTGGATGAAAATTCGAGTAATACGAAATTTTAAGGGTTGTTTGTTTTCTTTTTTTTTTTTTTTTTTGTAGATTCTCTTGAGTTTGTAAAGAAACATCTGGAGAAATTTATTTCTATGAAATAAAATGAGTTCTTTTAGCTTAGGATGAGTGCAGTTCAGGAACCAAAGATATGAAATTTTGTCAACATAAGAAAAGGGGTTTGGACTCATGAAACTAAAACTGAAATCCATTGTTTTATGCAATAGGAAGATCAAAAACTCCAGTAAACTTTATAAATTTAAAACTAAATATATTGTAATCTAAATATTTGGAAACATATTAAATCTTAGCACAGTGTAACTATATAGTGTGATATTTCTAGAATCAGAAAAATTTAGGAAGTATTCAGTGACTCCTTTGCACCCTTTCTACAAATAAAATGTCTTTAAAGAAGGAAAGTAGAAATGGAGATGCTCATGCTAAAAGCTTATTCCGCAAATCTAACTCTAAACTGAGTCACCTTAAAGGGTAAATTACATCAGTACTTCAGCTTCTCTGGAGCCTCTTAACAGTTAGACACACTTCAGAATATGATCCAAGTAAACTGCGTAGTGCAAAGCTAGTTTCTCTTTTCAGGGCTAGCTTGGAGTGTAATAATAAATACATCTACAATTAAAGCTGATTAAAAAAAAAAAGAAATAGAACAGTTTGGGGGAATGATAATAAACTGTGGTAATTGGGTAATTATTATTCATCTCATTGGTTATGAGGTTAACTTGAAAAATATATGAGAAATTAATGTCAAATAGATTTATCCTATTAAATCTGATTATATTACAATTTGTTTTGTTAAAAAGGAGTAAAAGTTAAATGGTGTATGAGTCATTCTGAAGATCTCTATGTAACATGAAGCCATAAAAAAGACAGCTGTATCAGAGCATGCTGAATCTTCCATTTAAAATATACTGCATCTACTCAGTTGGAGATTTTGAATGTCTAAATAAATTTGCAGTCTTTATTGCAGATTCATAGCAAGATAGCATAAAATTGCAGAGTTTTTTGGGGAAGGAAAAGGTTAGCGATGTTTTATGGCTATCCTCAAGAGCTCTAGTACTTTGGCAAAGCTCTCACTTATGTCTAGTGTCTGCCATAAACAAGAAAAAAAATCCAAATTCTCTTTACACATCAACATATCAAATGAAGTCATTATTCTCAGTAGTGATCTAGCACTGAGGCGTTTTATGTCACTTTTCTGTTTCATCCCTCTTCAGGTTCTTGGGAGAGTTGAACATTATTAGATTTCAAAATAGCGAAACCAATTTTTAATCAACAGACATTTTTTGAAAAGGACAAAGCAGTTGCATGTTTTCTGTAGAATAATGGATATTGCCATTTATTAGCTGTTACTATTTCCTCATGAAGTGAAATTGCAGTCCTTACTGTATCCTGGAGAATAGAGGGGAAATCATACCTATCTAATTAATTATTTAAACGGGTAAAGTGTTATTATATTCATTTGTAGTCAGAGAAATAATCTTTTTACAGGTACAGTGTTATTATATTCATTTATAGTCAGAGAAATAATCTTTTTTCCCAGATTTGCTGAATACAGCCAAATCCTGCTCAATTCAGCTGATGGCCTGGGCTCATGCATCAGAAAGTCTTACTTTAGGATGTGGGAATAGAGGGTGACCTCTGCATTGACCATTTGTAATACAGGCTTAGGAAGGTATGCATGAAGACTTTCTCAGCACTGGAGTTTTAGTTAGATGTTCTGAATTACTCACCCAGTCATCACTGCTGTACCCAGTCATCAGTTAGGGTAAGGCTAGTAAAGCTATTTTGTGGTAGTGAGATACAGCCTTTGTAAAATTCAGTCATTATTTGCTTTTTTCTTTCTGTTCTCCCCTGTGTCAAGAAAAGAGGAACCAACGAAATCCTTGGAATGTCAAATTTTACTTAGGAAGTTTGTTTTTGTGGTCAGCAGAGAGAGGTGGGTAGTAGCTAAAACAGTGAGCAATGACAGATCCACTGAACAGTCCCATGAAAGGATTTGGCTTCCCTGAGCTTTCTCAAATGCCTGTAAAAGAAGCTTAGGAAGATTAATTTCCTTTGACTAAAACTAGCTTGCATTAATAGTCACGAATGGGTGTCTGGTATTACATTCTTCAGAACAGAGTTTCTTTCAAGATCCTGTCGCTTTCTACCATACTAGTGCTGTATGTTACTGTGCTATCCTAGTGCTTATGTTAGACTGTGTGCTTTCCTGCTTTAAGCTTTGGCATGATTTGCAATTTTCTGTCAGGCTGATTCTTCAACCAGTGGACTTACGCTAGATTCATGATTTGTTCTTATTTCAGCTGTAAAATATGACACTGAGAGAAGGCATGCAAAATTTCTGCTAATGAAACTTATGTTTTGTTTTCCCTCCTATTCTAGAAGGAAAGCTTAAAAAAAAGTCTTGGATTTCTGCCAAGTGCAATTATTTTCAGATTTCTTTGTGGAATATAATTTCTTTCTGACAGTGAATAGCAAACTGCAGAGTTGGATTGCTTTGCCAATGTGAGCAGAGAAACCGATTACTTGGCAAATAGGAGTTGTAACATTGACATTAGCACGAAAAGCCTGAGCTGAGTATATCTGGCAAACCAACCGTACATAAATAATTATTTTTAAAAACGTTTTCAGTAAACCCTCAGAAGGTTATCTGCTCTATGTGTCCTTGTAATAGAGGAAGTTAGAGATACTGAAAAATATGTAAAATATGAGCAAGAATGTGACATTAGTATCACTGGTACTTCCATGAGTTGACTGAAACAAAATGCAGAAATCTTGGAGTGATATATGGGAAATAAAGGAGAGTATGTATATTGGCTGTGTTTTACAAGCAAACAACTATTCTGAAAATATCTGTTTGGTTGCAATTATTGATGCAGCTTTCCTTTAGGAAACCAATGAAAGCATTTAATTCTTAGCTTCAAATTTTCTACTTGATCAGCTCAGAGACAGATGATGTGGGTGACTTTTCCCATTAGAAAATCAAGATTTTCCTTTAAAAAGAAGGGAAATGCCCCCACCCAGAGTGTGTTATCATTATAATTGAACTATTAAAACTCTGCTAACCATCAATAAAAAAGAGACCAAACAATATAATTTTTTCCTTTGTTGCAGATTTGTTAAAGAGTGCAAATAGAAGTGAAGGTAATATGAAAAGCTATGAATTAAAAATATTTGGTGTTTGCTAATTCAATTTATAAAGAACACAACAAACTAATTTTTTTCTGTTTGAGGGTAATGTAAGTAAGAATTCACATATTCAGTTCACACAGACTATGTTTTCTTTATTGGATTTTTTAAAAATTATTTATACAAAGCCAAAAGCCCAGAAAGTTATTTAAGAGAGCAGTATATGGGCAAAAATTGCTGAGAAAAAATACCAAAACCAAAATGCCACAAACCAAACCAAACCCACTCCTAGCTTCTGTGATGATGAACAAATTCAAGCAGTCTGTTTCATTGTATGTTCTCCAGTGGGGAGAAAGCTGGAAACAGTCTTTTAAGAGCTGTTAATGGAGAAGTACTGGCAAACAGTCATAAATTCTCTTATATGGAAAGTGTTAGCATATGAAAGCAAGTTATAAACCCCGAGGAAATAATTGCTGATTCAAAACCAAAAATCACTTTTAGTTTCTGTTTCATAAGCAGTAAGAGACCAAAGCAAAGATTCACTATCAAATTAAAGTTTTCTTTTCATATTATTTTGCTCATTATTCGTAACATATATCATGATTTGTAAAATGTCAGGTTCTTCAGGAGAACAGAATTGCAGTGAAATCATTAAGATAATTGTTCAATTCTATCTTTTTATGTATGACAAAAATAATTAGAGTTTCTCAGTGTAATTTTAGAAGTACCTTGCCATTTCTATTTGAAGTAGGAGAACAAAAATTGAGCTTGTAGCAATTTTTTTACTGTCATCAAATATATTTTCCAAAAGGTAAAAAACTACTTTTCTGTATTTTTTGCTGTTGACGTTTGAAGGCTCTCTTTCAAAGATGTTTGTGTGTCAGTATAGATACAGGGTTTTTTTAATTACTTAGCTTGTGAGTAATAAAGCAATAAAACCCTAAATGCTTGTCGACATGCAGTGTCAAGTAGCTCTGTTTGCACTTCACCATACCTTTTCAAATGCTGTTTACAACATTAAGTTCACTTTGTATCGAGTATTTTGTTTTAATTAACAAAACAAACATTGAACTCAGCATAACAATAAGATAGGGACATTTATTTTGTAGTTGAGAAAATACCTGAACCAACCAACCAGAGAAAAGTCACCACTACCAACAAAAAATGCTATCCATAACATTCTTGAGTGTCATCATGTGTGAATTCTAATGAAATACTAATGTAAAATAACCACAGGGGTGTTTCATCCATTGTTTCTATGAAAAAGAAGGGAGAAACCATAACACAGACACCCATTTACTTAGAATATAGCTATGGTACCTAAAGATATCATATGCTGCAGTGAATCAATTAAAGGGCTGTAACAGGTAAGTGTGCTTCAAAGCAATATCTAATAATTTAGCATAAGGAATGGTAAACTAGTCTCCAGACTGCACTGTAGCAGCTGCATTTTTATACACTCCATCCTATGCCCTATTTTGTTCACAAATACATTTGGCACAGATTAAGAAAAAAATTCTTGACAGCGTTAACAATATCCATTTTCCAGATAAAACGTGAGTACCTGTAGTGTGGCTCTTTCAAACTGCTGTTTTTTCATCTTCCACTAATAATGTTATTGAAGACGAACACTTTGAAAATGTGTTCAGCTAGTAAGGGGGGAAAAAGTAAATTGATCTTCTGCTTCATATATTTTAGAAAGACATAAAGATCAAAACATCCAATAAGGAAGTGTTTTGAAGTTAGTTGGGTGGGTTATTCTGAAGAGAAATCCAGTGGTATTGGTTCACATCATTGAAGGTGAAAATGAAGTCTTAAGGAGGGTCCCTTTTTTGATCTTTGCAGTGGTAACATGTAATGGTATATTGAAGATTTGGTAGAACTATTTTCTGTGTAACCGAAGTGATAATATAGAAACCTATAGTTATCTTAAGAAAGTCAAGTTATTGATAGTATTACCTGGTAGGTTAATTTTTAGGTGGATTGTTTTCTTCTTTCAAGGAACAACTAGCAGAATAATTGGAAACAGAGTTGTGCAATGTGAAATTTAGTTGCCCACACATCTTTGGATGGAGAAATACAGTGAGGCATATGTTTTTTGAGTAATATTTTGAGTGTATTTAAGGAAAGAAAACTGAGAAATTAAAGGGAATTTCATAGACGTTTCAGTTTTCATGTTTAAATTTCAGTCTACAAAAAGACTCAAGATGCTACAGTGAAAGTCATCTTGAATGAAATATGAGATTATGTTTTCTGGATAAGAACAAAAACTGGAAAGTGAGAACTGAAAAAAATAAACCCCAATAAATTGGGAAAGCCATAGGTAAGGTCACAGAGGAATGCAAGTTATAGTCACAATGAACCAAAGGTTAATGTAGCTCAGTATTTTGTCATTGATAACATCCAAAGGATAGAATGTAAGAATAAGGCAGCTCACAGTAATGTTTTCTATCAAAGTTGTTTCGCTGTGCTACTTACAGACTTCCCGAGTGAGGTATTGTAGCTAAAGTTTTTGCTTTTGCAAGCTTTTGATAAAGTCTTCAACAGGATTTGAGGAATTTATAGAAAAGGTTACAAAGTTTGTGAAGAAACAATGAGGAAGAACTGGTCGGAGATATAAAGGTGAGGACAACATTGGCTTCGGTGGCTATGAGATGGCAGAGTCAAGGAGCCTAAGAGGAGACAGCAGGGCAAAAGGCAATACAACCATGGGCTTCAGGAGAGGATACTTCAGCCTGTTCAAGGATGTGCTTGGAAGAACCCCATAGGAGATCACTCTGAGAACAAAAAGGGTCAAAGAGAGATGGTTGATTTTCAAGGATGACTTCCTCTCTGCTCAAGAACAGGTTTTCACAATGAACAGTAAATCAAAAACAGCCAGAAGTCTGTATTAATGAACAGGGTGCTCTTGACAGAATTCAAATAAAAGGAAAAAAGTGTAAGGAACAACAGGTGACCTAGGAATAACATGAAGACTCTTTTTGAATGGGCAGATAAGGATAGGCAAAGCCATCCCAGAACTGGATGTGATGAGAGACATGAAGGTCTACAGAGTTTCAGGACTGTATCAGCAGCAAAAGAAAGATGGGAAGATATGGACCTTTTGCTGAGCTGGCATGGGACTCAGTGCCAAAAGACGTAGAAGACTATGATGTACTAAAAGCCTCCTTTGCCTCGGTCTTGACCACAAACATTTGATTTCCGGAATCTGAGATCCCTGAAACCAGTTTACAGCAGTAGTGCTTCTGTAATGAATCTAATGAGAAGAATTCAAGTACAATGAGGATTTTTTTTTTCTTTTTTTTTTTTGTGTATCTATTCATTGCAAAGGATGACAACACTTCTACAGGATGTCCTTTAACTTGTTAATTTTTGCAGAGATTAAGATTTTCCCTCTGGTCGGATCCAATCCTCAACAGCTTTTCTTCTGCAAATAACTGTCACAGCTAAATAAACATATTGGTTCTGCAGAGTTTAACTAGATGTTAAAATAGAAGTTGTATTTTCTTTTTCAGTCAAAATATGTAGCAAGATTAAACAACACCATTCACAAGTATAATATTTGAATTTCAGATTACTGTCAGATATTCTGATTTAATATTTGTGATGTCTGATATTTGCATCACAGCTTTGTTGCCAAGATGATGAGCATAATTACTGTAGAGATGTGGGCTTAATTATGATAACCTTGTTTTTAATCTTTCCTGGTAGGATTTTGGAGATGATGGGTCCTTGTACATCACTAAGGTTACCACAACTCATATGGGAAATTACACCTGCTTTGCTGATGGGTATGATAAGCTCTATCAAACTCATATTCTCCAAGTGACTGGTAAGGAAAAATGTTCTAATTATGAAGTCATAAGAAACTTGGATTTTTGTTAAGCAGATCTGTTGTTGCTATTTCACCTTTTTTTTTTGTATTGTGTTACAGCTTAATAGAAAAAGATATAATTTTTTCTTCATTTTTCTCCTTCGAATAACCTTAAAAATAATGAAACACAGTAATTTTAATTTATTGCTTCCATATCAATAATAACTGCTAAAAGGTGTAAAGATAGTCCAAAGGACTTGCTTTGCACCTGTGATGTTATGCAGAATGAGTGGTTTATATTTATACCTTTATACACAGATAAAGAAGGTTTTGATATTAATTTAGTAACCTGGAGAACACATTGGGAAAAAAAAGTGTGTACGTTTCTCGGGTTAAGAATGTTTTATTGAATGTAAGATTAATAGAACGCACTTCCTTGAAGGTTTTGTAATTGATGTAGGCATCTAAATTCACATTTGTGATATTGAAATCCATTATTTTAGTAGATTAAGTTGAGGCACCAGGATTTGAAATCTTGATCTTTGCATTTTCCTACATCTGTTCAAGTTCCAGGTAACACTTCATTGAATTCTGTACTTGGACAAAACTTAACTGCTTTGTTACTGGTGCCTTGAAGATAGGCCTTTACCTTCTCTAGAGCTGGTATACCCTCTCCTTTTTCCTATATGCAACTCAGTTCTTAACTTATTTTAAGCAGTTCTTCTCCACTGATGAAGGGTCTGCTTTATCACCAGTGTGGTTTAATGTCTTTTTTTTTCCAAGGACTTTCGTATTATTTCAATTTATATTTATCTTTGACTCTTACGCCTTCCTTTCTGCAGTAAACTAACAGTGTTTTTCATTCCATGTTGTTACTTAATCCTATCCAGAATCATGTTTGACCTTAATCTTCTCCAAATTTACTTTGCATTAAGAGGCTCTGTTTCTCTCCTGAGGCATACTCTAGCTCTAGTTTCCTGGCCACTGCTGTTGCAATCATTCTTTGTTTTGTTAGTTATTAATCAGTTGCATAAACCCTTATTAGGTTGACTTTTTTTGATATCTCATTCAAGAATGCTGAAATATTTTCTGGTATTTTTATCTTTCATTTATGTACACATGAAATACAGCTTCCAAGATTATTTCAGCTTTTAGTATGATTCATTCTTCTTTTAATAGCCCTTTTCCTCTTTTCTGTTGTTAATATCTTCACATTTTAAATTACTTTGACATTTAGTGCTTGTTTGCAGTTTTATAAACATATCTCTGCTTTTATGTTTCTCCAGGAAGCTGGCTTATAATATTTATCTGTCCATATATTTCAACTAATTTTCCCCAACTTCTTCCCCTCCTGACCCACAACACATTGTACATAGAGTGTTGTCCCGGACCTAATACATGGCATCAACATCTTTTCCTCCAAATTTTCCTTCTGGGATTCTTTTCTGTCATTTAAAAAGCCAGGTAGCAACTACTGGCTAAACTTGCGAGAAGACAGAAGTGCAGTTTATTAATATTTTAATTCCTGCAGACATAGCAGAGTTATTGGCAAGCTGAACACATTGGTAGGTTCTTGACCAACATTCTCCTCTATTTTAGGGTTTGGTTTACGCTAATTTATTTTAAAATTATATCCTTATCAACACATTCCTTACTGATCCCAATGTGTAAATAATCCCCCAGAGGTGCATAGCAAGAGTTAAAATACTAGGATTCTTCATGTTTGGCTCAGTTCAGCACATAATGAGGCAAAATTCCATTTAAGTTGAAGGTGGTTTTCTGCAAGACTAGAAAATCAAGAAACATAATTTGAGAGAGATGAAGGAGGACAAATGTAGATTTTTCTGGTGATAAAGTGTCCATCAGGAAATTGGTTTTTTCATCTGGAAACCACTGTAAACCTCAGATAGGTGCTATTCCAAAAGCTGGCACTGGAAAGGTACCTTTCTAAATTATTTTGGATGTTGATATTTTGTGGACCAAGAAACAGGAAAAGGAGGCCTTTCGAGCAATAGGATTATTTGCTGTTAATGTTGTGGATAAATGGAGTTAAATCCACTGAGATTAAAGGTCAAATGAACAGCTCTTCCACAGTTTAGATCTGTACTTCTAAGGAATAATCTTCTTAAGCACAGGCACGATGGTCAGTACTTGTAGCTGTGATAATGACTAATTAATATAATGATACTTGTATTAGCTGGAGAGTCAGTCAGAAGGTTAATGGGATAATGAGACTACGTTGATCACAAAGATCTAATGTGAAGGTTCAATGAAAACAATGTAATTAGATTTTAAGTTCTTTCTTGGTTTCCATTTATGTACAGCTATATATTTTTAGAAAATATCCATGTATTTTAGGCTGGTATGCAATTATTATATAGATATAAATCTGATTTACTTTTAAGATTAAAATCTAAGATTTTTTTTTAGTTTTGAATTATCTAGCACAGTAGTAAAGAATAATGAGCTTCCTTTGGAGTCTTAAAAATACAGTTAATGAGCACTGTAAAAGACTTGTTTTATAGTGAAAAAATCAGTCTACTCTTATGCAAATAATATGGTAAAGTAAATATTGTAAGCAATACTATGAGTTGATATTTAACACTTTTTCATGTAAACGGCAAAAAAAAGTGATCAGGAAGGAGTGACTCTTTCATAACAATCTTAATTATTACTATTATTTACATAATAACTAAAACTTTCAGTGCATACAATTTTGAGATTATATGACTCAGACTATATGACTAAATGAATCTGACTCTCTCAGTTTGATCTTTATTTTTCTTCTAATAATCGGTGATTCTTAAATAAGATCAGCAGTTTTGATACCTTAAGGTAAAGAAAGGAGAGCCCAGTCCCTTGGCCAGATGTAAATTGGGAATGTGTAGTGTCTGAGGAATTGTTTGCCAGCTTTGTCTTTTCCAAAGTATCTAAGTTTAATAGAAGGGTTATTACATACATCAATAGAAGAACCTAGTTCACGATAGGTAAGACCTGTTTCTTTTTTAAACACATACATTCTCACTGGATTCAAGACAGCTCGAACAGACTATTTTTGCCCTTCCCCTCCCCCATCAGATCCGACTGAAATAATACTCAAGAAGTTTTATAGCAGGTGTTAAAGGTATTGCATAGTTACATATCCACCGTATTTGGAAGCAACAGTCTCACATTGCACTTTGAATTGAAAGATAAGGGATATAGAATTCACTCAATTATGTGATTCACATTACTCTGCTAGATACAAACATACAGTGTCTCCCCTCCCTTTTTAACCCATGTAATGATCTCTCCCTTGTAAAGTAAGCTCCTTTAGGTTAAGATGCTAGAACAGATCTCTTTGAAAGTCAAGGTGAACAACCACATTAATTGTGTCCTTAAAATTTCATTTCTGGTGATATTTATTGCGATACACCCAACCCCCCCCCCCCAAAAAAAAAAAAAAAACAACAAAACAAACAACTAAAAGCAGGTGATTCAAATGAACCTCCAAGACTTTGCATCAAACTTTTCACATCAAATTAACTTTTTAGACTGAGCCCACAGCTGCACTTATATTTCAGTTGTCTGTATGCCTCAGTTGCACAGTCCTTTCTTATTGGAATACTACAAATAGGCTTCAGGGCAATATGAAATAAAAGTTATAATACAAAACAAGGGTTGAAAAACATTTCTAGTTGTATAGATAAACTATGAGACACAGAGTTGCTGAGGAAAGAGGAAAATGGCAGCCAATAGAGGAAAGATCAGGCAACAAATAAGCCCTACTGTCATGCAAGAACCTCTGTGCCTGGGAAAAGAGTGTTAAAGGGAAGAGGATCTACTGTAGAAATAAGGAGTAGTAAAAGAAAACTCAGACATACTTTCATTTGAGCAGGTCCTCTCTTAACTTCCACATCTTCTAACAAGTAGAAGTAGTAGTTAAGTAGTTAATTTAATGACAATAACGTTTTGTCATGCAGGGTGAGATTTTACTGGTTTAGGAAGAATTTGATTTCAGTTATAGTATTTTCTAAAACTTTCTTCACGATAATATTTCATCCAAAATATTGCATGCCTTTTGCCCGAATGAAACTAATTCATTCCTTTTTCTATTCAGTGAAAATGCTTTGAAATTGGACTGCTAAAAAAGATTGTCTTCACCTGTGCTCAGTAGAAGTCTGTCAAGGTGTGGTAGCTAAATAGCCATAAGGTTTTATATGCAATGAGAATATTTCACTGACAAAAGAAGAGACAAGAAATATCCTGGCATATGTAGTCAGAACACAATTAATTGCGATGCCTTGGTATTGGTCCTAAAAGTTGTTTCTGTTGCTGAGATGCTTGAGAGTGTTCAGTGATGGCAGTCCTGTCTCTAAGGAAGTGGAGGACCTTGCTTTTCCAGAGACAAGGTGGAGGAATAAGCCATTTGGCTTTGCTGCAGCGGGAGATCTACAACATGACGTAGGTAGGCTACCTAAAGGACCTTGTGTCAAGAAATGCTGAACAGGCAGACATGAAAATTGGATTTTAGGAAGTGAGGCAGAGCAAGACTGGGAGCTGAGGTGCCAAAAAGTGTTCAGACCACTGAATGTGCAGTCAAGCGGGGCTCAGTCCAGAGAACACAGTGGGGAAGGCAGGGTCTCAGCGTGGAGCACACAGATGCTATGCAAGAGGAAATAGAACAGGGAAGAAATGGAGAGGAAGTAGGGGTGGGAATATCAGGCTTGAGATGAAAATAAAGATCCACTTCCATGAAAGCAAAGTTCTTTCCAGAAAATCAATACAAACCTTAAATCTCTGATTTTTACGTGCTCTTCCTCTCAGCTGGTAGTCTAAGAAACTAAAAGCCATATTATCCAATTTTTAACCTTCTCCCATGTTATTATATTACATTTTTGCAATTTGCACATTGGGGTTATGTTGAAAAGACCATCCTCTCTAACTGGGTTTAAAATATCCCTGTAACCTACTGATTTTTGCATCCTATCTGAGATAAAGTACATTTGTGTATTTCTTGCAATGTACAAATGTAAGGCATTTCTGTGATCTAATGGGACAGCATGCTGAGACATTCCTTGTAAAAAGTGGAATAGGATTTGAAAATATTTAATCTCATGCCAAAATAGACACAGTTAATTTTTGATCTTGTTATCTTCTTTCATTATCAACTGATACTTCATCCTCTGCCCAGCTGTGTTTTGTGACACAACCTAAGTATTCTACATTTTTAGAGCTGCATTAAACAAAACTTTGGCGAATAGGAAATACACTTCTTTAATTCTATTACAGTTAATATTTTTCTATTGTTAGAAACAACCTCAAGCAAGTTCTCTCTGTAAAAAATTAAGGATAAGATAAACAGTTATTCACCTAAAAAATTTACATAAGAGGATTTTTAAATCTTGCTTAAGTATTGATTACCAATAGGAATATGTCCACTGTGATGTCACACTGACACTACTGATGTGTGGTATGGAG
The DNA here is from genome assembly GCA_013398015.1 of Oreocharis arfaki. Lineage (NCBI taxonomy): Eukaryota > Metazoa > Chordata > Aves > Passeriformes > Paramythiidae > Oreocharis > Oreocharis arfaki. Next base: position 1,404,558 of record VZRR01010919.1, on the reverse strand, counting down.
AAGGTTTTGAATTGGTAATCATATACTGCAGCAAGTTTTCAAACCTTGGAAAATCAATATCAATAATTCTTATATTTTGTTAATAAAGAAACTCATAAGACTAGTCTTATACATAGGATCACAGAATTTTCTGAGATGGAAGGGACCCATCAGAATCACTGAGTCCAACTCCTGGTCGTACACAGGACAGCCCAACAGTCACACCATGTGCCCGAGAGCGTTGTCCAAACCCCTAATGAACTCTGTCATGCTTGGTGCTGTGACCCCTTTCCTGGGAGCCTGTTCCAGTGCCCAGCCACCCGCTGGGTGAAGAACTTTTTCCTGTTAATCCAGTTTAAACCTCCCCTAACACAGTTTCATGCCACTCCCTCAGGTCCTATCAGTGGTCACCACAGAGAAGAGATCAGAGCCTGCCCCTCCTCTTCCCTTCATGAGGAAGCTCTAGTCTGCAATGAGGTCTCCCCTCAGTCTCCTCCAGGCTGAACAGACCAAGTGCCCTCAGCTGTTCCTCATAGGGCTTCGCCTCAAAACCCTTCACGGTCCTTGTGGCCCTGCTTTTGATATCCTCTAATCGCTCAATGTCTTTTGTATATTGTGGTGCCAAAACTGCGCTCAGTGCTCGAGGTGAGGCCTCCCCAGTGCAGAGCAGAGTGGGATGCACCCCAGGACACTCTTGGCCCTCTGGGCTGCCAGCGCATTGCTGGCATCGACCAGGACCCCAAAGTCCCTTTCTATAGTGCCGCTCTCCAGCACCTCCTTCCGCGGTTTATATACACAACCAGGGTTGCGCCATCCCTGGTGCAGAATCTGGCGTGTTCTCTTGTTAAACTTCATACAGTTGGTGATTGCCTTTCTTTCTGCAGGACCTCTCTGCCCTCAAACACCAGTTTGGTGTTGTCAGCAAAGTTCCTTAGTATTCCTTCAAGTCCCGTGTCCAAGTTGTTAGTAAAGATGTTGAAGAGAAGTGGGCTGAGGATGGAGCCCTGTGGAGCCCCCCTAGTGACTGGAACCCAGGCAGATACTATCCCATTCACTGTAAATCTTTGTTCCTGTCCAATGAGCCAGTCATTCACCCGCCTTGTAACATGGTTATCCAGCTGTGTGGACATTTTGCCCAGAAGGATACATGTCTTGTTTAACATCTTAATTAATGATCTGAATGATGGTGCAGAGTTCCGCCTTGGACAGTGTTGTAGATGGCACCAAACTGGGAGGAGTGGCTGATAGACTACAGTCATGCTGCTATTTGTAGGAAGTTTGACAGGATGGAGAAGTGAACCAGCAGGAATTTAGGAAGTTTGACAAGAAGTGCTAGAGTCCTGCACCCAGGGAGGAGCAACCCCCATGCACCAGTGTATCCTAGGGACCACCTAGTGGAAAGCATCTTGGCAGCAAAGGGCATCAGAGGGAAATCAGGTTGAAGATAAGCTAGTGATGTTTACATGTGACAAAGTAGGAAAGTGGTATCATGGGTACAGAAGGTCCTGTCCGAACAGGTATAAAAATGTATAAACCTGAACAGGTTTTATGCAGGTAGAATGGATTGTTGATAGGTGTTTTGAAAAGAGGGAAAAGGTGAGGATGAAATGTTAAGGTTTGTGAAACAGAACAGTTACAATCTCTATACAGCATATTGTGACTTATTAATTGTACATTAGTCATACTGTATAAAGAAATCTAAGGAAAAAACCGAAAAATCTTATTACTCAACCTCAAACTATTGAACTAGAATTGAGGCTTTTTTCTTTGATACCACAGGCAGTGAAAAGAGGTTTTTCTCACGGAATATTTTTTCTGCTTCATAAATTTTCCAAGACGGAATTCTTCACTGAATGTCACTGAATATCTAACTAATACCACATCTGTGTGTTGTTGTGTATAGCTGCAGGGGTCTTCTGAATTGCTTATAATTATTTTTCTTAAAATGAAGATAATGTTCTTCACTAAATTATAATTGTTTTCTGTATTCAGTTCCACCAGTTATCCGAGTCTATCCAGAGAGCCAGGCAAGGGAGCCAGGTGTGACAGCTAGCCTTCGGTGCCACGCTGAAGGTATTCCCAACCCACAACTTGGTTGGCTGAAGAATGGAATTGATATCACTCCGAAGTTGTCCAAACAGCTAACTCTTCAAGGTAAAGGGGTACATTTATTGTTTTCTACAGATTGCTGATGTTTTATCCGTGCATTGTTTCCATACTAGCTGCCTTTTTTCCATAGTTTTAACCTAGGCTTGAAGTCTAAGCTAAAGCATTTCAAAAGACGTGATGTCTTCCAGTTACTCCCCAAGACACATCATTTCTCTGCTTTCTCTTTGTTAGGATAATGATTGTACTTACTGGCAGGATGCTCTTCTCTATTTGAAAATGTGCAATATCTGAGTGGAGCAGGCAGTCCAAGACCTGTTCCCAATAAAAATTGATAAGAATCTTAATGAGTTTTGGGGACCTGATGGTAGAAAGGGCTGGAGGAGAAATACCTGAAATGGATGTGCTATTTTCTGAAGGGCATCAGCAGACCTCTATAGGAGTGCGAATTGCATACACAGACACAAGACCTACATTAACCCCCCCCAAAAACCCTCAACCCCCAAAAGCCTGGAATAAAAAAACAAAAAAAACAAAAAAAACAGGCCAAAAAAACCACAGCCAAAACTAAAGGAAAGCCCTACCTCTAACCAACAGCTAATCTTTATGAATCTTCAGGGCTCAGCAAAATCAGTGGAGCAGTCCAGCATAAAACCTCCATGCTTCTTCAGTCTTTCTGGTGATTTTTGATCAGCTGTAGGAAAAAAAAAATCTCCTGCTGCTAGTGTTCCCTTCAAAACTTTCACCCATCAACAAAACCAGGATGTTTACTTAGGATAGGACAGCACTCAGCCTGCACTGTAAGAATCGGTGGGGCAGATACGGCAAGTGCTTCTCTGAAGAGTTACTTTACTTGCAGGTGTCACAGTCCTCTATTCTTACATGGACAACTCTCCTGGATATTTGTGAACAATTGCCTTGCAGAAACACTTTCCACTATGAGTAGAAAGTGATGAACTCCTCTTCTATAGCAGCATTCTCTTAATTTCTCCTCTAGGGATTTGAGGGAATTTTTTTTCCCTTCCCCTCTGTTCCGTATATTTATGATAAATAAATTAAAAGGGTTCTTCTCAAAGCAAAATACATTTGATTCAATTTTCTAGCATTTAATTATTTGAAATAAATTTTTGAAAATCTTGTTACATTTACCCAAGATTTTTCTGAGTTGAACTGTCTGTGCACTAGCTTCAAGCTAAAAGGGTGCTACGCCATAAGACAGTGCCCCTTCTAGTCCATACTTTAGAATACCTTCAAAGGTGGTTTTTGTTCCTACAGCTGAACAAGTATACTATACTTAAAATTTAGTGAATCCTTGTCCACACCATTATTCACATCACATTATTTAAAAGGTCTTTGCCCATGAAACCTGGACTGTTTGTTGACATTCCTACACAAGCTGATGTACAATTCCTGAGGTTTCCATAAGCTTCTGCATTGATGTAGGTGAAATATTTCAATGCACTTGTTTTTTTCTGGTGTTATACTGCAGTCACACAAACCCAGAAGTAACTAGGTACCTCTGGTTAGGAGCAATAAATACTTTTATTAAAATTTTTATTTACAGTGAAAGTTTGGCCTGTTATGTTCCATGGGTTCTTTTGTGGAAAGGAAATGATGGTGTCAAGTGACCAAATCCAACATAATAAAAACCTAATATTTGCCCGCTTTAAAAAAAAAAAAAAAAAAAAGTCATTTAAATATATATAAAACCTCAGATTGATATTTGGCTCTGATGTGCAAAATCAGCTGAGGCACTCCGGATATCTGTGAGATGAAATAGTGCATGTAATTTAGTAGCCAGTTGAATACCTTTGGACTAATTTGGCATGCCTCCAAGTTATGAACTCAGGAATGAAAATGGTTTAATTAGTGTAAGCAGTGAAACCCTTCTGAATTTATAATCTGAAAGCACTAGCATGTCTGCATGTTGATTTTTTCCTCTCCTTTCAGCAAATGGTAGTGAGGTTCACATTAGCAATGTGCGCTATGAAGATACGGGAGCATACACTTGCATTGCAAAGAATGAAGCAGGGGTGGATGAAGATATTTCTTCTCTCTTTGTAGAAGATTCTGCTCGAAAGACTCGTAAGTATTGTGAGAAGTATAAAAATGCGTGTCGCCCACACTCATACATTTAATCAGTATTAAAACTGTGAAACATGAAATAAATTAAAATGAGTTTGTGTAGATCACTGATTTTAAAAAATGAAGTTCAGTTGATGGGATCCAAGAGTTAACGAAGGCAGAGCACACGCTCTGCACTATATTTAGAAGTAAAATGAAATCTCTGATTCGTTCTGTGAATCAACATACTTTTTATATTGCTGGTAAATTTTTGGTAGTTGCCTCATGGTATATGTGTTGCATACTAAGGGAATGTGAAGGGAAAAAGGAGCTGGATATCTATATATGGCAGTTATTAGTGTGTTTTCCAGTGGTTGATGGGGGTGTGGGAGGAAGACCTTTTCTTCCCGTATGTTTCTGAGATATACCAAGAGTCAAAATTGGCCCACATGACATGAAAGTGATCATGAGTCTTGATCTCACCTACTGAAGTGCCCAGCAGGTCCAGATCAGTCCCAGCCTGCCCATGCTGTCTTGTGCCTGGCTGACTGTGGTTCTTCAGGAATGCAGAGCAGCAATGAACACATTCACTTGCTGCATTGGGAGTTGATTGTACCGAAGAAATCCCTATCACTATTAACAAGTAGCTTTCTTTATCCTCTGTTAACTGGTAGTGGGATTTATAAACCCTGTTTACCTATTATTTGTCTAACTTGGTATTTCTTTCCTCTTACCTCACTTTGTTTAGAAAAATCCTAAGTTTATACCTCACCCATTTTTTGTTTGGTTGGTTGGTTTTGTTTGTTTGCTTTTTTCTTTTGAATCTGTTACTTTAATGAGTACTACATTTTTATTAGAAATACGTCTAGTAAAATGATGGTTATCTTAGTAGTGAGTGTGATTGCATTAACTTAAGACATGCCTGTTTATTTAAAAGCTTATTCAGCAGTGCCAAGTACTCGGCAGGATACCAGAGGCAGAATCAAGTGTCAAGTCTGCCTGACACTTCCAAGCCACAGAACATTGAGTTCATTTACATACAGGTTTACTATGCTTTAAGTGTTTCAGAGGAAATGTTCCATGCAGGAAAATTTTATAATCTAAATGTTGATGTCTTTACTTAGCTGCTTTTAGTAACACTAATTAATTGTCTTTTTTAAAGTCTTAACATGGGGGTTTTTAAGTGTCATGAAAATTACTGCTCAGACATTTCTGGGAAGGCACCTGAGGATAAATCAGTTGTTTGATAATGCAGATAATTTTGCTACACCTGAGGATAAATCAATTGTTTGATAATGCAGATAATTTTGGTAATCTGGTAATGTGAAGTAACTTGACCGCTTCCATTTGCCTCTTGCACTGTACAAAAAATCTTGTGAATTTCGCCAAATTTCAAGACCTTGATGAACTCTAGTTTGTGTTTTGGTTAAAACTTGTTTAGCCTTAACAACAAAATATTTGTAGCCAATCATCTAGTTTCAAAGTGTTTTAGTTAAATAATTTTGTCTCCTGAAGACCTGATCTGCTGTGAATATGTAGGGATATCCACAACAATGCAAAACAGGTTTTTCAGGGCTTGTAATGTGAAGTAACAATTTTAGGTCTGCTAACTTAGCAGGATTTGTAAAATCACATGCCATGCAATGAACACAGCTTGTAACAAATGTTTTAGTATCTACTAGCAATAAGATTTTAGAATGACCATTGGTGTCATGAAAGATGTAAATGAAGGAAGACAGAATATAAACCAAATTATTTCTAAGACAATTCATCCAAAAGATATAGTCATCTTCCTTCCTATAAAAGTAATTTACTCTGCAAATTCAGTGTTGTATGTTGAAGGGAAGCACTTAACCATTATGTTCCTAGGTGTTTGAAAGTGGTTTCCTAAGAATTGGTCCATTGTAAATACTCATATAACCCACAGATGCATAGTTATAACATTCAAATTTAGGTGTAGCAGATATTTACATTTTAAAGCCCAATTTGCTCAGGCACCAATTTGGTACATGCAAGAAGACTAAGGTGCATACTAACAAAAATAGCACTGTTGACATGAACAAATTACCTTAGCAGGTACAAATTTTTATAGATGCAGTTTAAAAAACTGCTGCTGTTTTTAAAAACATTCAGTTGCAGGGAGGAGTTGCTAGCGTTAGAGAACTGATATTAGAAGTGGAAAGGCCTCATTATTACTAACTCTTCTCCACTTGTTTCTATATTTTCCCCAAAACTCTTGTTCATGCATGAAATTAGGGATTATTAGGGAATAAAATTACATGGGTAAAACCATTTGGATAGGATTGTGGGCTTTATTTTTACCCCACCCACACATATTAAGCACAATGCTACAGCTGCTTTAATTTCAAGCCTGCTGATTAGGTAACAAGTTACATTCTAAAGATAGTCTCTGGTAAATGTAAATGTGTTTCTATATGATCTGATATAAACTATTTCTGTCATGGACATTTTTATAAATTATTTTGCTTTTATCCTCATTTAAGGGAATAAAGCAGACACATTTACTTTTTAATTTTTTCTCTTTTTTTTTGGTTCCTTACTAGAGAACTGCCTTTTGGAAATCTTAGGTTATTAATAAATAAATTAATAAATAAATCTTAGGTTTTGAATAAAAGAAGATCAAATTCTCACTAGCTTGTCAGCTAATCTGGGCTTTTCTCCTTTGTGATGTCACATAAGATAAAAACCAAAGCAAAATAAAAGCATTTCTGAACATGGGGTTGATTTGCTATTGAGAGTTTAGTGAGAACTTAACAGTTGAGTTCTAAAATATAAAGTACAATTGTACTGCCTTGAGCATGACAGTAATTTCAAAAGCCATAAAAGAAATACAGAACATGATTCCATTACCAGTGCATGTATTTTATTTCCTAGAAAGTTTAATAGTCAAAGTAAATGTTCACTTTTGTACTTATCTGACCCATTGTTTATGTGGGTGTGAAAACTTTCAAGGTTTAATGTTACTTTGCACAATAAACTAAATTTTTATTATTTTTCTGTGGAGTCTCACTTCCCATACATCCCAAATTTGTGGAAAACTCATTTCATTGCTTTGAGAAAAAAATAGTATCTGTGGCAGAAAGGGAAAGGCTAGTTCATTTCTCTGTAAGTGGGTAATTTGAACAGCTCCTAAGAGAAAGTATATTTTCTGGTACATCTGACTGAATTAAAATCAGTGTCCTTATGAATAAGTAGATTGTTAAATAATAAGTAAACCTTTCCCTCACCTGTCTAAAAATGCTATCAAACTGCTAGGTTTTCATAATTTACAGGATTGTTGGAGATGCATGTAATGCACGTGTCTGTATTACAAGGAGAAAAGAAAGGAAGTGAATGGCAGAGCTATACTGAATTGTGGGAAATGTGATGCTAGTAGGAAAAACAAAGTTAAACAATGCAAAGTATGAATGAGTGGTGCTAGGGACTTGTTTATTTTAAAGTTTCCAGCTTCAGAAATTTGAAATTCAGTTACCAAGAAAAGTCAGTATACTTTGATGACAATGGTTCATCATCAGGATGGTAAACTAGATGGAAGTGAATGGAAAATATTCTGAAAATGCTTTGTCATCCAGATCTGTTCAGTAAATGCCAGCACTGAACACAGAACCATTGTTCTGTCTCACGTAGGTAAAATTCGGAATAGTGGATGACAGTCTCAAGAATAGTTTGGCCTCTTAGCGCATCAGCCTTTTTCAATGTACACTAAAAATAAGACTTCTGAAATTATGTTTTCATTTTAACATTGTCTTAGGCAAGAGAAATGAAATTATTTTCTTTAAAATACTTTAATTTTAGCCATGCCTTTTACCAATTAACTCATTCTGTGGCTGAAATTTTATTTATTTATTTATTTATTTGACAGCTATGTACCAGCACATGGATCATTTCTGCTATACTTGTGAAGTTATAATGGAAAGTTTTAGTTCATATTACCTCTATAAATGTCTCTCATAAGTACTGGTGATAAGTGTCTACTGTTCTCTTTTATCAGATCCTGTTTAATTCCTCTGATGTAGACAATAGGAGTAATATCTAAAATACTTCTGAATGTGGGAACTGTGCTATTTTAATTCTCTAGAGACTGCAAATTCATTTTTGCTGTGAATTCCATTTTCCCTCAAGCCTGCAGTTAAAGCCACTGAGAATGAGATAGCTGGTCTGGGTGATAGCTGAATAACCCCTGCGGTGACTGGTAAAAACATTCTGGGGATTAATGACCTGGTCTAAACCTCATTGAAGACTCAAGAGTCTCCCCTACTGTCATAATCCTCTAATAATACCTGAGAGAGCTCAGCTGTGGTGGAAAGAGTCTTTTGTGTAATCGCATTTGTAAATACAAATAGCAGTTTTGGTTTCATTCCAACGTGTTTTTATTTTTCGGAACAGGTATTGCATGGATTCATAGATTCAGGCATGATGGAACCATTTTATCTAACTCTATTCTATCTTCTACATTTCACAAGACATTCATTAAATTGCATTCTGTTCTGCCTGAATACAGATCTAATGCTTTGTTTGCCTGAAGTGTATCCTTACAGACATGCATACACCTGAGTCAGACATGCAGAGAGTCAAAAAATCCTTCATTTCTCTTGATATTTTGCTTTACTTACTAATCAGTTTTGCTAATACACAATAATGCTTAGTTTCCATTTTGAAGTCAGTTTTTCATTCAGTTGCCTCCTATGAGTCTCCCTTTCTTTTTCTCCCCAATAAATTGACCTCTTAAGAATTCTTGTCCTATGAATATTGGTTTCAAATTCTCACACACACACATATATGTTTCTCATAATAAGACAGTTACCATAGTACTCAGTCTTTTTGTCTTGAGAATTCTAGTTGTTTTGGTACAGTTTTGGTGGGGTTTTTTTTTTGTTTTTTTGTTTGTTTGTTTGTTTGTTTTTAAATGAGAACTGCTTTTTGCGGGAGCAAATGTACTACTTGTGTCTTTAATTTCTGGAAAGAGAAATACATACTTGTTAATATGTGGTAATTTTTGCTCCCGCATCCATTGATCCTTTGTCACTATTTTCCGCTAATATCAGCAGTGAAAGTTTGTTTATTTGTTTATCTCCTATACGCTATCAGACCTCACTGTCCAAATCCTGTTCTTTCTCACCTGTCTCAGTTGGTCAAGGTCTGTTCTTTGTTTTCCAAGACATCTGCATTTCCGTTTGGTTATAACAAAATTTAATTTATTTTCGAGATGAACTTGACAAAGTCATTCAAACAATTTCTTAAAATTGTTATTTATCATTACAGGCAATTCACAGATTTCTTAGGAAATGATTTTATATTTGTTTACAGATTACTGATGAAGGTGGTTAAGACATGATTCACTACCTGTTGCTCTGGACATATTCCAGAACTTTCTTCTTCACCTTTTACAAATGATTTAACTAAATTTTCATATTAATTATTTCAGAAGTTTTTAGTTCAATTAACATATATTTTACCATTATTAAATAACTCTAATATTTAATCAGAATATTCTGTGTTAACAAATCAGATGTTTAGAAAAATTATGGGTAACAACTATACGAATTTTTACATTACCAAACTCCTATTTACATCAAAAAATATAACCAGGTTTGTCTGTTAAGACTTTGTTAGAACATATTAGCTAACTTATAATTGTATTCTTGTTTTTTGATTTCTTACTGAATTTAATTCTATGCAAGTGTTGCCTGTTCTTTTGTCTGGGTCATATACCCCAGTGTAACTAGCCTAAAGCTACTTGAGTTACTAAGTTTCAGGAAGTGGGGGAACTACTAGGAGCAGATATAGTGGTACTTTATGGCACTCTTAAAATTTATGATGTATTCTGACATTTTTTCAAAACTGATAGCACCAGACTAAACATCTGCAACAACTTTTAGCAAGTATTTCTATGCACTGCATTTGGACCTGGATATTTTAAATATTTGTCATGACTACACATCATTTACCCTCCTTTTTGTTCCTTTGTAAGGTCAAAGATATTCACTCAGGCTCTATTTTCAGTTATTATCCTGCTCCTGTACAAATACAGGACAAAAATATTTATAGATATATATTGTCAACAGAACATTAAAAAACCTGAACTAGTTCATAGCAGTACAGTTTAAACCTTGAACAGCTCTGATATGACAACACTTTTCTTCTACCTTTAGCAGCAGTCTGTGATGATTTCCGGGGTTTTTGCTGCTGCAATGGTATAAAGGAATGTCAGACTGCTGGAACTTCTTCTGTTAGCTGAAAAATGGGATTTCATCATGACTAAGACTACTTCTTTTCTTAAAGACTCCAATTTCTCTCTTTTTGTAAACAGGTTCTACATTCTAGCGCCCAGCATCCCTGCAGCAACTGATAAAAGATGGCTTTTCATTTTCTAGCTTGTAGTACGTGCAGATTCATTTTAAGGAACTCTCAAATCTTTTATTAATGGATAGCTTTCTCCTCTGTACTGCTGGATTTAGCATCATTTAAAGCATCAACACACAAATGGACAACTCCACTGTAGATTTCTGTTGATGACTACATTTGATAATCACAAACACAGGTTGGATCAGCCCAACTCCTAGAAGCCATAGGGCAAACCAGAGTCATCATCTTGCTGTTGATGAAACACTGTTTGGAAGCTGAAGAATTTAAGTCTAGAACTAAGGTATTTTGGCAGTGCATCTTGACAATAAATTTATGAGAAGGTGGAGTGGACAACATGTTACTGCCTTTTTTGTTAATACACAGTACAATAATAATCAGAAATAGAGGAGGAAGAATTACAACTTCCATCTGCGGAATTTATTTATTTAATGAGGTTCCATTGTGATCGTAGTAAAACCAATGGTTTTGGTCCAATTTCAGTTTTTAGTCAAGGTAACATTAGCTGAATATGGAATCTAATACATAGCTAAATATACCAAATAAACCATTTTGTTAACTTAGAAAAAAGATGACAAGGAAGACATCTAATTTTGGAATATTATTTACACTAATTTTGGAATATTTAAGAGAAATAATGGAGTAGGATATATTGGTGTAATCTAATACACTTATGGAACATCAGATTACACTGCATACAGGTATTTTTTTCTAAAGAAGAAAATCTGGCAATGTAAAAAGCAGGAAAATTTAAATACTCATCATCAAAGACAAGTGAATATTTTCAGGGGTAATTTTCAAGTACTTAAAATTTTTATCTTAGCTCTTAGTAAAATATTTTGAAGTAAAGTAACTTTAAAAATCTGTATTTTTTTTTGTTTTGTTTCTTGATGACTTTGACAGGTCCATCAGTTGTGCTTTAGTTTCTTTTCTGTTTCAATTTAGGATAATTCTACCATACTAGAGCCATAGATCATAAAGACTCATGCTGTTTTCTTTAAAGTGAAATAGTTCTGTGGGTTTGTTATTTTTTATTTTTAAAAATATTTTAGTTTTTCTTAATTATTTCCAAAAAAATGTGTTGTAAAGTGCAGTTCAGTTTGCTGTTGATTAATTTGACTTCTTAGGTGTTTCTCTTAAATTTTATTGACACATATATATGTACCTTGAGGAGACAACTGTCATGATAGACAGTTATCAACTAAAGCTATTAAGACAGTTTCAAGACCAATTTGATGATCTTTTAATATTTAGTAGGTTTTATTTTGTTTATCAACCATAGCCTCTTATGAATTCACCCACTATGACATCATCCTATATGGAAAGATGACTTATCCTTCAGATTCTTTCCCCTAGTCACAAAAAGCAGAACAAAAGTTCTCTGCCTTGTGCGCTGTATTTTAGGAATACATTTTAAAAAAACAATATAACTGTTCCATGCCATTAAGTAGCTCTATTTCTAACTGAGCCTTTTTAAGGTAATGTCATAGTCCTATCACCTAACAAGATTATGTGATCTGAATGCTACTGGCTTGACAGCTTTATGGCCATCATAAGCAACAAGACATCCCCACTGTCTAGAACTGAGAATAAGACTAAAAGCCTTCTGACTGTGATTTATGGCCTAAATTCTCTCTGAAAGGCTTTATGCAATTTTAATAGAATCTTCCTGTCACATCTGATACTGAATGGTACCTATTTACCTAATTTCCTCAGAGATAATTTATGCTGGCATTTTATTTTATGGCAGAGCTAAACAAGTTTATACTTGTTGACAGCGTCGTAGGCAAGGATTTTATTTCAAACTTCCAAGTAATTCAGCTCATGAACCATTTTTTTCTTCCTGCTGGTGTAGACTGGCTTGAGTTAATGTGCTATGGGAAAGGACTTATGCATGATTCATTATAAAGAGTTATACAAAATATAGAAAAATAAGCTAACGTGTTCATATTTGAACAAAATTAAAGTGTCAACTGTGGACTTTTAACTGATGAATAATAGTCTAATATACGTCAACCACATCTTTGTTTATTGTATTAACTAACCTGAAATGAAATGAAAGTGCATGTCACGTAAGAACAGACTGGAATTTTGGAAGAATTTTTAATGAAAATTATTTTAAAAATACTTGAAGCAAGCAATAGAAACTTTTAAAAAAGTGTTGGCTTCACAAATAAATTAGGTTTTATGCATTTGCATTTGTATATAAACCAAACAAATCTGAATTTCTTACAGAAAAAGAATGAAATTAAAAGCAGTTATGTGCATAACTTTTTTCATTTGGCTGGATTGTGGAAGCTGAGCAAAAAGTAATTCATGTCAACCTCATCTTCACTTTTAACAAAATTATTTTTAATATACAAATATTAATTAAAAACTTACATGGTTTAGCAAAAAGATAGTAATTATGGTATAGATTTACCCTGTAACATAAGGGTAAGTGTTTATACATTAGAGATGTGAGAAAAGAGAGTAAGGAGGACTCTCTTTTTCATGTGTTTTTCAAAACAGTTGACAATGGTGGTGGCTCTCAGTGAAGTAAGGAGACAGCATCCCTTTAAACATCTTGAAATTACTTTTTTGATGTAATTGAAAGTACAGCAGATTATAATAGGAAAATTCTGAAAAATAATGTTGGACTACACATTTTTGTCATATGACTTTATTGCATTTTCCTCCTTGTCCTGTTTTCTATTATGCCTGCTAGTGACCTCTTGCCATCATGGAATTGAAGGCATTGAAAGGGAAAGTGGCTTCCTATCTGACGGTGCAAAGCTTAGAACAATTAGCTGATATGAAACTTGATTTTTTCATCAGCTGTTAAGTCTTGGTAGAAATTCAGATAAAATAATTACAAAATATAGAATACAAAGCTTGTGGTTAGATGAGGCAGAACTTGGAATTAACGGCAGTGATTCTATATTCATTTTTCACTCGCTTTTTTTATTTGGAATATTATATGATGCAGAAAAGTGTCTTTTTGCTTGTTTCTGCTATTTTTTAAATCCATCTTAAATTGCATTGTTCTTTTAGTGCAGCAAACAAGGAAATTTTTCAGATGTTAAGGTTTTAATTGATACCCATTTTGTTTGAGTATGTCTGAGTATATAGTATTGCATGCTGATTACTGAAAATTTGAACAACTAATTATAATGCCAAAAGGAAGTAGAAGAGCTACATTTAGTCTTCAAACTCACTCAATGTCAATTTTACATACACTCACACACACGCGCACACTTTATTTCCAAAATGCATTGAATGTTTTAAAAAAAGAAAACTGGGGAGGAAGAACCCTAGTTGACATAGTTGAAATCTTTGAAATTGTCTTTTGAGACAGAAAAGTGAATGTAGTGGCATTTATTACCAATGTGATAAGAAAGAGAAGGATACAGAATTTATTTGGAGAGTGATATTCCAGTACCCTCATTCATTTAGTGCTAGAAATACCATGGCTTTTTGCAGTTGCTGTTTCCATCCAAAGTGGATAAGAATTTACACTGCTATTAGTCTGCTACAGAATTTCATGAATTACTAAGGACAGAGTTTAGTGAAAAATGTGCAGCCTATTACCATTCAACCATCACAGACGGTGTATAACAAAGATGAAGAGCAGGCATTCAGATATTATGTTAGCTGCTCCTAATCAAAGGCTGGGGCTGTACACAAAACCACAGAATAGCTATGTAAGGACCCCGAAGAGTGATTTTTATGGAGCTGTAAGTGTGTATTAAAAAAAAAAAGAAAAGAAAAGAAAAAGAAAGAAAACCTCTTTCCAGAAAACTTGGATTCTCCCTTGTTTTGCACTGCTGGAGGAGGAGGGAGAGAGAGGAAGAATGCAGACTTCTTTTTGATGACAATATAAAAGGCCCAACAACAAATGGTGTAATAAAATAGCTGCTTTAATAAGATATAATAAAAAGAGGAATATAGATAGTGAGTAAATCTTGCAACCCTTCACATGCTGGGCATCGCAAATTTATGCAGCATGGGATTAATTATGGATGGATTTTCCCACAGCAAGCTGCGCAGATCCTGTCCATAGAGAGGTTCCCTCTCCCTCCCGTGCTGTGGTGGGTTTATCTGGTGTAACAAAGAAACCCATATATCTTCTGTCAGGTTGCAATGTTGTGTTTGTCATAAGACCCACGAGTGTGCAGCACAGGCTTTTATGGGCATTCCAGTGCCTACCATTGCATCGGGTACTCATGTGACTTGCAGGCTTCCCAAGCCTTAAGTACAAGGCCCCATGTAGCAGAAATAGCCTTTTCAAGGTCAAAAAAATTTTGAATACAATGTCTTCTGCGAGGCTCCCAGTACATCTCCTGATAATATTTAATAACTCTGTGGAATCAGGGCAAAAGAGAAGGTGGTATTCTGTCTTGAACCAGAACATTTTTCTGAGATTTATCAATAATTATGTATTCTTACATCATGAAGTTTACAAATGTTTGAGAATTTAGTATAAAGTGTGGCTGAAAATGTTAATTTTTGCTTAACCAAAAAGGAAGGCAAACAATGTATTCCTTAGCGTACTTTATATCTATGCATGTTGTACTTGTTCCATCATTGAACTCTTTATCTCAAGAGTTGACATCTTTCCTGAGCAGAAGTTATAGGTCTGATTAAAAAAATAAGTGAGTTTTCTTGATCTGTTAGGTGAGATGGCAGCTGTTGTTTATGATTTTATATTGCGTTCTTAAATTATGTGTCAATTTTCTTCCACCTGATTTTCTGATTTTAAAATTAATCTGTGAGGCTTTTAAAACACTTTTATTATCCTGCCCATTTTCTTGAGCAAAGCTCAGAATCATACGTATCATTTTGCATTAACACAAATTAATGTGTTCTATACTTAGCATCTTAAATCATTTTGTTTGATCCTGTGCAATTCCACACAGTTGCGTAATTGTAATTACTTTTTATTTCCTTTTCTATGTCACCCCTAGAAAAACCCTGATAAACTGTAGAACATTATGGCTGAATTTATGGGACCTCAAGTGCCGTGTATTACATGGTTATTTCCTTCACAATGTGAAGAGAAAACTGATTTTAAAGGAAATCCTCCAGGTTGCTCTGGGGAAATCAATTTGCTTTATTATGTAAGAAAGTCTGTGTAACACAGCAAATACAGAATGGTTATCTGCATCTGGTGCCACTGTTTGGGCATGTAGGGATAAACTTGAAAGTTCCAGAACCCATTTGGAGCTGAGTCTGGTGAGTGACATAAAGGGCAAAAGATGGGCTTGTACAGAGACATCAGCAGGAAAAAGAAGGCTGAGGGCAAATGTGGTCCTACTGAGTGAATGAGGACCTTGTGACAAAGGATATCGAAGAGAACAAGTTGTACTGAAGGTTTCTTTACATCGGTTTTTCCTGGCAAAACTGTTCCTAGGAACGTGACACCAGTGGGAAAGTTTGGGAAGGAAGTCATCCTCTGGCAAGGAAGCCTTATCCGTGGTATATGGGGTCTGATTGAGACCATTTAAACAAAGTGGACTTTCACAGGTGAAAAGGCCTGGATGGGATGCACCCACAGGCACTGGGCAAACTGGCCCATGGCATTGTGAGGCCGCTCTTGACAGTCTGTGAAGGATCGTGGTGATCGAGGAGGTTCCTGCAGACTGTGAGAAAGCCAGCGCCACTCTTCAAGGGCAAGAGGAAGAATCCCAGACATGATAGGTGCATCAGCCTCACCTTGATTTCTGGAATGGAAGTGGAGCATTTCACCCCGGAAACCATCCCCAGAACTAGAAGGTGTTTAGGAGCAGTCAGCATGGATTTACAGAGGAAAAAATTCCTGATCAGCCTGACAGCCCTCTGCAGTGAGGTGACTGGCAGGGTAGATGTAGGGGATGTTTAGCGTGTCCTTAGAAGTCTTTTGGACGCCCTCAAAGACAAACCCATGAAGTTCAGGCTAGATACATAGACGGGGTCAATCCAAAACTGGTTTAAGTACCAGACCCAAAGGCCTGCGTCGTATCCCAGGGCTGTTTTTTCCTCTCTCCTGTCTGTTGAAGTACAAATTATATCTGGGAAAATCATAGTATCCAGGCCTTTTCTGGAGTGATAGTTCTTGTTTTCACTCTAAACTTTCAGCTGTCAGCAGCTGAGGAACTTCTGTGAACTGACATAATTTTTAATAATATGTCTTTCATTGCTTTTTCCAGTTTTTTTTAAAAGCATATTAATGTTTTTAGCTTTTGCAATACTATGTTTTAATGAACATCCCAATTTCATTATGTGTTCGTGTGACATATGTGTTTTCTGTGTTGTATTCCTTTCCTTTAAGCTGTTTGGGGTTTTTTTTATTTCTGAAGATTATTACTTTGCGATATGCTTTGGTTTTCAGTGATGATGTTTTAAAAATTTTGTTCTGTTGCATGCTGAGTTCTAAATATTTAGAATTTGCAAAATTAAATTTTCTTTCTTTGTTTTTTCCCTCTGCGGACAAAAAGAGCAATGTTAGGATAATATAATTTTCATTGGTCTCAAAGGTCTAAAATCCAATTGTAAACAAGATGGCCAAATAAAATTTATGTTTTTACAGGAAAATCAATGTAAAGATTTAGTGGGTTGCCATGCCATCTTATGCTTCCAATCTTGGTCTTCCAAAGATAATGGCAACCATTATACATGTCAACTTTGGTAGCATGGTTGCTCTGCAGCCCTACAGAAAAATATCTTGTGCATGTTTCGATTTTGCATATCTCTCTCATAACTATGTCCTAAAATCAATCTCTTCAAAGTCTAGGGTTTATAGGAAATTATGAAAATTGAATCACCTGCCATTAATATGCATCATTTATGTGCATGAAAACTGCTCATGCTTTTTGTAGTGGGTTATGAAACACACTATTGGTACTGGCTAATGGATTTAGGTTGGGGGGGTTTAGTGGGAGTAATGGGGTTTACGCTATCCCAGATAACTACTACTGCTAAACCAAATTTTGTTATGTGAGACAGAGAACTATCATTAATTCACTGTTTTCATTGATTTACCTGTAGGAGTATTTTAGTGAATCGGAGGTTAAAGCATCATAATTATTTCAGAATTAATGTATAATTTCTTGTTTTATCTTGTTCATTTGTATTTTCTGTTCTTTCTTTCTCTTACATGCTGCAGTTGCAAACATATTGTGGCGAGAGCAAGGTACTAATGGAGATTACTTTTGATCATATTTTGTGTATTGTGATGAAATGCTCATCTGTTGTTTCTTTTGTGTGTGTGTGTGTCTATGTTTGTTCATACTCTGCAGTTAGAGTAATTACCTACCCCCTTACAACACTGAGGAATTTCATTTAAAGAAAAATTATAGTGGCAATGAGTCCCTTAAAGGCTCAGACTTTTGTAAACTGCTTTTCTTTTTTCGGAGAGAGAAGGAAATAAACTGTCACAATTTTCAGAAAATTGCTCAAAGATACATGAGAAGCTCAGATTTAAAATGTAGACCTTTAACTTTTTTTGTCATGATAAAACTTCCAGCCAGTCATCCTTTGTGCTGCTGAGATTGATTTTCGTCTATGAATCTCTCTTATTTGACAGCATTATAATCTTAAGCAGTTTAAAATTGAGATACCTGTTGTTGCTTAATGAAACCAAGCATTTTATTCTTATACTCAGGAAAGTTTTGTAAATAAATGTTGGGGTGGGGAATGGATGTTTATAATAAACTGAAGGATAAATATAAATAAAGACACAATCAGGTGTTATAAAAATCATGGAAATTTGATTTTACAAGCAAAAGATAGGTGTTAATTTTCATATATATGACATAATCTCAAAAGTTATTCTCATATTCCAGAAAAGTACCGTAATCTAAGTGTTGTCATGCGCTCCCAATTTTTTGCCCTAAGTCGCGTGTTCTTCATCTAAAGTTGCAATTTAGGAATTAATATATTTCAGGAGTAAGAAATTTTTTCAATTATTTCCATTGGAAGGTTGGTAATACAAGAGAATAAGATAATAAATTGATCAGGCTTTGCTCTGAATTCAAGTTAGAAATGGTATTTCCATAGACTTTTAAAAAATTTGTTTTAGATTAATTTAAAGATTCAAAAATCTGATATTTTGTTTGCCTGTACATAGTAACCTTTGGCATTCCCAGTGTATTTATAAATATGAACTAGCTTTATTTTTTTATTCATTTTACTGGTTACTCAGCTGGTTCAAACAATCATCTCCCTGATTGTAGTGGAGCTCAGCTGTGATCCTACTGCTCTGTTGGCCTTGCAGAGTACAAATGTTGTGTTTAGAATTTCATACAATTCCACTGTTAATGATTACACTGATATGCAACATGATTGTACCAAATTCTCAGAAGTATGGTGTTCTCACCTCCTTTTGAGAAAGTATCAATTAGGTTTTATCTCAAATAAAACTGAAAACAGGATTAGTATCCTCTTGGGTTTTTTAGATGGTTGTCTTTTCAAGTCAATTTGTTGCCTTCAGTGGTTAGAATGCACCTAGGAAAACTTAAATTCTGTGACAAAAAAGACCAATTAAAAATAATAGCTTACCAGAGTGCTTATGGTAAAGACATTCAAATTTCTCTGTGACTAATGTGAAACTAAACAAAAAGCAATTTATAGTAGCAGATTTTGTGTCTCCTAGAGCAGATCTATCTCTCCTGCGTTTCTCATTGGCCAATCCTTGTGTTTCCAACAAGTGCTGTTACTAATTACAACACTGGAAATATTTTACAAGAGAGCAATTCCGTGAAGATGCCAATAAACATAGCCACCAACTTCTCCGGGCCATGCATACTCTGCCGTTTTCTGTTATCAAAGTATTGACAGATAGGAAGGGAGGGATGGGTGATCAGTAGGACAATCAAGATCATGAAACCGTACATAGGCCTTGGTGCCTACAGGTATTTCTATATCAAGTGCACAAAAATTTTATCACAACCCCTTGCATCAGAAAATCTGAAAGTATTTTGAAGGCACTTGTGTATTACAGTAATAATACAATAGATAAATAAATATAAATATATTCATATATATGGAAAAGCACCCCGAACACCAACCTTTTTTAAAAAAAACCAAGTGTTAGCCAGTTTTAAGTATCAATTTAGTCTAAATAAAGCAAATCTATTTACCTATTACTTCTAGCACTGCATTAAAAATGTGCAGGATTGTATTTAGTGGGGGGAGGGTTGCAAAATTAGTCTTTAAAGGAATAGCTCCTGTAGTTCTGAAAAAGTGGCTTGCGTAGGGGATGAGATATTTATGCAGATTAGATATTTGTGCAGGTATCTGACAACTATTTGTAGCCACTCACTCAAGTGCAGAGTTTTGGGTCATAGTAAGTTGGAAGAGAGAATTAACCAATTGGATCCACAGGTAAAGGATCGTTATATGAACTGACTCCCTTAACTTGGTATTGAGATGGAAGAAGGACATTTCATACTGTGTGTTCATCACTGATTTTGTAGAACAGTTTTGTGAACATTATTATCCAGATTTTGGAAATAAGGCCTTAAAACTTTGGGCTGTTTATTAGACATAAATATTATCTGGACATTGGAAATCTTGCTTTGGAGTATTGGCACCTGATGTGGAAGTTTTAGGAGCCTGTTTATCAAACGTCTGGGTCGCCTGGGGCTAACATCTGAGTTACTTCCTCACATTCTGGTATTGCTTATCCAGCTAATAACTGTAATATACTTCAGCCAGTGAGAGGAGGGAGAAGGGAAAACCCTGTTTTGTCCCCAGCCAGGTTCATATGTCCCCAAGACACGATGTGCCAGTTGCTCAGCTATAGATCTCTTCACTGTGTTCACTGGTACAGGCAGCCTATCATCAGTCAGGCTTATCTGCAAATTCCAGCTGTTCTTACACGATACAATGTCAGGCATTTTCTAGAGATCTTCACGTATTGTCTTATATAGCCTCTGTGGTTTATCTGCCAAGGCATGCAGAAGTGCCCCCTGGCCAGAGTGGGCATATTGCCCTGGGTACGCCCTGTGCTCTGAACAGACACGACTGGGGAGTTTTCCATGAACATAAACCTGCTTCTGTGTTACACCAAATGCAGCACAGACAAAATTCTCTCCCACTTTTCAGTAACCTATTAATAGTTGAATTTGATATAAAGTGAGGAAAACCCTGCTTGGAGACTGCCCCTCCTTTCTTTCTGGGAAAATTTGGCCGAAAATGGGAAAAGATTCCACAATATTTCTCAAAGATAATTTAACTTGTGTGTTTTGGGTATAGGCTGAACACCTTCTGCATATTACTATGTTTTAAGCAACTGTATTGGCTATGGGATTCCTAACGGAGACTGGAAACTTTTATGTATGTGTTTACATAAATACATACATATATACCTACATACATGCACACACACATACACAAACATGCATTTTCCTTACCCCCTCCTGATTTTCTCATTATTTTGTTTTAGATTAAGACCTGTTCTCTGTGTATTGATATTGGTTTTCCTTCAGAATTTAGGATAAGCAGAATTTCAGATTCAAATTTCTTTTTCCTGGGTTTCACTCATCTGTGTTCCTAAACTGCACATTGTTATGTCAAGTGGAAGCTTTTGTCCTGTGCCCAGGATAAATGGACATTTTTACCATGGCAGCCAAAATTTTAGTTGTCAGAATGGTTATAGTTATAGTTTTACGAGTACTATGATTTTCTTCAAAGAATTTTATGAATATGAGCTGATCACCCATTATAGCATCTAAATAGCAAATCAACAACTGTTGTCTTGGTTGGCACATCAAAAGCTAACAAGACTGTCCTTTTCTGTGGTCATAACCTTGATCACAGATACTGTGAGACTTCATGTTACACATCTGGTTCCCACCTTCTCCACAAAACTTAGCATCATGCCTTTCATTCAGCAGCATTGTGGAAGAAGGATTGAATACTTCTGTAAACACCTGTGGCCCTTTAGCATGGGAATGAATATCTGCCTGACTCCGTCTTTCTAATAAAATAGAATAGGGAGTATTTCCTTTCTGACTGAAATATCGAGTAAGGGTTTATAACAAAGACTCTGGTCTTCTCTTTCAGTGTTATACAGAAATTATGTTAAGTCTTCCATCCTTAAGCAAAAAAAAAAACCAAACATAGAGAATTTATATTAATTTGATTTCAGTGTAGGTCATTTCACAAGATCACTTTTATTGCTGCAGCTTTCAAACGGTGTATTTTTAGGTCTGTATTCATAAAGACACTGTCTTGCCAATGGAGAAAATTACAGGAAATTCTGAATAATGTAACAGTTTTGTTTTAGTTTTACAGCAAAAGATCCCATAGGTTTAGCTGTGTTACCACTATATGCGTTAACAAATTGATCTCGTACCGAACTGTGATTAGGTTTTTAGTTCAAGACAAGGATTTTCTTTGTCATTATTTAATTTTATACATTTCAATGTTTTTTTGTCCCTAAGGTCTGGGAATTGGGAACATGTTTTATGTTTTTTATGAAGATGGCATCAAAGTAATACAGCCAGTGGAATGTGAATTTCAGAGGCATATTAAGCCTAGTGAAAAACTCCTCGGTTTTCAGGCAAGTTGTTTTTAAAAATCTATTTATAGTGTTTTCTCAATTATAATTTTCTTTACATAAGAATTTGTTATTACTGGTTTAATGTTTTCTGCTTGATAAATTCAGCCGTGTCTTCTGAATTAGTAAATAGCTTATAATGGCGATCTCAAAACTTCTTGTTTATTGCTCTATTAAATTCAAACTTTCTGTCTCTCTTTTCAGTTGAATATTCCCTAAGTACTTTTGCAACCGTTTTCTTTCTTTGGCTGTCTTTCTCCTTTCCCAGTTCTTTAACATCTCTCTGTTCTGAATTTGTTATTGTTTTTTTTTAATCCCCATCAGCTCCCCACCTCAAACCCACAGTTAAGTTAATCTTAGTGAATCAGGGATTGATTCTCTATATTAAATATAGGATCTTTTTTGGGTTTGTTTTTTTTTTGCAGGGAGGTGGTGGTTTAATGGTTTCTTTTTATCCACTGTATGTTTTTCTATATTAAACTTTCAGCTATCATGAGGCAAATCCCTGTCCTGGTAAACACTCTCACAGCTTCCACTGAAGTTAGCAGAGATGATTGATGCTTTGGTTCCAACTTAAAATTCGTATAAGTAGTTTCAATAACTTTACTGTTAACATATTTATAGCTGATTTCTCCAAATTCTGGGAATTTATGATGTAGTTTCCCTGAGCAGGATGCATAAAAACACTAGTGTATTCTCCACTTCCATTTATTCTTGTGATGTTTCTCCTTTACTGCTAATCAAATTGCTGGCTGACATGATGCATGTTCCCACAGGAACACTTGGTACTAGTCACTACATTAAGACTTACTCTACATGATCTATCACCTTTCAAAAATACTAACTTTTTCTCATTTGGGTTTGAATGAGTGACCTTGAAATACATACTAAGCTTTGAGCTGTACACTTTGCTGTTTCCTTTTTTCTCTAATGCCTCAATGACAGCAGAGCTAGAGCCGTCTCAATGGAATTTGCCTCTTCAGTTATCATTATTGATGTCAAAGGCTGCTGTACTCAGCAACAAGATTTATTTTAGTGTGAATAATTATGCTTTGAACCGCTAATCATACCTTGATTTGTGCTGCTTAAGTGAAATTAAGTTGACACAGCCAAAAATAAGCCAAAAAGCTTTTTTTAAGGCTGTTTAATTAAAAAGCTGATTATTTAAGAAGTCTGTTAAAATTTTATTGGTCTAAAGTGCAGCCTAGGTTTTAAGAGTATTTTTATTGAAATGTGGCAATAATCAGAATGAATAAGTCAGATTTGTTCCCTTTTGGAACCTTTCAAACCTTGAATAGCATAATAACTATATCCTCTTGAGGGAAAAAAAAGAAAAAAAAAAACAAAATACCAGGAAAGTAGGCTACTTGATTACTTTAATTTTTAAGTGGGGTGGGGAGTAGGTGTGGTTAATAAAATAGAAAGTAAGATTTGTACCTACGTGCATGTTGTTTTGCCCATTAAATTCAACATATTTCTACTTATTCCTCTGAACACTGAAAACATCTTCCCTCTCATAGTATGGTTAATAAATATTTATTCTTGCAAGAGAAATTAGAAATATTTGGAAAATATTTCTACAGTATTACGTTTTTCTACTCAGAGTGACATTGTTTTTCACTCTGCATAAAACCAAATAAATTGAGAAACAGTTTTCAGTAAATGTTTTGAAATACCCTCTTTAAAAGTACTTTCCTCCTAGAAGCGGAATGAAAAACAAGCTTAATAAAATTCCCTGCATATACTGTGTATTGCTATAACAACAGTAGTATATTCTTGAAAAAGTTCATTGACTATGAAGGTTTAGACAACTGTTTCCTCCTTTGAAGAACATCATCTGTTCCTCAAGCCTCTTTGGAAAGTCTATTTCCTCTAAATGAAAATAATAAAATAACCTAGTTCAGTTCCAGGATCAGATTTTTATCAAGTTCAGGATGTGATTGCTTAGTGGTAAGGGTTTATGTCATAACTTGCTGGTTAGTAATTCTCTTTGGCTCTGTCGTATACTTTTACTAATCAGAGATGTTGGTAGGTGTGCCAAGCGTATGTTGAGGTAGCTTTACATAGCCTTTCACATTAGGGCATCTCCATGACTTAACTATTAACATATTAACATTAAAGGAAATACATGCTTGCTTAAACCTCTCCCATTTCTTTACAGTTTTCTGAACTAGTTGTTCACGTGATGCGTAAAACCACAGAAGAGTTGTTTGTTTTCAAACAGTTGCTAAAGCATATGAGCATTTATAATTCACCAAATTTTTATAATCTTGACACCAGTGCTGTTTCAATTGTAGAAAATGTCTGGGTATTACACATGACACTCCAGTGTTCCTCCAGAGGTTTCCTGTTTGTCAGCAAACTTGAACTGAGCTTCTGTAAAAGAATGAACTCAGGTGTTTCTGCATAGCATTGCATTTTATTGTGAACAGCTCTGCAGTATTTACACACACACATGTTTAGGTATGCTAATTTTGCTAAAGGTAAATGTATTTTCTCACTAGCTATATACTTGAGAACCCTTATCTAAATATTTAATTACCTCTTATGCCACTGAGTGTCAATACAGCAAAACACTTTGGTGTGTATCTAACATGGCTCGTTGTGTTTAAAGTGCAGCAAAAGATTTAGTGCTGTACTGGATCATCATGGGTCACAGAAATTGTAAAGACCTTCTTCTGCTCCTTCCCAGAATCTCCTAAATTGCTTGAATCTTCTTAATGTCAAGTGCAAGTAGAAATTTATGTGTCTGATAGTGACAATTCTAGATGCATAGGGACAGAAATAAACTGATTCCTGTTTTCTGATGTAAGTTATTGCTTAGTTAGACCAGATTTGACAGCTGTTTGTTTAACTTGTCAAATAGATTCTTAACTGGGGTTCAAGTAGAGTCTTTCACCTGTTAAATGTCTCATCATTCTGAAGTGCTTGGGACATTTTCCTCACTTACATTCAACCTCTATTTATCCTCTGCAAATTAATATTATCCAAAGACTTAAATTCTAATTCTTATGCAAAAGTGTTTTTATTTTCCTTTCACAATGAATCCCAATTAGAATAATTATTTACAGAGACTGGGGAAAAAAGCAATTGAAACAGATGTCTTTTTGAGACTAATAAAAAAATCCTTTTGGCTTCAACATAAAACTGATTTTCTGTTTATTATAAGAAGTAGCACATAATGGCCAAATTTCAGTGAAATATGCCGTCTCACATTTGAATATATGCTGGAGGTCAGAGCAAAATACTTCATTTCAAAATAATTAATGTGACTACGTGGCAGACCAAAGTTTCCACAGGAATTTAAATTGAAAGATACTTTGTAGTCCACAGAAACTGCCTTTGTTTACACTCTTACAGCACAGAAAGTGTAGTAATTGCTAACCTTTGTTTGTAAAAAAAAGTGTAAAAAAATTCAACAGTTTGATTTTTACTAAAGAATGTCAAGAAAACAATAACTTCATGTAGAAGAGGTGATACATAAGTTCACGTCTTAAAACATGCACTGTTTTAACCTGTTGGTATCATCTTACTCTTAGGCAGCCATAGCATAGCTAGACATTTCATTATACTGCCTGAAGACTTTGACTCACACCCTGGTAAAACACTGAGGATGCTTGCAGTAAGTTAATAAACATAGAATTTGCGCATATAAATCTGCAAGTATGTGTTTCCTCTTGAGATTTTCTTGCCCCAGACTATCTTGAAAAACTTTCTCCAAGGATTTATTTTCCTCCATCTGCTGACTTGTTACAGAGAAAGTCACTTTTTGATTAAAAAGTCTGGGGGGAATACAACAATGAAGTAAATTAATGTTTTATCAGATGTTAACTTTTTTTTTTTAAAAGAGAGAATAAATTAGGAAAAAGTAAATTGCTCTCATTTTAATTAGAAGAAGAAAATGGTGGGCTTACGCTTATATTTTAAGGAGAAATTATTTTAACCAACTACCCAACCACTGGGGAAATTAATTTGGAGCCTCAGAATAACTGCTTGTAGTGTAAAAGAAGTCCAAACTGTCTAATCAGATAAATGTTAAATTTTCAACAGCAAAATTTCAGTTCTGTTGAAACAGCTTCAGATAAATGCAGATTTGAATAACTAGAGAAACAACCACATAGACCAGTTTATACTGGAAAAAACACTGTGTTTTGGATATGAGAATTTTGGTGCGTCTTTTTCATTGTTACTTTGGAAAAACAGGCTTTTTGCTTTTATTTTATGTTTTCATTCTTTTTGGGCAAGGTGAGAATTGGCACTGGATTATAGAAATTTATGACAACATGAAAAATATTTTAGAACCTTTAAAGTACATTTATATATGTAGACATGTATATGTATGGTTGTGTGTATATATATAAAAAACCCTATTTTTGTATTGGTCTTACAATGAAAAAATCTTTAAAAATACACTTCAGTAAGTATTTTAGACTCTGATTCAGGAAAATGTATAAGGAGGTAGCTCATCTCTAGATATAAAGTGCTTGAGTTAGGGTGTTTTGCTGTTCTGCTAAACATCCCACAAGGGGAGGTGGTATCAGAGTAATCTAATAGTAAACTAATCTATATGATGCCATGTGAGGGAAATGCAGATTCCTTCAGCAGAAGGCAGCGTTGTTTTTGAACAATACATTGACTATGTCCTTGTAGAATTCAGTCCCAGAAACTCATGTAAATTAATGTGAGTCCCTGAGAGACGACTGAAAATAATGTCTCTGTATAGCTTTGTTACAGAAGATTTGTTGTTTGAAGAAGGTGCTCTCTCTGAGGAATAGAGAGGATGGTGTAGAATAATCTAGATGTAGTTATCTGTTAGATCAAGCATGGAGCTAAGACAAGGTACATCTAGATTAAAAATAAAAAATAATGGGATCAGTGAAACAGCCTTCCACTTGAAGTGACTGTTACCCAGAAGGCAAATGACAATAGATCACTGATATAATGATGCACATCATATTAGAGACATAATTGCGTATGTTGACTTTATGCAACAATGAAAAGCATTTAGCTACTTTTAAGAATGAAAGTCCCATTTGTCCCATGACTGTCATTCCTTAAAAAACAGATTTTTAACTTCTCCCTTTGATCTGCATGGCTTTTCATCAGCACAAACTAAATCTTGTTACTTAGATTTCTGAGTTCTCCTGGAGTTCCTGATGATGTGCTATCACACAGTATCTGAGTTTTGTAACCTTTCCTTATCAACATGATTCCTGGAAGACCTTCCCTTCGTTGAGGTTTAAGAGCCATGTAAAAGCAAGCAGTGGCTTTCAATCTTCTGCAAAGAAACTCTCTATTTTAAAGCTGCAAATTGATTTATTTCTTCTTTTGACATATAAAGATTGAGTGTATTTTCAAAAATATAGAGGCACAGCAGGCAAAAAATGTTGATGATACAGAAAAGTAAGTGTTGAAATGCATCATCATCTTGAAGAGCATTGCTTAGTGCCAGACATGGTGTTCTGTCATGTAATGTTTCCTGTGCCTTTTAAAAGGAGCTTGATGCTCAGAAGCAGAATTCTTGTTTAAGATCTCATCATCTCTTGCTGCTCATTCTGCATTGAGTCATTTTCTGCTGACATACATAATTATTTTCACTGAGACCAGTTATAATATATCAGGCAGAGCATTCTAAATTAGGAATAAGTAACAGATAAGTGACAAAAAGAAATAATACTTACGATTTGGTAAAATTGTCCCTTGTGATGCAAGGAATTTAAAATGAGAGTCAAAAGAAGGAAAGGGTAGGAAAACAAAGAAGCTTGATACATGCTGTACTTCTCCAAGCAGAGTATTTTTTGGGTCCCTGTTTTTAAATAATTATAATTTACATTATAGGAAAGAAATGATGCTATTTCATAAATGGAATTTCTAAATATAGTAATATATTTCACCAAGTAACTTTTAATTTTGATAAAACCAAACTTTTCTGGGAGAAAATATTCCCAAATAAATACATGATGATTGGCCATATATTTTTACAAATTAGGAATAGTGAGCATATAAACTACAGTTAGCTGTTTTGACTGAGAGTGTATAGTTCTATGTATTATGAAATACCAATTCACTCAAGTGAACGAATTTTTTTTTTTTTCAAATTCGTCCTTTTGCAGGAATGGAAGGGCAGGGAGGGAACAAATGGTAATAAGAAGACATTTGGTATTTAGTAGGTTTAACACTAGTAAAATAGGCCATGAGAATGTTTTATGGCAGAAGTAGCCCAACTTCTTGATCTTTAAAGCAACCTGTCAGTACCCCAAGTGACCAAAACAACTGATCTCTCTGCTGCTTTGCTGCTGTGCCGTGTGACAATTTGCACTGCACCAGCTCCTCTTTCTCTTCCTTTGTACATTGTCATCTCCCCAGTTACGTATTTGCCTGGCTTGCTGCTTTCTCAGCTGCAAGGTGTAAGCCATGCCTGCACTGCCTCCCTTTGCAGGGCACTGCAATGCTGCTCGGGTGGGAGCTGCCAGTTACTGCAGTAATGAGGCACTGTGTATCTGATTTTTCTGGTTTTAAGGTCTCCTTGCCCTTGCTCACTTTATTTCTACGTGTATTGTTGTTTCAAATGGGTTTCTTTCTCAGGTCAACAGCACTAACTTCTTGAATTTCTAGAAAACATGCCAAAATTTGGTGAATGGATTATTTTATAGTGCTTGTGAGTT
The DNA here is from genome assembly GCA_013398015.1 of Oreocharis arfaki. NCBI lineage: Eukaryota > Metazoa > Chordata > Aves > Passeriformes > Paramythiidae > Oreocharis > Oreocharis arfaki. Next base: position 1,375,839 of record VZRR01010919.1, on the reverse strand, counting down.
GTGGTGCTTACAAGATGCAGTTTGGCCAACATGAGTTTATATCCTAGTGTCAGTTGTCCTTTCCCCTTCGCTACATTTTCTGAGGTTTTATTTCATGGTTAAAAAAGAAGAAAAGGAGTATAATTTGTCTTTCTATTTAATTGTTGACTGCTTTGATTCTTACGCTTTCACTGTTTCTATTGGATTATAGGATGAAGTTTGTCCCAAAGCAGATGGTGATCCTGTTCAGCGGTGTGTATGGGCTACTGCTGTTAATGTAAAAGACAAGTTCATATACGTAACTCAGCCCACACTTGACAGAGTTCTCATTGTTGATGTGCAGTCTCAGAAAGTTGTACAGGTATTTATTTCTCATTTTTTAAGTTAATATTTAATTTAGACTAAAGAATTTAAGACTTTCCTTCATATTTCAGAAACAGAAATTCAGTTGTCTTGAGACTAAACACATTATTGGAAAAAAGCTCACCTACTTTCAACATTCAGCAGCAGTTTCTATTTAGTGACTGTTCTTCTCAGTAGACAGCTGAGAGGGAGATAACATGAAAACAGTTCTTAAAAATGTTATTCAAGTGGTTGAGGGAATGAGTTCTTTAGGAAGTTTCTGGCTTGAGGTGCTTTTCCCTTGAAAATGAGGATTGGCTAAAGTAGAGTCTTATCACAAGAATGTGTCTATCACTTTTGGCAGAAAGGTCAGGTTTGGCTACAGAAGATGGAGGTCTGTTACTCTGTACACTTTTAGACGGAGAAATTGCTGAAACAGTAAAAATAAACACCACCCTTAGCCAAGACTGGAGACTTTGAAGCCAAACCTCTGCTCTGTTTTCTTGGTCTCTGGGATGCTGGAAGTACTCTGCTAGGTGAAAATAATTCATTGAGTAAAAGAGAGAAATCAATTCTATGCTACAGAGATTAATGCAGTCATAGAGTTTGTGCAAAACCAGCTGTGGTGTGTTGACCATGACTGGAGGCCAGATACCCACCAAAGCCACTCTAGCACTCCCCTCCCCAACTGGAAAAGGGAAAGTAAAGGCTCGTGGGTTGAGATAAGGGCAGGGAAAGATCACTCACCAACTTACGGTCACAGGAAAAACAGACTTCACACTGATAATAAATTCAACTCATTTCCTTACCAAAATCTAAAAAAGATAATGAGGAGTAAAACAAATCCTAAAAAAACCTGTCCCCCAGCCCTCCCTCCTTCCTGGGCTTAATTTTATTCCTGAATCTCTGCCTCATCCCCCACCAGCACTGAGGGAGATGAGGAATGGGGGGTCAGTTTGTCACACATTATTTCTGCTTCTGCTTCTTCCTTAGAGAGAGAAGTCTTTCCCTTTCTCCCTTGTGAGGCCTTTCCCATGGGCTTCAGTTCTTCACGAACTGCTCCAGTGTGGGTCCCTGTCCATGGGGTACAGTTCTTCAGGAACAGATTTCTGCTCGTTGGGTCTCCTGTGGGGTCACAAGTCCTGCCAATAAACCTGTTTCAGCGTGGGTGGCTCTCTCCACAAGTTCACAAGTCGTGTCAGGAGCCTGCTCCAGTATGGTCTTCCCATGGATTCAGAGCCTACTTCAGGCATTCACCTGCTCCAGTGTGGGGTCCTCCACGGGCTGCAGGTGGATTTTTTCTCCACCGCAGACCTCCATGTGCTGCAGGGGCATGGTTGCTTCGCCGTGGTCCTCACCCCAGGCCGCAAGAGAATCTCTGCTGGGTCTCCTGGAGCACCTGCCACCCCTCCTTCTCCACTCACCTGGGCATCTGCAGAGCTGTTCCTCTCACATGTTCTCACTCCTCTCTCATCTATTTGCAAGCACTTCTCCACAAGAACGCTTTTTTGCTTCTCAGTTATGTTATCCCAGGAGTTCTACTCCACCACTGATTGACTGGATATTTGCCAGCAGTGGGTCTATGTTGGAACCAGCTGGCATTGGCTCTGTCAGACGTGGGGGAAGTGTCTCACATCTTCTCACAAAAGCCACCTGTATAGCTCCGCAGCTACCAAAGCTTGTCATGCAAACCCAATGTGCTTATAATAACACAGTGCTTTTAATATCATCATAACCATAGGAAACAGGTGTTCTTTAGCTAAATAAAACATGGATTTTTTTTTTTTTTTTAATTAGAAACTTAGCTAAATTTTCAATAAAACCCCCCACTTAAATGGAGCTTTTCTTCATGCCTTTTGCTTTTTTCACTTATTAAAGATTAATGGAAATCTTTAATGTATAGATTATATATTAGGCTCCAGGGAGACAGTGTTGTGTCCTTTCAGTACTTAAAGGGGACTTATAAGAAAGTTGGAGACAGATTTATTAATAGGAAAGTTGTAATGGTTTTAAATAACAGATGGTAGATGCAGACTGGATATAAGGAAGACATTTTTTACAGTGAGATTTTTGAAACACTGTCAGAGGTTGCCCAGAGAAGTGGTAGAAGCTCCATCCTTGGAAACCTTCAAAGTCAAGTTAGATGGAGCTCTGACCAGCCTGATCTTGTTGAAGATATCCCTGCTGACTATGGAGGATTTGGACTAGATGACTTTTAAAACTCCTTTCCAAGTCAAATTATTCCATGGTGTAAGTATACACATGTATTGTGTGTATGCATAAAAAATTTAAAAATAAATAGCAAAATTGCAATTTAAAAATTGCATTAATTTCGCAAATAATTTTAATACTTTTGCATACTTGAAACATCTGCTTTCTGCATTCTGCGTCAGCTGACTCAGACATGGCTTCTTCAAAACTTGAACTATCCAAATGGTGACAGGTACTTATAAAACATTTTATTCAAGAACTTGATAATAAAATTTTGGGATAGTTTTTTAAGTTAAATTGACCTTTGTATATTAAAATAGAGATAAACTGAGTGATTAATGATCTTTTTTTTTCTGAAAGCAATACTTTACTTTTTTTTACAACCAGTTGGATATATTACTTCCAGATGACAAACTTAAAACCTATAGTCTCAACACAATCCACAAATTTGAAGGACTGGAATGTCTGGCAATGTTTTCCATGGTCTCTGACTGACATTCAAGTGTCAGCTTCTTTTTCTACACAGGAGAGATGAAATATCAATGTAATTGCATTTATTAGCATATAGACTTCAGTGTCAAAAGCACATAATTCCTCTTGAGCTCACTGAAAATAGGTTTTAATTTAGGTTTTATGAAATAGGTTCATCAGTAGGCTCTTCTAATTTGTCTTCAGTTACATTAGTTATTGTTTTAAATAAGTATAAAGATATATCACTTTACCATTACAAAATGTGTTGAGATACTTACTGCAAAGATGTATGTTAATTGAAAAGTAAAATTCAGTAAATGAATCACTAATTAAAAGTGCATCCCTTCCTTAGAAACATGAAAAGCATTTGTGCAGTTTTTGAATGGAGTTACATCGTTCTGTCATAAAAATACTCGAGTTTCTGTAATGAGCTGAAAACCAGACATACAGAATGCTGAAGTGTCGCAAAAAGCTTTGTCCACTAAGTCTGTGCAACTTAGCAAGTACATCGAGCTAAAACCAGGATACTCCAGAAGCTTTCATGTTATTCCAGGGGGAAAAAATCACTTTCAAAGGAATTTTATTTTGAGGGATAGAATAGCATTGCTTTTCCACTAATTTAATAGTATCCAGATTATGAATTTAGGGAAGTATAGAATTAAATTTACCCCAGCTGTGGAAAACTTTTGCATGAATGAAAGTCTTGGTTTTGATGGTTCTAGATGTTTAAGTATTCATAATAAATTATTTTTCCATTTCACAGTACTTAACAAAGAGATTTGGTAAGAGAACATAACAAAGAAATAACAGTTACATCAGATAAATAAATTAAACCAAATGCGTTAATGTCACTTTTGAACACCTAAGTAGAATTTCTACTATTCATTACTGATCTGAATATTATTTCCTAGGTTGTGCTTAGCCAAATACATGGGGAAAGTACAAGGGGACTTGCTATGTGTCCAGCTTAACCATGCCATTATTTAAAAACCAATTAAAAAAAACCAAACCAAACCAAAAAAGTAACAGTAGTTGCAAACTAAACATTTAAATAATGAAACCATAAAACCTATACAGTCTTTTTACATATAATATAAAACTGTAAAAAATAAAACCACTGTTGATTCACAGATGAGTTTTAGAATTGAAGTAAGGCTAGTTTGAAACTTAGTGACAAGTCAAGGCATACTTTGTTTACATTTCTTATAACAAGCATGTCTCTGTCTTCTTATCTTTTAAAAATAAGCATTTATTTTCTATCTTTAGTTTTTTGCAAGCAGAAAGAACTTTCTAACCATTAAATGTTGTTCTACTGTTGTTTTGTAAGTGATATGCACTTACAAAAACGCTTGTACAAACAGGAGGCACAGAAGGGAATTTAATTTTCCAGTCAGATCAGTCTATTTTCATTACTTAGAGTACTGCCTAGCACAGGAAAAAAAAAAAAAAAGTTATTTCATTTTTGGAAAATAGAAACTAAGTTGTTTAGAATTTAGAGCATTTTTCTTGTTAGACTGCCTTTTTTATAAAAATCATGCTAATACACAAGATATGGAATCCATACATGTGCATGTGCATGTACCTTTTTCTAGTCTACATCTTAAAGAAGAAACCACCTTGCAAAAAATGCACACAGGCTAGTGGGAACAAATGTGGACATAACTTCATATTTTAAAAGCGAGAGCATGCTAATGAAACTTTCTTCACTGTGCAAAAACCCTAAAGAAAATTAAAAATTTATTTGAAAGGGCTTTAAGTCACGTAGAGATTCTGTTTTCTGTGTAAAAAGAGTATTTATTTGGTTTTGCTTATTACAGTGTTTTCTCTAAAGTACTACTATACATGTTATTCCTTTCTACTATGAAAGTTAATGTAAAAGGTGTGCACATATGTGACAACTAGATTTGAGGGTGATTTATTTTTATGACAGGTATATTTATCAAAATAAGTACTTTAGAGGATTCTATAGCAGACTAAACTGAAATATATTGGAAACATGGTTGTTTTATCTTTAGAGATATGTATAGAGAGAGACTTTTTGACTTATCAGGGTAATTCTCATTCTAAAGTCAAGAGAAGCATTTGCTTTCATTTTTAAATTCTTGAAAGCAAGAATTGTGCAGTATTGCATAGCAGCACACCACTAAGTGGGATGACTTAGAGGCTGAAGTAAATGGAGTCATCATTGTTCTGTCCTCAGTGTGCTGCTGGCCGATCAGCCTGGTCAGCTAGAAACAGCTGTGCAAGTCTGCTTCCGAGATGCTTAACTCCTTTCTGCTGCTGGCTCGCCTCTAGGGAGCTTTACTGCCTGTGCCTGACCCTGCAGGCAATTCCTTCTGCTCCTCCTGGCTGTGCCATGACCCCAGCTCTGAACGCAGCTGGCAGTCCTCTGGCAGAACATGTATGGGTCAGACCTTTGTCTGGGGAAGCCGAAAGGAAATTTGACATGCCTTGTCAAATTAGCTGTACAACAGTTCAAGTATCATTTTAAACAACTTGTTTTCTAGCATGTGGCAGAAAAAAAGTTATCAAACACGAATAACCTTTTTAAGGGGTAAATTCTGATTTTAAATGAGTTGGTGAGCAACCTGGCTTAATTTTCCATTTTCAAAAAGAAAAACAAATTCTGTTTAGATGAAGTGGTCGCTTGGAACACCTCAGGAGTACAGTTAAGTATCATCAGCAGTCTCAGCCAGCCATTAGTGCATTATCTTGAGGATCTACATCATTAGTTTAAATTAGGTTCACTTAATTAGCCAGCTGGTACTCTCCTTGACACACTGATAAACAACCTGTGCTTTACAGTTCCATAATGGTAAGACTAAAAAACAATTTCCACCTATTTTTTCTTCTTTAATGATGAAAATAAAAAAGTAATCCCCGCAATTGTTTAACCTCTTAATCAAATACATTGTCCTCCCGTTTCATACCTCTGAAGCCTTCAGTTCTCATAACAAAGGCAGTGTAGAGCTCAGCTGTCTAAAAGATTCATGATCTCAAGAGACAGTGCTCAAAGTTGTAGGGAAAACACTTTGGTTCTGATCACAGGTCTATGAAAAGTAGCAACTGTAATTGGAAAACATACAAAACCAATCCTTCCTACTTCAACAAAATATATGCATTTTAACAGGTTGGAAGCTTTGGGTGCAGCAATATCATGTTGGTTTTATGCAGTAACATCTTCCGTTAATTCCAGTGTGTGGTTTGAGAATACTCTTCCCTTTTTAACCATTTTTCAGTAATTGGTGTAGTTTTTCAGCCAGTACATGTAAAGTGAGAGTGATGGCAGGGAAGGAAGACAAGAAGTCTTTTACTTGATTTAAAACCTTTGTTTTCAACTTCTTAATAGCTTCAGTATAATGTAGTTTTGATGCCAAGTATTAGAGTACATAATGAATAAAAACCACATTTTCAGCGATTCAGTAACTCTGAATTAATCAGAGGACTGTTTCAACAATTGACAACATAATTCTTAAATACAGTTTGAAAATATCTGGAAATGCATGTCTACTCATCATTTTCATTCAAGCATATATATTATGTTTCCTTTGAAAATGGGACAGAAAGAAAGGGTTTCTGTTTTTATTGTATTTCAGGCAGTAAGTACAGATCCTGTTCCAGTGAAACTACACTATGATAAATCACATGATCAAGTCTGGGTGCTGAGCTGGGGAAGCATGGAAAAGAATTCACCGACTTTGCAGGTGAGGTGATCACAATGATAATATGTAAGGAAATCTAGACAAGTTGAGCCTTTCTGTAATTGCAATGTGTTGCATAATTTCCTTTAAGCATTATTGCCATAACCCCCGCAGGGGCAGAGAAATGATTTCAGGTAACCAGAAAATAACAGCCAGACGACTGACTTGGCCAAAAAAAGTTAATGATCATTTTCAACACCCTTAGTCAGAACTGACACTTGCAAATTGACAGAAGGGTAAGGAATGCAGCTGAAAACAGCAGCATGTTCTATACTGCCAGTCTTTTGAGAGCAAACCATAGCTGTTCATGATATTTTTGTCCCTCGTTAGAGGATATACCAGACTTTAGGCATATTTCCTTTTCATTAAGGCCACATTGACACTCAGGAGGTGTCAAGCTCTGTCTTTATTGATTTTTATTCAGATCAAAAATATTAAAAATCTGTTTTTCCCGTACCTTGGAGCAGCAAAAAGCCTAGGGACAGTCCCTAAAGGAACATCTGAAGAAGTTGTATTTACCTTACTACTTTTTTATTGATTTCTTTTCCTTATTTACAGTAGTCCCCTGAGACTATGATGATCACCCTTATATCATAATTTTGAAACTAATTTTAATTTTAATTTTTTTATTTTCTTCAGAAGTTAACAAAATCCTTATGTATTTATTATAAACTTATATTAATATATACTTATATATAAGAAAAAGAATAAGAGAAATTTGAAAAGTAAAATTAGTAACATTTGAAGTCACCTTTTTAGCACCTACAGACTCTTAGTAACTTTGAGCATGCAAGGTAATTTGCCGAAGTTTAGCTGTCACTCCTCTCCAGAGCTGATAATTGAGTCAGTCTTACCGTATTTTAAAGTGACAGATCATCCTCACCCTCATTTTTAATTGCAGTATAGATAATAGATTGTCTTCTTTTCTAAAAAATATCCACTTATGCTTATATGTGGATGGTATAGTGGCTATTATATGGAATTGTCTTTTATTCACCCATAAACATTTGCTTCAGAGAAGGTCCAAGATTTTGGGATTTGAATAAAACTGGTTCATAGAAATTTAAGGAATAGATAAACTCAGTTCAGCTTGTTCTTCTGAAATATGTCTGTTCTATGTTGAATTACCTCAGGACTGACAAGAATTGGGAGTATGCATAGCCATATGTTCCAGTGGATTTGTTGATAGCATCTTTTCACTCTTGCTGAGGTGCTTAAAAATTTAATCTCACTCTAAGATGTAGTGTAAAAAAAAAAAAGATAAACAAAAAACTTAGTTTAAGCTAAGAACTGTTAAAGGTCTTAGTAATGTAAATGGATAAATATGGATTCAGGGGTGATAAAAAAGAAGGGAAAAGTAAGTATGAAGACTAAGTGTTAAGATGTGTAATATATCTCTGAAATCTTTAATGTTGATCAGCTTTATTCACTGTCATTTGCATTTGTTTTCTTGGTAACTCAAAGACAATACAAGAGGAGGAGTACAGAGGCAATTCTGTATTCATTCATTTGGACTGAGATTTAATTTTGAAAAGTATAGAAGAGTACTTCTATAGTTTATAATGATGTTACTTTATGCAGGTGATAACGCAGGCCAGTGGGAGTGCTTCTCATCACACCATCCATACTCAGCCAGTGGGAAGGCAGTTTGACAGAGTGGATGACTTTTTCATTCCTGCTACAACCCTTATCATTACCCATGTACGGTAAGTTTATCTCAAAGTAGTGAATGTAGGATTGTCTTTGTGTTCATCCAAAGAACAGCTTCTGGCTGTGACAGAACTGAACAATTTGATCAGCTGGATTTTAAAAGGCACGTGGGACAGAGAAAGGGACGGTGAGGAAAGCAGGACAACACTAAATACAGGCATAAAGCAGAGCTCTCCCCAAGACCTCTTAGAGGATAAATCTATTTTTCTTCCTCAAAATACACTAGTAAGAATGTGATACATAATTTTCTTTTTGTATTTTTTTTCTGCAACATTTCTACCTGTAGGGATCGAGTCCTGCAGTCTAGGATTTTTACATCTAAGTATTGCATTAATGTGTATTAGTAATTTGAATGTTTAGAACTTCTAAGTTTCTTTGCAAGGTGACACAGATCCTTTTCATCTTAAAACAGCTCTGCCAGCAATTAACTCCATTGTTTACTGTGGTATTCTAAGTTCAAGTTTCTGTAGAAATAGATGATCTTAGCTGTCATCATACCGTTTTAGAGAAAATCTCAAATTACAGGTATAAATAGGCATCTCCATTAAAAAGGGTATAATTTCTGATTGTAGTGAGTAGTAGTCTTTTAAATGTGAAAACATGCAATTTAGGATGATTTTACAGTTGATTTCAGAATTTGCTCTGTATGTGCCTGTGAAGAATCTAGTCTTCTGTATCAAAGAACACTTGGCTTCTCCTAAACATGCCGTTAATGAAAGATTTTTTTTTAAATTTCCTACAAAACTCATAACTAACAAGTAAGTTAGCAATCAGCCATACACAATTTAAAAAGAAATTTATAAATTAATATAGCTGAATAATAAATTGACTCTAAGTACCATTACTACCATATTTCTTGAACTGAGTAGAGAAATTCCTCTTGTGTCCCTAAAGTAATCTGCAGTCCTCACATTCAGCCTTAGGAAAACATTAAATATTCCTGCTGTACTTGGAACAGATATGGGTTGTGAGAACAAAAGTTACTGCTTCATAAACTAGCAAGTACTGGAGGTACTGCCCAAACAGAACTGACATTTAGATACTTTAATGTTCAAGTAAATAGGGAAATAAAAACATGGATAGGGATAAACATCACACAAGGAGGGGAATCAGGACTGGGAAAAGAGAAATAGGGCTGGTCCCAAGATAGTGTTGGCTTCGTCTTGTGTAACTCCGACTATTTTAAGTTGATATTTTGCTCAAATAGGTCAAGTAGGCGCTTCCTGCTTTGCATGTTGAGTCACAGTTACCTTCAGCTGCTGAGTCATTTCCCATGTCCTATATGCAACTCAAGAGAAAAGAGAATTAAAGAATAAAAGAAAACCCACAGGAATAAAAAAGGGGTATGAAATTAATTGAACACTGGAAGAATAAGAATCAGATAAGTGCCTGCAGATATATATATATATAACATGTACATCAATTCAGGCCTAGTAAATTTTTTTTAATTTTTTTTTTTATTCGCGTGCCAGATAAAATTGCAAAGATTGCCAAAATGCCAAAAGAAAATTTGTGGTCTGGACAAAAGCCTGCAGTAGTTTGTCCACTGCTAAAACCATAGATTTGGGGGGTTTAATGAACCAATAATTGAAATCAATTTGGTTTTACCAAATCATGAGCTTACTAGAAATGTTATTAGTTCTGTAGAATGCCTTTTCTAAAAAAAGAAAAGGATAAAACCACTATGTAGACAAATAAAGTGCTATTTTTTTTAATGTATTCTTCAAGAGCTATTTTTGTTAATCAGTTGTTGAAGAATTTGTCTTCCATAAAATGTCTGGCCTGCAAGTACCTTGGTTTTTTGGCTAAATATGAATGCACTATGTGAACAACATGACAGGAAAGATTTAAAATTAACTGAATTCATCAAATTAATAGTGATGTAGAAAAACCAAGCCTATTAAATTTAGTATCACCAGTCAACAAAAAAACCCCATTGTATCACAGCATGTGTTTCTTAAGGATGTTAGGCAACAAACATAAAGCTTGAGTTTATTATTCTTGGGAGTGTATACCAACCAGAGGAGCAATTTATGAGTGTGAATTGCAAAAGCAGCTACGAGGGAAATAACCCCACTGGCTAAGTTGGCTGGCATAGTTAATTGCCCAAGGGCCCTATTTACTCTTTGTCAGAAATCAGTTCCCTTTCACCATTCAACACCAGCCCCTTTCAGAAAAATGAAAGCTTTCTGTAGCTAGGTACATTTGTCACCTGCAAACTAAAACTTTGAATGATGGAGCAGAAGACTGTATGCATGGCTTACCAAATTAGACTCCAGAACCAAGCACACTGTAAGAATAAAGGCTAAGCAAAAAAAGACATACCACTTAAAAGAATTAATGAAGTTTCTAGCACAAACCATTCGATACCATCTGCAGTACATTACTATCTGCAGAATATTCTGTCCAATAGGTTGGCTTGTTGACTCATAGGAACAGAAGTAAAGGCAAATAATTTAAAGCTATAGTGAGTCATTTTTTTCTCTTCAATAACAGCTAAAATGGTAATTGCTAGTAGTATGTATATAAGCATTTAAAACTTGTTGCAAAATAATTTCATTTAAGAAGTGATGGAACTATGTTTTTCATTTGCCTAGGTGAGTTATTTTTATATATGAAAATCCAAATGAGCTGCCCCCTATTAGAAAAGAAAATTCCACACATTTTAATGCTCTTTTGAGCAGCAGATAATTTAGGACACACTGCCTCCAGATCAGACGTTTGAAGAGATGCTATAAATTTTGGTCTCAAGTAAACAGTAATTCATTTTAAGGAAAAAATGTTTTCCCATATTTTTCCTACCACTGACTGAGTTAATGTTTGGTTGTACTTATCACACAGCAGGAGTCAGGGCAAATAACCTTTTGGTTTGATAACCAGCAGGTGTAACATTCATGCTCTGAACAGCTGTGGTGCACCATCAAGGCACCAGCTAGCCAAACTAAGTAGGCATGAGCCAAAAGAAGTAGAGGAAAAATTGATTAATTTATTGTTTTTAAACTTTCTTTTGTAATTGGTGGCTAGCTGAGATCTGTGCAGAAGAGGACAATAAAAGAAACTTTATTATTTTGGGGGGAAAAATGTGGTAGGTTCAGAACCACCAGTTAGTTTTGGAATGTTAGGAAGATGTTTCCCTCTCTTTTATGTTCCAGTAATACTATTTCCTTCCACTCAAACACCATTAGGAATAAAATGATGTTTTGTCTGTAATCCTTTTGTATCTGCATTTATAAATATATGTATGTGTCTGTGTGTATGGATGTATTTGTAAAGAAAAGAAGAAATCTCTTGGGTATAGTGAAAATATACTAATTATCTCCCTAACAATGTGTAGAGCAACCCCACTGATGTTTCCAGATAGCAAATCCATGGTTTTACAGAGTCTCAGCTGCAGATAGATCTGGTTGGCATCCCATGATAATGCTTTAAAAATACAGGTGACTTAATTCTAGAATTTCCTGTCTGTTTTTTTTGACAAGGCTTGTTCACCTGCTGACTCTAAGGGTGGAATTGCCTCATGCCTTTGAGCATTCCTTCATGATGGAAATAAATTTCCTCTTTTTCTCACTAAGCAAGGTTAGAGTTTAGGGGAAGTCAGTTTCCCATGAGTTTTCATGAAAGCTAGTTATAGTGTAATGCACAACAGACCTTGTCTTAAACTTAGAAAAAAGAGACTATGACACGAAACAGCAGTAATTATTGTTAGAACTGACAGAAGTTTGCTCACTCTTGCTGTTGGAAATCTGAAGATTTCAAAGGGAAGGAATTATATGTTCATCTCACCTATCTTGAAAAATAGCTCATCCTGCTATTACCATTGGTTGTGCACTCACTGTCAATATACTTTGAATTATACCAAGAGAATGAATGAATGTAAAGCACTGTTTTTCATGCACACTGTCATACCCGTATTTTCAGTACACACAGCTTGAAAAAAGTCTTCCCCTCCCACCAGTTCTGTTGAAAAATTACCAAACACCAAGGCCACAAAAGTAGGTAAGATGAGATCTATTACTCTGTAATAAATAGTACAAATCTCAAGGTGTTTTTCTTCAGTTATTTCTGAAGCTTTTTCTTTTTGTATATGCACCTTAAAAGGATTGGATATATGTTTTCAGTATTTGTCCTTATACATTTACTAAGAAGAAAATTTTATTCGGGGAGCTATTTCTGTTCCAAAGCAATTCAGCACAACCAATGATCTTGTGTCCTTAATTGTCTGCTAATACCCCTCCTTATCACAAAAATAGACTTTTGCAATTAATATGTGGGATGGTTGCAGAAAGATGACTTGTACAATACTCATGCAAATATATTCTTGGAAGCCTAAGGAGCGAAAGGGCTGATTATTTGAGCTCCAGTGTTCATAAATTGAAGTGAACAAAAGATAATTGGAATAAAGTAAGGTCTTTCACTACACTCTGCAAAATGTTTCAAAAGCTGTTTTAAATGAACTCACTGTAATGGAGTAACTCTAACTTTTTAGATGTTTTAATCTTTTAGCAGTGATTTAAATGTCATATGGTTACCTGACCTAACAAGTGGAAGAATGAGTAATCAACTCACTGGTGAGATGGCTCAGGACATGAATAGAGTTAACATAATTCTGTTTGAGTTTTTTCTCTCTTTTATGCCTCTTTTGTGTACAGTAATAGGGGAAGCAGTCTTTCTAAAATTACACTTATTCATTTGCACAACACAATCCAAGCCCTAAGCTTTTCTTTAAGAGGTAATTGGAATTGTGCTGCCAATGCATTTCTGTGAACCTTCTTAAATGAAACCCATGTGGGGCAGTGATTCAGCAAATTCACTTTTCATTCCAAAGTTTAAGCCCCTACAGAGGTGTGAAGTAGTTGACAGGATGTGAGAGCATTGTCAGTGTTTCTATGCAAATAATCAAACAGAAAATACTATTTTTGCTGCAAAAATCCTACATATTCAGAAAAAGCTTTCTATTCAGTAGTTTGTGAGTGAAAAAATGGAAGTGGCAAATGCTAAGTCAACTGTAGACAAAACATTAACTTAAGAGAATTATTTTATGGATTTTTCACATAGACAATATGATTTAGTGCGAAGATAAGGGACAATTTAATATTTTGCAAATTCTGTTAACAATGCACATTAGGGGAGCATAGATTTTGAGGCAGTTCTTAGTCATCAAGCTGTAAACCTATAATGATACTGGGGAAATAGGGAAACAGCTTGAAAGCTTGAGGAGTCAGAGACAGCTCAGTAGTACCAGGGATCTAGATCTAGATCTAGAAAAGTTCTAGGAAGTACTCTGCAGTTTCTAATAATGGTGGTGGAATCTGTCAGTGAATCCTATGTGGTGGCACAGCACACAAAGGAGAGTTAGGGGTTCGTTCTTCAGCCTCCCGCTCTGTGTCTTAGGGAGAGACTCGTGCTAAATGGAAACCTTGTCATTCCTTCCCCTCTCTGCATATTTACCCCCCAAAAGAAGGACACTTCTGGTCCATAAATATGTTGCTTTTGAAAAATAGGGGGTTTGAAGACACATAGAGAGAAGACAGCAAAAAGTCTTTAACTGCACCTTTTTTTGTTTTGGTTTGGTTTGGTTTTTTTGTGGCTTTAAGATAGTGGATTTTAAAGCATCTTTGTTCCAGAGGGAATCCAAAGAATGACAAATTGAGAGATTAAGCTCAAACACTTTTAAAGCATTGAAACTTACTTTGTCCAACTACCACCACTGGCAACAGCAACAACTATTGAAATAAGTGCCTGTTTAGAAATGTGCAGGTCCTCTTTAGTGTGTCAAATCTATATTCTCTACTTCAGTCCTCTGCTGTTTACACGTTCCCACCCAAAAATTCCATAAATGTAGTCACTGCATATCTTTAAACTTAGAAACTCTCAGTCCTTTAGGTAAATACAAGATATACCAAGTGCCCAAATTTACACCTGTATCTTTTTCAGCTCCTCTCCTGTATTCTGACTGATAAGGACCAGTGTTTGCAGGCTTTAAAATGCACTAGGCAGTAAGGATTCCCAACTGTGTCTGTGGGAAAGCTCCTACAGAAATCATAAAGATGAAGATAATTGCCATCAGTCCACAAATGCAGTTAAGATTTGCTGTCACTGAAATGATGTTCTGAAATGTACATGACATTTTTGGAGCCATGACATTTTGGAATTCAGGAAGAAAATGTTTTCAATTTTAAAATTAATTTTCATCTCAGTGCTATGAAATTTAATTAATAATTAATTTCACATTTAAATGCAGCCAATATAAAACTATTTTAATATTTTTATTCAGTGTGACTGTTTCTGACCTTGAAAAATAATGTTTGCACACATAGACATACACATATATAAGGAATCAGTGTGGAAAACTATCTTGTTTGTGGAATCAGTTATTCTGCATGCCTTTTCCCGTGTCAGCTGACAATACAATTCTGCTTGACCAATTTATTTAACTGATGGTCCAAACCTTTTCCTCTTAGGTACTTTGAGTAAAACTTCACAAAGTTCTTGAACAACAAATTCCAGCTGTCCAAATTCCAGCAGAAAAAAAGATTATATGAAAAACCATTTCTACTTCAGCATCACTATTTAGAAATGAGAATTCCCTTCAAATGTTACCTGAAACAAGAGATTGCAGCCAGCCTTTGTAGCACTATAAAACAGCAGCATCAGTTAAAAAAAGAAAATTTAAAAGAATCCTTATGTTCTACTTGACCTTCCCTATTAGCTCAGAAAATGCCTAGAACCTGGCTTAAGTTAGTCAAGTCAGCTGTAATACAGCAAGAGGTAGTTTTGCTAAATTGTAATTTATTTATTTTTTCACACTGTAAAGTTTTTTCTCTTTTGCATGTGCAGAAGTCATTATGGGAATAATTACCTTTGGAAAAATAGCATCTTCCATCTGAAGTGGCCAAACCATTGCTAAAAATAAATGTTGTACCTGTCTCCTAGAACCTACCTGGTTTTAAAAATTCAGCATCTACAAGTATGTAGAAATAGATGTAGAAATACGTGTAGAAATGCAATTGAATATTTAAAAGCATAGTCAACTGTAAGAAAAAACTAATCCTTGCAATTATGGCACGTAATTTGTTGTAGCTAGTGGTTAGAAGTTATCTTAGTGCTGCCTTAATTATTCATTGGTTTTCAAAAAACTCCCTAAATTATAAACATTGATTTATTAGCTTGGAAGCAATCTTAAAATGATGCAATTAACCTTTTTTGTATCTTTGTTAATGAACAACCAGGGCACAATTATTTTTACGAATTTTGCTGGGTCTGGCTTGGATGCAGCTAGTTTTCTGGATAGCAGCAAGAATAGTGCTGTAGTATAGATCTGTGACAATGAGCTAGTAAAAATGTGATTGGAAATTTTCATTTGTTCAGTTTTATTTTGTAACATTTAGAATAGATTTTTGTTAATTGTGTTTAAGGTTTCCTATTTGTTATGTTACAAACCATTTTAAATGGTTTTAAATCATATGAATTAAAGACTTTAAGGAAATTTCCAAATCTACACAAATAGACAATTTTTGTCTATGATCGTTCCATGGGTTCTCAGCTGTCAGCATGTAACATCTTATGGTGAATAAAACATCCAACTTCCATCTTAACAGAGCCACTCTAACCAACCCCCACCTCCCGTACAATCTACAAATTAGAACACAGCAATTTGCCATGATGTGCCTGATCATTTTTCCCATGGTAATCTTACATTTTTAATTCAAATGTCATCTCTGATGCTTCTATATGCACAAAAATAATATTTTACCGTGGGGTTTTTTTAAACAAAAAATATCTTTTTCTTTTTTTTGTTCAGTCTAAGATTTTCTTAATTTCGGTCACTAGTAGGAGCTAAAAG
Source organism: Oreocharis arfaki (assembly GCA_013398015.1). Taxonomy (NCBI): domain Eukaryota; kingdom Metazoa; phylum Chordata; class Aves; order Passeriformes; family Paramythiidae; genus Oreocharis; species Oreocharis arfaki. The sequence continues at coordinate 1,359,582 of VZRR01010919.1, read as the reverse complement.
GAGAGAAAGGATTTGTGGTAAAGTTCAATATTTGTTCTTAAGAATATTCACATATCCCCAGCTATAAGAGTATGTGAACTTCGTTTTTAAAATGAAGAAAAAGATCTCTTGAGACTGTTTTGATGTATGTAATTTATCACCTTTGTAGTCCTTATCTCTACCTCATTGTTCGTTCTGTACTAGTGCTGACTGTTTCTTTTGACATATATGAATTTGACTGTTCAGTCCATATGACATCTGCCCACCTTGATGTTACTACATTTTCTGATGTGCCAGATTTTCTTAATCCTATCCTACCTTGTACTGACATTTAGGAGCATCTTTAGAATGTCTTTTGTTCACTGTGTCAGTATAGGTAGCCATTTCTTTGACTTTTATTGCTTTAAAAAAGTTTGGGTTTTTTTTTTTATTAAATTGCTAGCTCTCCTTCCCTAGAAAGTACGAGACAGAAAAATGCATTTGCTGCCAACTCTAAAAATAGATTTTTGCTGTGTGGGTTCCTTTATGATATAACACGAACAGTTTCTTATATTCCTGGGTTCTAAAAATGTAGAAATTAAAGTACTTCCCTTTGTCCTAAAATTTCTTGAATTATTTCTTGTCAGCATCAGACAACAATTTGCAGCAATTAAAAAGTGTGTGGTAGTACACATCTTGCAAGTGCTCCACGAGACACCTCAAACAATTCGTAGATTCCTGCATCACTAGTACCCTAAAAATTCAGGATTGATCCCTACCCTGTGCAAATGTGCACTAAATGTGAGAAGTCCTGGGCTTTGTGCAGCAACTTAGAAGAAGTCAGCTCTTCCCACAAGAAGTGCTTGATTTACTTACTTGATTTATCCAGCTGAGTTACAGAAGAAAACTTGCATAGTCTTTCCCACAAATAAATGCTTGAAAGGTTGTATCACTTGTGGTTTTTCCACCCAAGTGAAAACTATCCCAGTGAGAGTAAGGATTTTGTTGATGACACTTACAATGTCATTTACTTAGGCTCAGCAGCATTAAATTTGTGGAGTCCATTTTTTAATCCAGAGCCAGTCTTATTAAATATGATGTAGTATAAACTCAGAAGCTGAAAGCTTCTAAAGCACAAAATAATGCACAAAACTATTTTATATTATTACTCTATTTCTGTTTCTTATTTCCTAGTAATGGATTTTTTTGCTCTTCAATCTCAGAGCACAAAGCTTAATTCAAGAAGATCTCTTTATTCTAAGAACATAACACTTGTCAGAATTCCTTCAAGCCTTTGCTGAAATATTTCTTCCCTTCTGTCTTGCATGGCTGTCTTGAAGTCCTCAGTATCCTTATTTTTCAAAATAATGGTCAGTATGTGCTGAGAGAGTAAAAGAAAGAGAGAAAAAAATTAATCATTTTAGTATGTTTGGCCATCATTGACTGTGGAGTCTCTGACATCCAATTTAATCCTCTCTACACTGAGCTCCCTCACTGAGAATGGAAATAGAGAAACCGTATTCACTTCTATGAAGTATATAAAAAGAAATATCAAAAAAGAATAAAATCTTCAGAACAAATCTGTGAATATCAATCTCTGAAATCTTGGAATACTTACTGTAAAGATCACTTTCATTCAGGTCTCTCAGGTGATACTCAGCACTTGTCAACCCCTTTTGTGTGGGACAGCAGGTCTCTTCTGGGATTTTTCTTCTTTTGTCCCTAGCCCTTGTGATGTCCTTTTCTATTCTATTCTTTTCTATTCTGTATTCTATTCTAATTAGGAATTTTATCGTTACTAAGACTGTCTACTCCCACAGATCTAAAAATATTGATTTCATACACCTTACAATTGATTATTAAGTTCCTTTCTGAATTAATCTATCAAAACCTGCATTTATTTTTATCAGTATTTTTAAGTAAACTTATGACTTCTCACAGTTGTCTTATGACTTCTGATGGATTGGATCTCTGCTGTCATCTATTTTTATCATGAAAAGGTTTTCTTTAACTCCTTAATAATAATATTGATTTTAATGAAAGCAAGTTATATCTTTTAATTTTTCTCTTTCATGCCATATATGCTATAAATTTTAAAGATTATCAGTTACTGGATAGACATTTTTTTCTTCTAATTGGAGAAGTACAGATGAGATGTTTAGTGTGCAGATCTATAAGAACACGGAAACCTGAAGTTTTCAAAACCCAGAACTTCCTCTCAAGCAGGAGTATAATAAAAGGGTCAATATTTTTAGAAAATTGTCCTGCCATCAAATTCTGTTATTCATATAACAGAAATGATATTGATGATCTTATTTTACTCTAAAATTGCTCATTTTACATAAGAGTGGCCCCACAGCCTTATGTTCTGTGGGTTTTAATTTCCTTTTTTTATTTTTAACAGTTTCTTTCCCATTCCTTAGGACTACTATGTTATTACTTCCCAGGTACATTATCACAGCCACAAAATAATGATGCAAATGTTATTTATCTTTTTTATGAGACACTTTTAAATATTTCATTTACTATAATTGCAACAACTAAATAGATAAAGTGGTGAAGAGGGCAGAAATATTTTACAGATGTGTGTGTGAATGTATGTGTTCATGCACTTAGACACTTAAAAAAGTAGAGAATTATTAAGATTTTATAGATGGAAATATTTCCTCAGATAGAAAGATGCTTTGTGCTTAATGGTGTTGCATTCAAATAGCAAAAAAGGAGAAAAAAGTGCCTTTTCTGATACAAGAGAAAAATATGAAGCAAGTGTTCTTAATGTTGCAAGGAACATCAGGAGCAAAATTAGGAAAGCAAACTTAGAAGGTCAAAAACTGTCATAGTACCCAAAAGAAAGGCACCATTTGTGCTGATGAGCAGTTCCTACTGGGAAGAACCTACTTAGCCTTTTGTTATCATCAAACAACCATTTCTGAACTGCAGAGATTAAAGAAAGGTCTTTTCTGAGCAACCTGCCAGAAATGAACTATTCCAGGCAACAATAATGTTGTAAGTCCTGAGAAGAAAGCTGTTATGCTCTTGCAGTGCTGAGCTTTTGAAACTAGAAACACTTCCGCAATTAAAAATATTTTTTATCTAGAGGTAAATATTTTATTTTCTGCATTATACTACATTGTATAATTGCATCTATTGTAATAGAATGTGACAATGAAAACTGTGTATTTTAAAATCACTGTGAGTAAGAAAAATTAATTGTGCGATGATTTGAATGGTATGAATGCAAGGCATCTGAAGTAAAATATATCCGTGTGAACAGTCTTCTTTACAATAATCTGTGTATGGATATAAATTGAAGAGTAATTTAAAGAAAGTAAATAATGTTTTCAGTATTGCATGTTAAGTTCTTAGAAAATTCTTAGTTGCTCTGGTGGCAAAAACTCCAAGCACCAGTAAAGGCAATTGAGCTACACAGCTAAGAAAAAGGTTCTTGCACCAATTTTGCTTTATCCTTTCCTTAATTATTGATATTTCATTCTCCAGAGCTACTGTGGATAGCTTCATTTCAACAGAAAAAATGTTTGGTATATAACACACTTCTATTTCAGTATTTTGTTTAAATGGTAGTAGTTTGCTATGTTGGCAGATTAGAAGCTTTTTGTAAGATCAGTGTAGACCCTGAACCTCTAACACACTGGTTTTGGGTAGTTAATAGCATGTTCTTTTGAGACTCAGAAAACTTTTAGTTGGCAGTTTTGAACAAACTTTGTAATAGAACTTTATCTTCCTAGGTTGATTTTTGCATAAATTTTGAAAAAAAAAAATGCTGGCTATGGCATAGAATATTGAGCGCCATTAAATACAATTTTTATTCACTCAGGATAAAGTAGATAATGGTTGGGGGGTTTTCCTTGAAAGAAGTTATTTGGGTTATAAAATTTCTCTTTTGTACAAAAATACTGCTGTTTGCTTCTTGTACAGATAATTTTGATTGTAGCTCATTTAATTCTCTTCTGTTATACTTGCTTTCTATTTTGAGAACATAATTTTCCTGAAGTGATTGCTTTCAGACTTAAAACAATGCCTATAGACTTCATGAGGGTAATCTGCCAAAGCCAGAAGGGATAAAGGACATCAGTTTTTACATCATCATCATCTTCTTCTTTTTCTATTCTGTCGATCTTCTTGAACTGAAGAATACATGTCTTAAAGTTTTATATTAATATATCCTTTAAAAGAAATGAAAAATTAAATTTATCCTCATTTCTAGGAAGAAAATTCCAAATATTTTCTCTATTTTATCTTTTTAAACAATGCTTAGATATTTCTTCTTTTATGCTGACTGCACATGCAGTGGTAAGCACAATATGTATGGCTTGTCTAAAAGAAGAAGATAGCATGTAGGAACTCAGGTTGTTAATTTTACACCTGTTGGCAGCTCCACACATGCATCTGGCTTGGCTATTTATGCATAGCAGAGGCAAAGTAACTTGCTCTACCTGAAGGGTGGAAAAAATGACACCTTGCAAATTTAAAGAAGCAGTGTCAGAATTCACATGGCTTTGGCACTTTTTCAGAACAGAACTTCTCTATGTCCTGCATTGAGTTTCTTCTTCATGCTTTGTTTGTTTTTCTCTCATGACCTTTGCTTTAGTGTGTTTTGCTCAATAACCTGGTATACATTTCACAGTATCATAAAGACAATAAATAATGGTAAGACAGTTTGGACGTGAATCTGCTATAGGTGATTCAAGTAATTGTGCCTCAGTAAGCTTTAATTTTCTCCTGTGTTATCCATGTGGGACCCATGCTTTAGAATGGGAAAAATTGTGTAGCATAGGTGGTATAACATTCCCTTGCACAGCTTTTGTACTTCCTGTCTTCAGAAACACTTTAAAAATCATTTTAAAAACTGGGAAATTTCCTAAACTTTTAGGATCAGTAGATATAGCATGGTTACTAGCCACATCCCATTATATTTAGTATTCTTGAAAAATATTAGTTATCTTTTGCATATTAATTGTCTGAAGTGGATTCCATCTCGATATTCTGCACTATACATGGTGTTAGTTCTGTCAGGGTATATCAAGTACTTTAATAGCGTCATGAAAACATAGTTCACTAAGATATTGTGAAAAACAAAGTTGCTTCTGGAAAATTCATATGTAAGATTTGCATGCAGTTCGTAGATCTCAGCAAAACCCTAAGATAAAAATGAAAGGCAGACTCTGAGGAGTTTCTCTTTGTTTGATGACGGTCTAGCATTGAAAAAACATTGAATTTGATTGTTATGGTTGGCAAAATACACTATCTGTGGAAAGTAAAGTGATGGCTTTCTGTTAAAGCTACACTTTGAGAGCAGTGAAAATCATCTTCAGACATTCCTGAAAATGCTGGGAGGGACATCTCTGCTTTTAGGGCTGTTTTGCATGGAGACTTACATAACATTCTTCACTCTACGCAGGCACTTTCAGCAATGATAGCTATTCCTCAAATCAGTAATTTTAATTTCTGGCCACAAAGGGCAGCTTTAATAGCCCCTACAGCTGTGTGATACCTGAACTTATTATAATGGCTTGGAGAAGCAGACAATCACATTTCAAACGTAATTGTAGCTCTTAGTCACATCGTGATGTAGTGTCAGTCATTTAGGCTTCAATTGTCGAAATCTTTGCAAAGTTTTATAAGGCTATATTTGGGTATTATGTTTTCATGCTGATAGGATGGTTATGGTGAGTGTGAGGTTCAGATTGTAGGCACCTAGACTTAGGTGCAAAAATACCAGAAACCCGTGGGTGTGAGCTGTCTGTCTTCTGCAATGGTTAGTGGAGATTCAGTCTATGCACACAGGGGAGTTCAGAAAACAATTTTTCTCACCCCCTACAGGCCTCTGGTACTGGTTATTTTAAAAGCTCTTCAGACACTGCTGACCGTATGGTCTACATTTCTGCTGGCAGAAATAGCAGCTTAGATTTTCAGCTCATATTCAGGCGTACGTAGTCATGCATAGAAATGTTGGGGCTCACAGGAAAGGAATACTACCTGAAGAGAATGATTTTTGCACTGAGGAGTTGTGGTGAAGCTGTACATTTGTAATGGCAATTCATGAACCTCTTTATTGACCACTGATACGATCGAAGACGAGGAGGGAAGCAGCTGTGCTTGATTAGAACTGCAGAAATAGGTTTTTTCTTGATTATGTCAAAGCAGGGAGGATATAAACAAATTGATATGTTTATGTAGTCTGGAAGAGATACAGTTAAGACGTGTCATTTTTGTCATTTTTTTCATTTTCTGGTTCATGTATCAATTTTTAATAAACTGGTGAAAAGAACAGATTATAAAAAATACAGTACTTGAACTGGTCATTGTGGCAGTGCACTCATTTTGCACATGTGCTTAATCTAAACTACACCTTTTTTAATTTTAAAGTGTATTACTTGTATTCCTTATCAGAACTACCCTGAACTCACTCTGTGTGGTTTGAAATCTAGCACTGCTGTCCTAAATTATATATGATACTGATATACAGGCATTCAGCTTTCCAGTTCATCAGCTGAAAATGAAAATGTTTATGTTTAATCCTGAGAAGAGAGAGAGCATGCTCATCCTTTGAGAGGACAAGGAAAGGTCATCACTTTCAAGGACACCACCACTTGATCTCAAAAAGCATCAGTGGGCTCTTTATAGGCAAATTTGGAAAATACGAGATTCTGCAGAGAGAAGCAGTGAAAATAGTTGGAACCTTAGTAGCCAGGCCCATAACCTGTGACGCAAAAATTATTTTTTACTTTTCCACTTCTCATATTAGGAAAAAAAAAAAAAAAGGAGTGAAAGGAGGGATGTCCTAAAACATGCCTTTCTTCCTATACTTCAACAGAAAGCTGATATTACATCTGCTCTGCCTACTCATATGCATGTATGCATATTTATGTTTTGTAATATGCTCTTTTTATTTCAAATAATACATACCTCCATTGAAACTCTGCAGATTGGCAGTAAGTAAGCTGCAGGTATGTGAGAGTGACATTTCATGCAGTTTCAGCACTGAATTGGTGTGGGGTTTTTCCCCTCTTAATCCCTCCCTCTGTCCTGTAGGATTTAGATGACAGGAGAAGGGTCCGAAGACAAGAGGAATTCACAGACGCTTGAGGATCTTTTGCTGCACACTTATTCGCAGTCCTAACAAAATGGTAGCAGAATCTTTGCCAGTGTGACATACACCAACTCACCAGATGAGTGTTTGCCCCGTGACTGTATCAACTGAACTCAGAAAAGGCTTGACAATAAACAACCTCCTTGTGCAATGGCTATGTATTTTGGTTTGTAAACAAAGTCAGCCCTTTTCAGATATGGAAAGAGATATTAAAATGTGGCCGTGCTGAATTTCAGGCAGTAACTACTGACCTTCTGGAATTAGTTTCTTGTTAAGCCTTTTCTCAGTACTAGAAAATAGGAAAAAAATTTACTTAGGTACTGCAGTGGTGAAGATGGAGAGTTGTGCACATGAATGTGACATCCTGTAACCAGGAAAACTCCCACAGAATTGGTGAGTCACTAAAGATTTCAGCCAGATTTCTGGTTTTCAGGTTCATATACAACTACCAATACATAGCACATTCTACCAATGATATTTCTACAATATGTTTTCTAATTAATTTATTGAAATCTAACTTCTTGTCCACAAAATCCAGAGCAGGAAGCTGTACATATTTTAAATTGTTTAATGACTTTTAGAGCACTTTTGGTATAGCTAGAAAGAGCAGTGACATAACAGATATACAAGAACAGTGAGATATTTGAGAGGATAAAGATGTTTTGTTCACTCCTTAAATGCAAAATAATCTTCTTGAGCTGTACAGGAGTCAATTCTACTTAGGCTGAACAGACTTGATAAAGAACTTGACAGAAATTTTATGTAAAACCAACATCACTTGTTCTAAACCATAATAAACCATTTTTTTGCATTAATAGAGGGGGTTTTTTTCTGGTTTGAAAGTCCCCCACTTTAAAGGACAGTGATTGAATAACTTATTTTAGGCAGTGAAAGGGAGCCAGCTATATAAATCCTGCTGTGGTATAATAATCTGCACTTTCACATTTTTTCATAAGTGAAAGTTGTATAGCACGTAAGAAAAAGAAAATTTGTTTTTTACCCTTTACATCTGCCACATATGATGGAACTTGAGGTGATGGAAATTTTGCAGGTAAGAAACTGTGAAAATTAGATATGAAAAGACAGAGGATGTGAAAATACTTGTAAAAACTGACAATATTTACGTATAATAATAATACCTAGTAAGATTTCCAAAATTGATACCTTTTAAAATACAGATTTAATGTTAGTGCTTCATGTTATAAGATGTTTCTCACAGCAACTTCCTGTGAGCATGTTATTCCAAAGAAAGATTTGTTGAAACATTTCCCCCATTCTGAGACATTTGGTAATCTGATGAGAGCAAGAGAGGAGTAGTTTTGGTAGAGCAATAATCTGATTTGCTATAAGGACTACTTTGACAGCTTGGCAATGAAAGTTTTCAGGTTGTTTTTCAGGAAATAGGATAGTGGTAATTATGATAACTATTTTGGGAAAAGAATGATGGAGTTCCTGGGATTACTGTTCTTTTTGTTCTGCATGTGTTACAAACAGGCTTAGTTCCATAAAACTTGGAGCAAATTCACATATTTTAAATACCTTTAAAATACTTTAAAAATTCTTTAAAAATATGGTCTTGAATTTATTTTGTGAGATGAAAGCAGAACTAATAATTTATAATGTTGTTAACTTCATCACTGTAATTGTCTGACTTTAAATATGTGGGCATGTTTTTTTCCTTTTTAAAAAAAAAATAAGGCAATCATCCATATGATCCGCATTTTTTTTTAAATGCATTTTGCAATTACCACCTTTTAGGATACTCTTCCCATCTCTTTTGAGTTGGTTTGGACAAGGAAATTTTAGTTACCTCAGGTTTCCCTTTGTCTGGGTTCTGTAAAGCTCCTTATGGAAAACTAATGACTCCCTGGGGTGAGCTGTCCCCAGGCAGCAGCTGAGCTGCTAGAGCAACATCTAGCAGGAGCAACAGCTACTTTGGAAGAAGTTTTATTGTTGAATGTAGTGCTACGTGTCATGGAATATTCCTGGGGTAGCCTGCTGTGTCAACACCCAACCTCTTCCAAACCTCCAGACTACTCGTGGGAAAGGCAGAGTAAGAAACAAAGGCCTTGATGCTGTGCCAGCAGTGCTCAACAATAACTAAAACATTGGTGAGTTATCAACACTTCCGTTCACAAATTTAAAACACAGCACCATACAGGTTGGTATGGTAAAAATTAACTCCATCTCAGCCAAATCCAGCATACTACTCTTGCAGAAACTGCTATAGAGTTGCTAAATATGATTAGCCCTATTTCTTTTGAATTTTTGTCACAACATATGGTCAAAAATCTTTAAAATCTGGGATAAAAAATCTTTGTTGTTTATTCATATGGAGTAAGTGAGGAAAGAAACAATCACAGATTTCACAGTTCTAGCATTTACTCCAGTTGGAGTGATATGCCCACAGGCTACAGTTCCCACTTGCATTAACTGTACAATAAATTATTGGAAATGTAAAGATTTGCTCTCATGTCTGGCAGGTTTAAGTTACACGTGATTCCAATATGCACTGTGACAAATGCCTGTATGTGCTGATATTGTGCATGATTTCATTGCATAGAAGAGACATAAGGGTTGAAATTGTCATAAATATTAATCAGAGAATAATGAGCAGTGGGAGGCTTCTGCATACTAAGCTATATGAGAAGAAACTTTGCACTGAATATTCCATCAACTATCTATAAAACATTCAGGAAAAGTGAGGGTATTCTCAGCTATCACTTGTTGTTTTCCAACAGCCTAATCATAAAAACCAGGCTAGCTGCGCAGAGGTGACAGACACAATTTCATCACGTAATTATGAATGGTGGAACTTTTTAAATCCTTTTAGGTAGCCAAGTGCTTTGGAAAGTTACAATATTATGGTTACTTTGTGAGTTGGGTTCAGCTCTCTATAGAACATAGAGTAGTAATGCAGACTTCTTTACTCAGATTTAATAGCTTTCCTTTACTTGGAAAGGAAAAAGAAATCTTGGGATAGTCAAAGCATAGCACATGCACTTACTGTTTTGGTTTACCAAGACCTCATACAAAAGTCTCACTAATACCAGTTTTGTGAGATGTCCCTATTTTGCTGGTTCTGTAGACACTGCTAGGGGACAACATTTTTTTCATCCCCCAGTCTACTAGCCTGTGCAATCCAAAACTGCCACCTTAGTGACTTGTAATACTTTTTTCTGATAAATTTCGTAAGTACTGGTTTTTTTTACAGTTGCTCTTGTCTCCTCATCAGAAAGATGAGGGCAAATCTGGCAATGGAAGCAGAGTTAATAATCTGACACTGGTATGCTGAGAAGGTTCATAATACTGTAGGGAAGGGAAGACAGATTCATCTGTTAGTTAGAAGGGACCAATTAGGTTATTGGACAGTGGGCTGAAATTTTTTTGCAACTGCTGTGTGTAAACAGGTAACTGTTCCAAAGCAGGTCTCCGTGATCTAACACCGTTCCCCCAAACTATCCACCATGATCTTCTACATTTAGATCAATAAACCTGAAAAGAATGACCATTCAGCCTTAGAACATTTTTCACCTCACATGAAATTATGGCTGTTATAGTTATTTAGTTGTAATATTACGGGCAATTCATAAGCTTCCTGAATTTGGAGACCAATGTGTTGTCAAGGAGGGTGCTTATTTTCAAAATTTATGTGTGTGTATGAAAGATCACTAATTGTAAAATTATTAGTAGCTCGTGTGTGAAATTCACAAATAGTTAAGATCAGAAACAGTGTAAGACAAGTTTTAGAAAGCAGCTCTTTTCTATACAGTGCATGGAAAAGTGGCATCACAACCTCAGGCGTGCAGAAAGGCAGATTCCTTTGCACTCTGCTTTTGTGTGTGTGTGTGAGCTAAGGTATTGTGTCAAATCACAGTTATTTCATGAGATTTGAAACACTTGGCTGCTTCTTTTCAGGTACTGGAATAGGCTGCTCTTGGAGGTGGTGGAGTCACCATCCCTAGCGGTGTTTAAGAGGCATCTGGATGATATGGTGATATGGTTTAGTGGTTTAGGGGTTACAGTGGTAGTGCTGGGAAAATGATTGGACTGTATCGTCTTAAAGGTCTTTTCCAACCTTGATGATTCTATGATGTTATGGTTTTAATATCTCAGCATCAAATGAATGAGTGATGTAAGATTAAAATCTGCTGTACCTATGCAATTTTGATTATATGAACAAAACCAAAAAAATGGTGTTTCATATATCCATCAGCTAGAAGAGACCATGAGAACATTGTCTCTGACTTTCTGTATATAGTTTAGATTTTAAATATTTCAAATAGTCATCGAGCGATTCAGATAATGAATCTGATATTTTTGAGGCTGCATCTACCTATCCAAGTAGATAGTAGTATAATATGGGGGGATTTCTGTGTAGTAGTATTTCTGTGGGGGGATTCCCACCACAGAAAATTCATCACATCTCTAGTAGTTGGTTGTAATGGTACATTGTCTCTATTTTTAGGAAAAATTTACTATTCCTAATTTAAAGTTGTCTGGTTTCAGTATGCAGCCGTTTTTATATTGGACTCAGACTCAAGCATAAAACCATTGTCTCCATTCCACAAATAATTTTCAGGTTTGGCCTTGCCCCTAATTTTTTAATATGCCTTTTTAGAAGGGCAAAAAAGAAAAAAAAAAAAAAAAAACAACAAACAAAATAACCACAAGGCATTCTGCGTTTAGTCTCCTCAGTGCAGAATACAAATATGAGTCTGTTGTATTATTCTTTGCTCTCTCTGGATATACCTCCAAGGACTGTACAGAGGCTTTTGGGTCTTGGTTTTGGTTTTGACTCGTTAGACTCAGATTTCATATTGACTTGCCTGTCTGCTATGATCATTAAATCCTTTTATAGCTGCAATTTTTTAGGATACGGTTCTGTGTTTGTGTCCTAAATTGCTCATTCACACGTGCAGTTGCTCAACTTTACACTTGGCTACCTTTGAACGCATTTTGCTTGAATGAACAACTGACTACAATGATTTTGCTGCCATTATCTGCAACCTTAGTGTCATGGGCACATACTTACATCCAAATCATATGTGAAAATTTTGTGAAGTATCAGCTTTTGTACCAAGAGCTTTCCTGTAAAATGACGATTTTGCATTGACAACTACGTGTTATTACAGATAAATTATTTTTCCTTCAGGTTTTTATTCCAAGAAAGATATGCCCTCCTGATACTCAGTTACCTTCAGAAAGTTTTCTAATAAAAAAATTAAATTAGGTTTGTCTGACAAAGTTAATTTTTTCATAAACCCATGTTGACTGCATTATATTCATGATTTTCTGTAGTTCATTCTCATATCATCTATTTTATTATTTCCCTTGGATGTGCATCAAGCTGTTCAGCTTAGTTGGAGTACCTGACTTTGTCTTATGAATATTTCAGCGACCTTTTTTTTTTAGACTTTCCAAATTTTTCTGTTATTCTGAGATTTATTAAAATGCTAAGAGCTACTCAACTCTCAAAATTATTAGGAGCCAATTATCTAACCTGACAGATATACGTTCCTATAAAAAACCCTGTTTATCACCTTCCTCAGTTGCCAATGGCTTGGAAAGTACTTTTTCATCTTTCGGTAACAAAAGTATATTTTCTCATTCTTTGTTTTTTTCTGTTGGGTTTGGGTTTTTTTTTTAAACTATACCAGAAATGGAAATCTTAGCTTTTCTTATCAGTTTTCTTCACTTCCTCTTTTCCCTTCTGTATCTTCCCTCCAGAACTTCATTGCTTTTTCCATCTTTATGCCTCTGCCTAGCAGTTCTCAGAGACTAAGAATGAGCCTCACAAACCTCACAGGCACGAGAACAGACCTCTCTTGATTTGTTCAGCTTCTCAAAGCTCCAGCCACACAGCTCGCACTGAGACAGGCAGACAAACATATCAAACACACAGCTTGCCAAATCCTTTTACACCCAAGAAGACTGGCAGCTTTAAATTATTTCCCCCCCCCCTTCTTTTTATCTGTATTGTTGGGCTGTTTGGGTATTTACATCCCTGTCCAGCTTTACTGAATTTTAATTGGAGCACTGAAATGTTACAGGCAGTATGACAGCCAAGAAAGAATTGTTTAAACAGTCGTATTGATAAAAGCCTGTTAGTTCTAATGAATTATTTTTGGCAGCTGTACTTCTGGTTTTGGGAAGGGTAGATCCTTCATGAAAGTTTACCAACCTCTCTCCCAGCCAGGTCCAAAGTTCTGTCCATTTTTAGTAATCAAAAACATTATTGTGAGAGAGTGATTTTGTATACTCTTATTCAAAATTACATTTTTTTGTTGCGTGTACTTTTTCACATCCATCTCTTTAGTAGTTCAGTTGCAATGGTAGCCTTTAGCATGATAGGTTAGAAACCATGTTGGGCCATAGATAACCTGTATTTTCACCCAGACTATGCCAATGGATTATTATATAGCCATAGGCCAGTCATTCAGCTTCCTTTACATTCTGTAATATCTTTGCAGTACTTTGAAATCAGTAAGTAAAAACTGCTACTCAAGTTCCATGTATTATTCTGCTCACGTAACTGATCTTTTAGTGTATTCAGCACCAGAAACATTACCTTCTAGGCTAACTTTACATCTGTGTCCAAAGTAGTGACTTTTTAATGTTTGAACTGGAAAACATTATAAAGCAAAAAGTCTTTTGCATGTTAGTGTTACAAGAAAATAGAATTATATTTTATCAGGGCTAGAGAAGTCAATACTTTAAGGAAGGAAAGAGAGCATATCTCACAAACCTTTGTTTCCAATTCAGAAGTAAATAGAGTGCAATGAACAGCACGGATAGCTGTAAATGATTGTAAATTGAAAATAAACAATCACTGAAAAAAATGTTTTAAACTGCTCTTTGCACACTTTAAAAGTAAGATGTGTTGTAAACAGGTGTTCGGGTATAGGTGCTTATGTATTAAGTTTCTTAATAGCTTCAGAGCAAGGGACAGTAGATCTCCCAAGTGCAGTAAATACAATATCAGATAAGGTGGTTACAATGTTGAAGCTGATTTCTGTAGTTTTCAGTTAAACTCAGTTACCGAAGCTGAAGGCGCTGTTTACACTGCAGGAACAATCTGTCCAGGATACTGGAAGCTTTTTACTTGTGGCTTTTTTAACTGTGAACTAAATATTACAAAGAGATAGATAAAGCTAATTCTTCAGGAAGTTTAGATTAAAACACTTGAGACATGATATGTTATCAGCTGATTTGTTATAAAATATGTTCGCTGACTAACTGTGGAGATCTGGAGAACCTTGCTGTGGACAAGCATAATTTTTTTAAAAATCTGCCTATGCTAGGGGGAAGGTTTATGTCTGTGTTCTTCTGTGGCTCCTAAGGTATTTCATTCACACTAACCGGATTATTCAACAAAAAACATTGAAAGGATCTCAATTATTCCACAGTAGCTAAATTTATCTTAATGGCGTGCATTGAGGAATGCTTATGCAAACCTTTTAACTGGCAGAGTTTAGGGGATTTGTCTGAGAGAAGGTACCACCAGGTAATGAGAAGCTGGAGTACAAACCAATGTCAGTGTCCTCTGTGGAGGAAGCTAGGTGTCAAACATGAGCCCACATCTTCAGCTGATGTCACACCCAGGGGAGGTAGGCAAGACCTTTTCTTTAACCTTAGGCAACACATTCAGATTTGGTAATCAAAGGGTTTATGCCATCAAAGTTAACATAGGTTAAGTGTACCTGTAGTTCAAAAACATATATTCTGGGAATAATATTTGAGAAGCAAAGATTAGTAACTTATATATTCCTCTTGAAATCAATAACATTTGAATGCAAAAATATCGCATAAATTGATCATTAACACTGCTTAATGAAATAATCAGAAGCAAGGCAAATTTCTTTGAATCAAATTAATTTAAATCCTTCATTTTAATCACAATTTAAATCAGCAAGTAAGATTTTCTGATTTAGAAAATTGACGATAATCTTGTTTTGCATTTGTATTTTACTTTAGGAAAAGGTCGTTTTTATGACCTGGAATAATCTTTTAAAAAAATAAATTGTCAAGCAGGACAAAGATTACTTTTTCTTCCTTGTCTGGTTGATATAACGTAAATGAAAAAAAAATTGGTTTATGTTTTGACCAGTTTAAAATATATCTATTTAGATTTTTAACTTTGTTCTGTGGTAGAAAATGGTTAAGAATTAATTTTTTTTAAAGATTTTTTTTCTTTTTAAAAAAGATTACTTGTGGGTTTTTCTCATGCAGGATAGAAACTAGAGTGCAACTCAAAACAAAAAATGAAAATTTAAGTCTTTTTCCTGAATTAAATAAAGGTACCATGAAATATGATGGACACATACATAGAATAAAAGGTATCAAATGTATTCAACTGTTAAATGACTGATTTTTTTAGAGAAAACAATTTATTACTGTGTTCAATACAGTTTCTGAACACAACAGGCCAAATTTAAAAAAACATTTATATATTTAATCATGTAGATGATGACTGCTGTATTTTCAAAATCACAGTATGGATTTGGTGTATGTTTAGGCATATTGGAAAATTTCACTTGGATATAAGTCTGTGATTTAATACCCATGTAAGCTAAAAACAACTCTTTGGAAGCCCTTTCTTTCACTTTTAAAAAAGATTTCCTTATTTTTCCCATGACTATACATCGGTATACTGAAAGAGAAAAATAATGTTTTCGGAGCCAAGGTCCGCTTGCCAGTCTCAAACACAAAAATTTTACTGTGTGTTTGCAACTGAAATTGAGATCAAAAGTAGTTAAAGCAAAAACTCTCTGCACTGTTTACTTTTATTAAAATAAATTAGATTATATTATAATAGCTGAAAATTAAGTTACTCAGTACCTGTCATCACATTGACCTTAAAATTAGGTATTTTCCCTTTATCTTCTTGTGAACACTTCTGGATAGTTCACTGATTTTTGCTTTGCATTGTTATGTAAAAAGGCAATCAATAAACCAATTTTATTGCCCTTTTGTAACCACTGCTCACGTGTCTGACATTGGTTATTAAACATGGATATGTGGGAAATGTCAGTGTTGTTACTTATTTAACCTTTTCTATTACAGGATGATTCTGTATGTAATACAGCACAAGTCTGTTTCTTATAGCTTAAAAATGCTTACTAATTATTAATAGAACCAGGAATCAATGACTTTATGTCTACCCAAAAAAATTAAGAAACAAATGTTATGTGGCCAAAAAACGTAAAAATCAGATTCTGCCTGATGTTCCTCATCTTTCTCTATGACATAACAGCAGACCTCATGAATGTAAAAACCACGGTAATTGTCAAGTTCTCCAGACATAACTTTCAAAAAAGCTCACTCACACTTTTCTAACCAAGATGACTGAATTCATGTATTTGTAAGTGGCTGCATAATGAAAGACAAAAATTATCTCATAGTCAGCTCAAATTGTAATCGCGGGGGGTCTGATTCACACTGACCCTTCTTTAGGCAGGATTTGGACCAAGTGAAATCTATGGTTCCTTCCAACTGAAATAATTCTTTAGTTCTGTGCTTTTATGATACTGAAGCAGTGTGCAATGATTTTGGAAGGCAGGGCTAAAATTAAAAGTGTTCTTCCATCAGTTCAGTAGAAAGTGCACGTGTAATTCACCCTGTCTTATACTGAGGAACTGACTGAACAATGTCCTGAAACCTTTTTTGCCTGTTACTTTGGTGGTTCATTGAGTAATAAATATACTGGGGTTGCAAGTATAGTGTGAAAATTTTGTGTTATTGTCAACTCAATTGTTGGACCATTCTGGCTCTCATAGGGCTTTAAATCAACAGGATGTGAAAGGTATTTTTAGATTATACATATCATCATGCAGCCTCATTCTTAGGATCAAAGATTCAGAGGAAAATGCCAGGAAACCTGCCAAAGGAAAACATCTGTTTAGGAAAAGTGCTGTGAAAGCTACTTAGATAAGTAAAGCCAATATACTTCCACATGACTCCATAATATTTAGAAGTATATTTTTTGCATGTATATATATGTGTGTTTAGTCAAATGATTATGCAGTCAGAACTTATACATTAACATTAAAGAATAGTCATATAATTTATGTTTAAAAGGTTACAAACAATGAGCTTTAGGATTTTAAATTTTAACCATGTTATGCATTTTCAGTGAAAGTTCCTTGATGTATGGAAGAGCATAAAGGGTCATTTAAATCGTAAGAAATATGGTGTTTGGATAATTAAGAGGCATAAACCTAAATCTTTTTATGCTATTCATTTCTATTGAATTAAAATAAGGAAGATTCAGATAATTATATGAATAACAATGAGCACTGGGTTAAGCTGGTGTTCCCGAGCAAGTCGAAGAGCTATATGAACTGAATTCAAATATGTGGGATGTACTGTCTATTGATATTTAATCTTTTTCTCCTTCCCGCCTTTTGTAAAATTTAGAAGTGAATAGATATGCTGAAAGTAATGTTTACCTTTTTCCTTCATGCTAGGAGGAAAAAAGAACTTTCCCATTAATTAGATAAATAGGTTTTAAGCATTTTATTTGATGCACTTTAAATTACAAGAACACTAAAGTCTAAATATTGTAAACTGCTTAATACCTGAAACATCTGAAGCTGAGATATATAGTGATACACCACTGCACATATTAACTCGTCTCCTTTGCTCGTGGTGTCTTTCCCCATTCATATACAATGCACACAGTAGTTCTGACTTTGGTTTTGTGCTTTTCCTTTCAGGTTTGGATACATTCTTCATAAGGAGGATCCCATGCTCCAGAAAATTGACCTAGAAACGATGTCGTACATCAAGACAATTAGTTTAAAGGATTATAATTGCATTCCTCAGTCACTGGCTTACACACATCTTGGAGGATATCTCTTTATCTGCTGTAAGCCTGACACCACCGGGGCTGTCATACCGCAGCTCATAGTGGATAGCGTCACTGATTCCGTGATTGGATACAACGGCGACGTGACGGGCACGCCACATATCTCCCCGGATGGACACTACCTTCTCAGCATTGATGATGCAAAAGGCCTCATGAGGATCCAGTCCATCACAGTGAGAGGAGAAATACAGGATGCGTTTGACATTCACACTAATTTGCACATATCTGATGTAGCTTTTCAGCCGTCCTTCACTGAAGCTCATCAATACAATGTCTACTGCAGCTCCAGCACACAAACTGATGTTCTCTTCATGGAGCTCTCCTCTGGCAAGGTTAAGATGGTGAAAAGTCTGAAGGAGCCCATCAAGGCAAGCGAATGGCCTTGGAACAGTAAGAACCGTCTTATAAAAGACAGTGGCCTTTTTGGTCAGTATCTCATGACCCCTTCCAAGGAATCTCTGTTTATCCTGGATGGACGGCTCAATAAGTTAAATTGTGAAATCACTGAAGTTGAGAGAGGCAACACAGTAATTTGGGTTGGAGAAGCATAAGGATCTGTGTTAGATATTTACTGAATTAATAGTTTTACAGTACATTGCACTTATATTACACCATTCTTCAAATTTACACAATTTCAATTTTAAATTGTTAGGCCTTTCTATACCTATTATTTCTTTGACATGTACACAATTTGAATCAACTTCCACTACAACGACGACTATTCGATAATGGTATTCCTTATTAATTATCAACTGAGATTGTGTTGTTTGACTGAAATAACTAAATATTGAAATTCATGATAAGTATAATAAATTATTGTAAAAGAAGAAGAAAAAAAAAAAACCAACCAAAAAAGTTTCAGGGAATTTCATATGATACTTTACATTTGTAAATGGCAGACTTAAATATGATTCAAATTTTGTTTTGTTTTGCTTCAGACACAAAGCAAGAGCTGTTGTACAACAACCTTTGACTCCTTAAGCTGAAATGTTATGTCCTGTCCAGTCCACTGTTAAATCTTTTTGTGCCTTGAAGCGAAAGTCTCACAAGAAAGACAAACAGAGAAATTATAAAATTTATTCCCACTGTGGCTACAGGATTGCTTGTCATTGGAAAGAAAGTTTTGCTACCAAATTCCTGGTGTCAGGTTGTGCAACATACATGGACAGGAAAAAAAAGAGAAATTATATTTGCGGTGTTTTCTGATCACTGCATTTTGGAGTTTATTTTTATGGTTTCTTAGTTGAGAAAGCTGCTTGCAGAAGCTTAACCTTTTTTTAGAAAAAAAATAGATGTTAGGTTTTTCAGTTAACACAGAGTAGCATCAGCAAGAAGTTTCAGGTCTACTGAAGAGAAATATTGCACAACCTTTTAGAGTATACCACATTCTAAAAACCTGGCATCACAAAACTTTGCTTATATCATTGAGGAAACTGTTAATTACAAATACAGAAAATGCATTTTAAGGAAGTGAAAATGGAAACAACTGAAGTCTACAACCGGTAGATAACATTTTTGCTTATTCATTGTACCATTGATTCCTATTTGTTAAAGCATTTGGTTAGCTCAACAGGTTTTCTAGTCCATGCATCCAATTGGGTTAGTGAAAAAAAAAAAAAAAACCAAACCCAAACAACAAAAACTTTGTATTTTTTATAGTTTGTTTACTTAGTATTCTAACACTGGTTAAACATGTAAATGGGAAAAATAAGATTCCCGTAAGTAGAATAAATAAATAGAAAGCCAGCAGTGAACATCTATCCAGACTCAGAACAATGACTTAGAAGTTTGAGAGTAGTTTTATTTTTATTATGTTTTTGCTAAAGAATGCTTATAAGCTCTTAAACTGACCTCCATTTACTGAAGGCAATCAGAAAAAAAATATCTTTTTTTAAACAAAGTTTTACTGCAATTTAGATTGTGTAAAATTGCTTAGAAATCTGAAATTTTCTAGCATTGTAATCTTGTGTGCATTGAGCATTCTGCCCTTTGTGGTACAGTAGATCTCTCTTTAGCTTGAGCGAACCTCCTGGTAAGTAGATTTAACTGAGATAAAAATTTGCTTACATTTCTAGCTGCTGAATCTGTTTTCCTTTTTAAGAATTCTTCTCCATTGTGAACAAACAATAATCATGTAAACTGTCTGTTACTCAATTGCAGTAGTCTGTCTCATGCATTTTTTGTTCTGTAATTTATACCACGTGAATGTTCTGTATGTAGAAAATGCTTGACAAAGGAGAATAAACCCCATAAATTTTAAACAGTCCTGACTTTGGTGAGTCGTCCAATCAGCTACACTGAGCTGGCAAGTAAAACTGACTATTGGAAAGCACCTATCATTTTATATAGATGTATGAAAATAGATGTATTTATATATATATGCAAAATAATATGCAGTTGGAAAGAGATTTTTTTAGAAAAGCTTAAGTAACTGGAAAAGTTTCCTTTGGCTGCTACAAAGAAAAGCTCATCTATTAGCAGAAGCTCATCTATTAGCACATCTAAAGCATAAGTACAGGCTGAGTGGAGAATGGATTGAGGCAAGCCTTGGGGAAAAAGCCTTGGGAGTGTTAGTGGATGAAAAGCTCAATATGACTCCGCGTGTGTGCTCACAACACAGAAATCCAACTGCATCCTGGTCTGCATCGAGAGAGACATGACTAGCAGGTTGAGTGACGTGATTATCATTATTTGCCTTCAATAATTCTACTTCTTTTTTGACAACATTTTCCAGACTGTGTGTGTAAACAATGGTCACAACTTCTCACCATTGTTTTTTCAGAGAAGTTAAGCAAATATTTGATCACCATGGTTGCTTGGTTGCTTTCATAGCTCTTACAGTTGAAGTTCAGCTTTCTCAAATACAGATGGCCTGACTGAAATCTTTAATCTAAATGAGGGGAAGAGCTGGAACCTTTTTTGCTAGCAGCTCTATGAGGAAAGTTGATGTAAAGGGGCTTTTTCAACCCAGAGAGGTGATGTCTTCATGGAGGCCTAAGAGCAGCCTGCCAGTACCCATGGGAGGTTATGAAGGAGACAGGATTAGATTGTTCACAGCTGTGCATAGCAGGAGGACAAGACACAGCAGCATAAAGAGTTTCAGACTGGATATAAGGAAAAGCTGCAATGACAGTCAAGCATGGGAGCAGGTTGCTTAGAGACACTATGCACTCTCCATCCTTGGCATCTTTTAGCTCCTGTCTGGATTATTCCTGTCTGACCTTTAGTGGAACTGGCTGTGGCTAGCAGAGTTGGACTAGAGACCTGCCAAGGGCCCTTCAAACCTCAGTTGTCTTGTGATTCTATCATTACGACGTGGGGATTGAAACAATAGGAGGCTTTATTTGTTTTAGTTGTTTAAGTTTCTGATTGAGTTTAATGTAAAACCTGCAAGCATTATGGTTTGGCTGAAGTATGGCCTAAGCAAAACTCAAAAACCAGTATGTTTTGTCACTTGAAATCGTTAGTCCTGACCATCTCACTTTAAACCAAGGATATTCTCATTTGAAATCTGGAATATGTTTCTTGGATTCCAGGAAATCCCATGCTGATTGTAGAACTTTCACAGGATGAAATATGCAGAGGTAGGTGCTCCTTTTTATATATCTGAAAAATAGCTGTGGTGGAGGGAAGGAGGACTTGAGAAAGCCATTTTAGATAAGATCTCTTACCACTCTGAGTATGTATCCAAATGTGAACACAGCCACTTAAGTGTATCCTTAGTCTCAGCTTTTCTAGTGAAAGTGTTCTAGCTATTTTTAGTATAGTTCAGCAGCGGAACAAAATGATCTGTTAAATTACTAATCAATTTGAGATAGGAGAACTCATGTCATAACTATGGTCATGTCTTCAAAGGAAACAATTTAATATAGAGAAAGTCCTGTTCACCCCTCATCAATTTGTCCTTTGCATTTTGGTCTTCATCTTAAGCAGTTCCTAAAGAAACCTACTGAAAACTTTGTTTTGAGGTTAGCAGCTAAAATGTAAAACACATAGGAATTTAAAAAAAGGACATATTTAAATATTATTTAGCTATAATGACCCATAAGTATGAATTAAATTTTTTGTGAATACTGTTGTTAAATAAGGAAAAAGCATAGTCTTTGTATCTAAAAACCCTAATTTCAGCCAAATTCAGAAAGTGACAAGATAGAGCATATGAGGTGAGAGAGGGGGAAAAGTCATTCTGTACATACATATACTAATTAGAGAGATTCGAGATGGAGCCCAGCAGTTGAGAACCTTTGCACTTGCACCACACTGACAGTGTTTCACTGTGACCAATCTCCCCACAGTGGAGGAAGACTCAGAGGAGAAGGGCAAAAATAATGAGCTCAGGGAAGAATGTCAAGAATGACCAATTATTGTAAAGAAAGCTGCATTTTTAGGGGGACTGAAAAGTAAACTTTGGCTCAGATACACAACTCTACCAGTGAGTCATCAGGTTGTATAAACAGCTTTCCCTGGGATAATTAGCAGAGACTACTGTTCTGAGCTAGCCAGAGAAGCGTGGGGGGAGAAAGTGCATGTGTGTGTGGCTCAACCTAATGTTAATTTTGAAAACTGGCCAGCTACTAAAATGAGCTTTGAAGAGAGTAACGGGCTTGACCTGTTTCAACCCTTGTACTCCTTTCTGGTGACTTGACACACCCAGCACCATGATGATGAGAATACAGGGACTGGTAATGGAACCATATTTGCATGGTGATTCAACTGCATATTGCAATAGCTACATCATGGTTCTGTTATGATTTCAGTGTGCTGCTGTAATACTGTACTAAATTAAAATGCCATGAAACAACAATTATATCAAGTAAATTTAATATTAAACTTTAAATCCTCCAATGTGGAACCTGAAAGAACCTAGTCAGAGGGTGTCAGGCTCCTACCTCCACACATTATCAATCCATTTTATGTAATACTAGAATTCAAAACAAATAAAAATCAATACTTAGAGTGCTTCATGGTATCACCATAATAGTTAAATTTGGAAGAAAGGGGTGAAATCTTACTTGTGCTGATGTTAAGACTTGTTTTATAGTCAGTGAGAGTAACACAGAACACTGTAAAGACAACAAAGTGTGGTGAACTATTATATTAGTGAACTGTTATATTGAGGAAGGAAGAAATTCTGACGGGTCTGTAATATGAGAGTTAAGAGATCATCATCTAAGATATGTTTACGTTCCTTAGCACAGGTAATTCAACTTCCAGAGGGGTTTTATATTGGCGTGATTTTGTTTGGATTTGAGGGGTTTTTGATTGGTTTTCTGTTGGATTTTTTTTTTGGGGGGGGGGTGGGTAGGAGGGCAAAGGTGTTTGTTTTGCTTAAATAGTAACCTAGAAAGAAATTTTCAGAGAAAGTACTAACAAGACTATGTGTCAAAAACCTATTGACTCTAGTGATAAAAATTCCTAAACAGGAGTTAAAAATACATATTTCACTTGAATCTATCCTGCCTGTCACCTCTTAATGGGTTAAATGCCCTGTTGATGTGCCACTACTTTAAAAATTATTTTAAACTGTCTTCAGTGAGCTATCTTTCACAAAGTATGACAAATTCACTTACTGATAAAAGACTGAAAGATATTGGAATTCCATTTTTCTATTTAGAACTAATGCATGAAAAATTGCTTCTTCTAATTTATGAATATTAAACTTGTTCTTATTTGAATCTAATAGATGAAAAAAATAGCTTCCTGTTACTAGTCGTGATGTTAATGTTCTTATTTTTAATCTTCTCAAGGTATGTGTCCTTTACACAAGGATGGACAATAGTTCTCTCATTTTGCAATGCTTCTTTTCATATTTTTCTCTATTAATGAAACCTTAGGTATATGCTTTCCTTTTAATTGTCATTAATCCTATGGAAAAAAGATGTATTTCCCTGCTAATATTTTTCGGTACTCTCCTTGTATGAGATTCAAGAAAAAAAACAAACTACAATTCACCATACCCCAGTAACTTCCTGGAATCTGCCACAAGAAGATTCCTTTCCCCTCTCCCACCCGCATCTCAGTAGATGAGATGCTAAATCATTGTTAATGTTGCAGCCAATACTGTGAGGAAGTAGAAGCAACAGAATAAGGAAAAATTATTGCATAAATGAGAAGGGAAGAGGAGCTAAGTCTCCAAGTCGTAGCAAAATTAGTTTCTAAGTGTCTTAATTAAAATTGTAAATAAATATCCATTTTCTCTATGTTGACTGTAAAGATTAAGTCAGAAGATACACTTGTCAACTGTATTTGGATACTCATTCCAAATAAGCTTTCTCTCTATACTGAGAGGGAACTACATCATTTACTGCTGTTGAGAGGGAACTACATCATTTACTGCTGTTCAGGCTGGACTTCCATATCCTCTCCTTCACCATTCGGTGGCTCCTGGGTCCTTCGTATTTCCAGTTAAGTGGACATCTGGGGTGGCATTCATGCTGTCTTAGAACCATGGAATCATAGAATCAGTAAGGCTGGAAAAGACCTTCAAGCCCAGCCTTGGACTGAACACCACCACATCACCGAGACCATAGCACTGAGTTACATGTTCACTTCTTTCTTGAACACTCCCCGGGATGGTGACTCCACCACTTCCATGAGCAGCCCATTCCAATGCTTAATCACTTTCAGTGAAGAAGTTATTCCTAATGAACCCCCCCGGTGCAGTCAGGCTGTTTCCTCTTGTCCTATCCCTGGTTGTCTGGGAGAAAAGGCTGAACCCCATCTGGCTACACCTTCCTTTCACACAGTTGTAGAGAGTGATAAGGTCTGCCCTGAGCCTCCTCCAAGCTAAACACCCCCAGCTCCCTCAGCTGCTCCTCATAGGACTTACTCGCTAGATCCTCCATTTGCTCCAGTGCTTGACATGTTCCAGCATCTCAAAGTCTTTCTTGAAGTGGTGGCCAAGAACCGGAAACAGTATTCAATGTGAGGCCTCACCAGTGCCAGCTACAGAGGGACAATCATTTCCCTGGTCCTACTGGTGTTAATATGTTATCCTCTTTTACCTTGTAAGCTTAAATGCAACATCTAGCTTATGGGAGTGAGCTTCTTTCCCACTAGATCAGCATGATGTTTTGAGTTGTATTTGATGCTCAAATCAATTTTGGCTGAAGTGATTAATCATTTTCATCTTAGATCATATTACATTTCCACAGAATATTGTTTTTACTTTACCTGTTTTGCTAAGCTCTCTTTACCTTGGATGACCTCGGTCTTGTGATAAAGATATTTTCTTCCTTCTGACTGTTTTTTTAAACCTAAGTAGAACACCTTTCATTCACTTCACTGAAGAGTGGTGTTTGCCTAGTTTTTCTGCATCTTTTTGTTTAGTCCGTAGGAGAATGGGTATCTTTGTAGAGCTAGTCTTTTGTACTCCCTAGCAGCACACACTTTGTGTGTGCCAAGGAGGAAAGCCATGAAAGAGAGGTATCACCACATCGTTCAATATCTGTGTAGGACGCAAAAGCCAGAAGCTCTATAGGACTTTGATCTTACGTTTACCTCTTGCTATTTCACGTGCCAGTTGTGCTGACAGGTACAGGGAGATGGAGTGGTGGAAGTTGTTCAGTGCCCTTGGTGGCTGGGACCAAGCAGGTGGAACATTATCTTCAGTTTAGTACGAGAATCTTCAGTGGTTTGGGGCTTAGAAAGTGATGAAGACAAGCCTCGGTTTCAGATTTCAAACCAAACCTTACCCACAACTCTCTAAAACACGTGGTCTAGCAGAATTTCGGTCAATGCTGTCGTGGTCTTAGGAACTTTGCTCAGAGAAGTTAAAATGTTGCTTGAGTTTTTCATTATTATTTTTCATTGTCATTTTCAATACTGGCTTTGGCATCCATGACCTGTAGTTCCATAACAGAAATCTTGCTACGTGCGTCATCTTCCCTTGTGCTGATAGCAGAAATGATTGTGTATTCCCATTTTTCACTCTTGCCCTCATTCTATTTACTGATGTAAATAAATGTGCATGAGACACAGTAAAGCTATGATGTTCTAAAGGTAGAGGCCTCCTAGGAGGGATTGAACTTCTAGTTAACTACTTGCCATACCAAGAAATATTTGTACATAAATAAAGTCCTTCTTCAAGAAGATCTAAATATCTGATGAGTTTTACCCTAAGAAAAGAAGGGCTTGTGTGATCATCACACATACATGGCAATGTCTAATAGATTGTCTGGTGTTCCAAAGAGTATTTTTCTGGTTTCCTAAATATTTTAAATGTGCCAAGGATTGAATATTCTTATTTCAACAAATGTGAGTTTTCTTTAAGGCATTTGTTAATACCGTAATACTGCTATTGCTTTTTTTTTAAAAGTTTTAACTAAAGAACTTATTTTTAAGATGTACTAAACCCTATTGTATTTAGAGATTCAGTTACTGACTGAAGATCTTTATTTACTGAGATTGATCATGATTTACACACCTCACAGACAAGTGATAATTTCGTAATATGAAAATTACAGAATTAAATTTCTCTGTTGCTTCTCCAAATATGCTTCCATTTGAATCACAAACTTTTGGGGAGTTGAGATCATTATATTCCCACTCTCTCTTTAATCTTTTTATGTTGATATAATTCCAAATCATTCTTCAATTCTTCAAATAGCTCTTTTTTCCTGACACATAGGCATAAAACACAAAGCAGGAAAATAGAAAACTCTTCTCCTCTTTTTATTCTAAGATTCAGTAATTCTGAAGAATTTTTCTAAGTATTAGTTTATACAAGTGAACTACATGGTTGAAATTCAACAGCTCTGGTGTTCAGAGAGTGTTGTATTGCCAGTCAAGTCTTTTCGTGTTGTTCAAGGCAATCTTGTTTTTAATTGTGACCCTCAAAATTGTAAAACTGTTTGATATGTACCTGAGAACCATTTAGCTTGTAGAATGAGCATTATTTTGTAACATTCCTTTTCACACTGACCAGAACAATTATGAAGCCTTTCCTTTTCATTAAAAAAAACCCAAAAAACCCTTAATTTAATCAGAGTAAAACAACTTTTTAGTATCTAAAGTCAGGATTTCACAGAGTCCAATTACATTTTACCTATAACATGGCTTTCCATTTCATTATCCATTGAGTAACAAAGTCCATTTACATCAGCATACTCTAGCACCAGACAGTGGATACGGAAGATGATATTAATGTTGTGATTAGTGGTGGCCACAAAAAAATTCTTAACAAAGAAAGTTATCTAGGAAAACAGAGAAATATTTTAAAATTTTGGCTACTCTCAAACCATTGATTTAGAGTTCCCATGGTATAGGAGGAAGTCAAAAAAAGAAAACTGACTATATGCTTTTCTATGGACATTTTGCCTTCTACTTCAAAATGGTATCAGATATTATTGATTTTAAATAATGTAATTCTTCTGTCTTTTTCAAATACACACAGTGTTGAGGATATCATAGATGACAAAATAATAGCCATAAAATGCTAGTAATTAAGTGCATTTAATTTTCTTTCATGATTTTAAACCATATGCTAAACTGCTTCATAGAGGTTTCCCATCTCAGTGTTCCTTATACCAACATTTTATTCTGTGCATTTAGGTTATCCTCTGTTTTCTCATAAACAGTGATTCCATCCAGAATATTTGTTTTAGTGATTTTTAAATATTAAGTAATACGTTTTGTCTGGGCAGAAATAGTGCACTCTAACTTGTTCCTGAAAGTTTAAAGTCATTTAGTTCAAAGTTCTATGAACTCTCTTTCTCATGAGTGAGATGAGTCATTGGTTCAAGAAAGGTCCCTCTATCAGGAAATTTTTGTCAGAAATTCTCGGAGGGTTTGCTTTGACATTGTATATAAAATCCTTAAAACAAAGTATTTGATAGACAAAATAGGATTTGTTTTTCTTCTGGCTGTTTGAAAGATATATCAGTAGATAAAGAGAAGCAGCACTTGGGAAGAGAGAAAACCTTAGAACACCTTTCTTTCCTTCCTATTGTTCATAAGGCCGTGTCAACAGGAGAGTGGGGACATACAGTTTATATCTGCAAAGAAGTCTGAGCACTTTGCATCACATAAAAGTGTTAGAGAACAATTTACCTTTATTTAACCTGTTTTTCAAGTGCATTTAAACCAAGATAGAATTTTCATGCCCTTCAGGTGTTTGGAAACTGGGATGGGAAAATACCCTTGGCACATTTCACTGGCAAATTCAGATCCTGAGCAGACCTGAGAATAAAATATAAAAACAGAGAAATCCAAGAAAATAAGAACATATGTTGCTATTACAATACTTAGTCCACTTTAAGAATCACAAAGGTGGGGTTTTTTTCCTATTACCAAATATTATACAGTATTCTGCTTGGATTGTCTGCTGCTTAGTGTGATTTAATTGGTTTTAGTGAAGTTCTTCGTGTCTTCCAGTAGGATAAATTAGACTCAGTTTCAACTTAGTTTCTTAAAGTGCTGAATATCCAAGGTTTGTGGAGAATGAAGCAAGTCCTGTTGTAATTTGACAAGAGTGCCACTGAGTCACACTCTACAGAGTCATTACAGAGCAGAAACACAAAGGTTTAATCCAAAGGAGACACTATGTGGGGATGTCTAGCGTTTCTCCAAGTGAGTTGAAACACGCAATTGTATGTTCTAGATTGCTGAAGGGCAAAATTTGTCACCAGACTTAACTGTCATCTTGGTGTTTGCATGTACTTGATATAGTTTGAGCATTTTTGTACAGAAATAAAAATGATGGAGTACTGGGCTGAAACAGAACTTAACCAGAGCTAAAGATAAAAGCCCTGGATCCTCTGACGCAGCATAGGGAGAGTTGGCGTCTCAGGAAGAAACTTGATACAAGCCAGTGATCTGAGTGGGCTTTCTTGTTTTGCTCTTTCCAAAATAAATAAATTAGTGGGCAATTTCCAGGCTTTTGTGTTTATATTGAATATTGCAGATGGATTTTTATTAATTTGATCAGATTGCTTACATTAGAACAATATCAAGGACAAGGTAAGAAGCCCCTGCAGGATTAGGACCCACTATTTGTGTGACAGAAAGGGCCCACTCTCTGCTGACATGAGTCTGAAATAAATCCTCAAATTGCTTAGAATTGTGGGAATATAGTCAGATCTTGATATGCCCAGAAGCAGACACTTTGTCTTCTGGAAAATATGTTGGAGAAAGCTGACGTGCACAGGAGAATTTAGAGGCCCAAGTTATGGAAGCAGGTCAACACAGTTTCTATGGATCTAAATTTTGTACTCAGGCGTTTTATATGCTTCGTAGGTGTGAAAATTTAAATTATTGGGAACCCAGAGGAGTTCACAGCACACGAATGGAAGTTTAGTGAAAAAAGAAAAGTGTATTAAGCATCATAGAATCTTGTGTGTCACAAATTAACTTTTCAAGTAAAATGTGTGGAAATTCTAACCAACATAGTCCACATGTTACTACTATAAGCATAAACAAAGCAAATATTTTCTTCTGTTTATAAGACGTAGGTACTGTGGCTGATCTCAAGGCAGGTCAGGCAAATCCTGACCACTTCTGATCCATAAGGTTTAAAGCACTGAATGAAAAAGTACTGTGAGAAACAATGACATACCCGAAAACTAGTTCAGTTTGTTTTCCCTTTTTAAGCAATATAAGTGACAATATGAAAAGAAGCTGAGCGAGCTTTGTGCTGTTTCACTGCAATAGCTGCCATTTGGTTTCCTCACTCTTGCAGATTATTAGCAAATGCCAGAGTTTCTAAGAATTGCTCCTCTGCTACACAAAGCAACTATTGTGGCTTTTCTTTTAACTCTGGAAAAGCATGCAAACAAGGCCCTGCAAGCAGGAAATAATGGGACTTCTTCAGTTTGTTACATTTATAGCATCAGACTCCAGTTAAAAATTCAGTATGACTGAGAAAAACAAACTTTAATCGGCTTACTGGAAGCCTCAGTCACAATAGTGGCAGTGTTCTCACTGTTAGCATTCCTTTGTTTTATAAAATGTGAAAGATTTTCTTTTTCTCCAAAATGTTCTCTCTTGCTAATACCTGAATTGGAGCAGTATGTGGCTGTATGCCGTATCTCATTTTTGTGCTGAGCATACACATTGTGCGACACTCTGAGGCAAACACCTTTATCCTGGAACCTCACAGGTACTCGGCGGGATCTGCTGGCTAACTCAGTACACAGTGCCAAATTGTCTCTGAACTTGTCAGCAACTTTCGTCACAGTCTCAGGCAAGATGGTACCAGCAGCATCTTTCCAGTTTCTCCTCTTTACCATTCCTTCTTAACACACCCTGAAGAAACTAGCAAGGACAATTTTTTCTGGGAAGGAAAGATCTCACAAGCACAGACCTTTGTGAGCCAATTTATATCATTTATCAATGATTTTAAAGGTCTTTTCCAACCTAGATGATTATTCTAGCAGCTTTGAACTTTTCCATATTGAACATAGAGATTAGAAATGAGTGGAGATTTTTACACAACATTTCATTAATACCTTGTACAATGGCATAAGTATCTCCATATATCTGTTGGAAATACCGAAAGATACTATATTCCAGGACACCTTTTCTATGGCTCTCTCCTCATCAATGAATTTGGGCTAGCCTACATTCAACTAGTAGTCCTCTGCCGTTCTAGTTTCATGCAAAGTCCTGAACCACTGCTGTTGGGTTTCTAGGCACCACACAGAAACTGCACACTGTTAAAATTCGACTGTTTCTGTTACTCCACTCCTTGCACTGTCCATGGCTTTTTGTACGAACCTTTAATCAAGAGTTCTGCTGGATTCAGCTTTTCAGGGAAGCTCTGTGTGGGATTACTGCTTTCTTGACCCAGATCATGCTGTCATGAGTGAAATGTTAAAAGCTCTTCATTGTTGTAAAAACTGAGGTAGCCTTGCAAAGAGGCAGAACTTGAACATTACAGGATGGGGAAAGTCAAACTCGAATGTAGGTTACCTGTCTCCACAGTTAGGCTATATTTTAACTGGTGTTTCTAGGATTATGCTTTTAGATTTTACTAAAATGCACTTTGCTAAAATGTTTGGGGGGTTTTAGGTCTTGAAGAATAAAATCCCATTTTTCTTCTGTAAGGTTATATGAGGTAATTGGCTGCAGCCAGGTCAGCAACAATGCAGTCAGTCAAAGTCTGGGTAGACTCTGTCTTAGCATCTTCTCTGTTCTCTGGAGAGTTTTTCTGAAGGAACTGAATGCTGGATTGACTTTTTTTCATCTTTTCATTCATGTGGCACTCTTTTGTACTTTTAGATTTGTTAAAATTTAGTAACTGTCATCACTGAAAGGAATTTCAATTAAATGTATGCATAGGGACTGTTCCTGCAACTGACATTTTACTTTTCACATTACTCTACAAATTTCATAAGAGGGTTTGCGTGAATGACTGATGCATGTACAACTGAAATTGTTTAAGAACAGCAAGTTGTGTTTATTGAAATAATTTCTTTCCCTTTTCTTTTTCCCCGGTCTTCACCAATCCATTTTGCCCGGAATGTGTATCTCCATAGAAAAACATGTTTTAAGAGTGAGAATTCAGAACAACAAATCAAGGACAGGTTGAATGGAGCTCTGAGCAACCTGGTCAAGCAGAAATTGTCCCTGGCCAAGGCAGGAGGGTTAGAACTGGATGATTTCTAAGGTCCCTTTCAACCTAACCATTCTATGATAAGAAACATGTTGTTCTACATAATAAATACGAGAATAATTCCTTTAGGTCTATACGTAGAATTAAAACACTTTTTGCTGTTCACTGTGAACTCACATGCAGTTCTGCTTGTGATCAGTATGTGATTTTCTAATACAATCTGCTTTTTCGTTGGACATATCAAACATGAAATGCATTCGACAGTATCTGAGCTTCCAAATTCATATCCAGTCTACACAGAAATTCCTGATTTATCATATCAAGTCCAGTCTTTTTTTTTTTTTCCCCCCCCAGATGTGCATTACTGCACTTCAGCCGTCAACACAGTTGTAAGTTATCACTCAGCAGGAATCAGATGTCTCCCTGGTGAAGCAGTTCCCGCATGAAGGCTTGAAGGCAGCATGCTCAGTGAACAACATCGCCATCTAGTGTGACACCAGCACCCATCCTTCTCGCGTGGATGGGCGTGAAACCTCCAGTGCTTGCAGCACTGCAAGATCCGTCTCTTAGAGCGGCATCTTGGATGTGACAATTTCCAAAACAAATCCCACACCTAAGCTTCTTGTACAGTGATCCATATGTTCAGAGAAAATTCATCTCAATAATTTTAAAGCGCAAGAAATTTGTGCTTCAACTCATGAGACATTCAACTCATGGTAATTTTTAAATGTGTGAGCTTGTGTAGGCTTTTGTTTGGGTTTGTGGGTTTTTTTGCCAATATTACTTTTTTTCCCCCCACCTACAGAGTGCTTGAACTGCCATAATACATTTTTAATGTAACTTTCTGACCTCACAATTTTAATCTCTTATTCAGATTCCTCCATTTCTTTTGTTGCATCCTAGTGTTTGTTCAGTGATTTTCCTATT
Organism: Oreocharis arfaki; assembly: GCA_013398015.1. Classification (NCBI taxonomy): domain Eukaryota; kingdom Metazoa; phylum Chordata; class Aves; order Passeriformes; family Paramythiidae; genus Oreocharis; species Oreocharis arfaki. The sequence continues at coordinate 1,327,164 of VZRR01010919.1, read as the reverse complement.
TTCAAACTCTAAGGACTGAACAGTCAAATTCTGTCATTGCATAATCTACTGAGGCAATTTTCTCTTTCAGTGAGCTTCACCTGACCATTATTGACATATTTTCCCTGCCAGTAGGATGGTAAATATGATCTTATCCATGACTAGTAAAAGGCTTCAGATTTTGTGTAGGCCTGATTGTAGAGCTCTCAGGACTTGTCTGGGCTTGCCTTGGCCTGAGCTGCTTTTATCTCCTTTTAGTAACTCTCTGTTGGTCCAATGACTAATTCTTAGCTTCAGTTACCCCCTGTGAATAAACTTTAATGTAAAGGTCTGACAGACCTAAAGGTCTGACTCTTTGCCTAAAGAGCAGTCGCCCCTTATGGCAAATAAAGTTGAAGTAGGCTATGGTGCGATTTTCAAACTTCAGTTGGGAATCAGTGAAAGAAGCAGACTGTGATAAGAAAGCATGTAAAGATAGTCCCAGCTGAATGCCAGCAGTGAGGCAGAAGGGATCCTGTACACACACCTAAACTGAAGCCCTATTTGGAAACAACTCAGGGTGCTGATAGCATGCCACCACTTCCCTGCTTGATGGAGAAAAGTACAATCAACCCTGTGACACTACAGATGTTAACAGTGAACACAACACCAAAGAAAAAAGACTGGACTAACGTTTTGGACTGTTAAGCATTTATTAGTTTTGGTTTATGAAATCCCTGGCATAAAAACTAAGTTTTCTATGAGATCTTTAGTGCTAATTCTATCTCCTTTAATCTAACTTCTCTTAATAAGTATCATTGCATCTTCTATTAGTTGGACGCGTAAGTGGTAGCACTAAGAATCAAGTGTTGATCTACCTGATTTCTATCTTCTCCAACTATACCATTTGGGGTTTTAAAGGGCAGCGATGTTAAAAAACCTGTTTTGAAAAATCTCGTCCAAATACAATATTTGCTATACATTCCAAAGACTTATACAAATGGGTTATTTTATTTTGACTCCACTTCTTTAACTGTCCCAGCGTTTGAAAATAAATTAAATCAATATATGAATTCAATTAATCTTTTGAAAAATGAAAGTCTGTGCAATTTTCATAAGAACAAAAGTTTGGGGGATAATTATTTTCAAGATCAAGTAGAGAATTTCAGGTATGAAACATAGTTCCATCCCTGTGTCATGCACAAGTCAAAAAACCAGAATGTGTAGCTCTTAAGAATACTAAGACGTTTTCTTAAAACTTCCTTAATGTCTTAACATCTTCTAGATGCTTGAAAATACCTGCTTTTGGGTTCCTAAGGCACGTAGCATGAATTCAATCCAATATTTCAAGAAGGAGCTGTTAACACGTGGTTTGTCATACACTGTAAACTCTTTCTTCTGGAAGCGCTTTGCAGGAACTTTGCTTGGCATTTGGAATTGCTGCCATGATGAATGATGAGTTGTCTTTTTCCTTCTCCCCACTTTGCTGAAGAACTGTCCTAAAATTCTCAGCACTGTACCACAACTAGAAACAGCGTAGTAGTTCTCAAGAATTTTCATTGCAATAATTATTTACCTATATACCCACCTACCTTTTGGCCTTGCCTCTGAAATGAAAGATGGGCAGAGGGTAGGGAAAGATGGGCAGAGGGTGGGGATGGGATGCAAAAAGGGGCAGGCTGTTGAGGATCTTTTTATGCTCTTGAAGATGAATTTGAGGTTCTGGATTTTTGAATCTTGGTAATTTACTACCATACGCAAAAAATTAGCAACTACAGGTTTGCATGAGAAATACAACCATTTTCCTGAAAAAAAAATTGTAGTGCTACTACAGCAAAATACTTTTGTCCTCTGAATATGCCTCACCCTTGCATACAGGTAGAAATTTCTTCAAACCCCCACATTAATTTGTAACTTAAAATTATGTAGCCAGAGCCCCAGAATTCAATCCAGCTGAAGTCATCTGTCTCACAACTTTTTTGTTCCAGGGATCATAGTCAAAATCACTTAAAACTCAGCCTTTTTGGAGTGAAAAAAACAACCAGACAAAAAGCCCCCAATGAAACAAGACAGGATCTTTTTCAGAAATGCAATTACACACCAGAAAAGTTGCCTGATAGATGAACTTTCAAGTCTCCTTCATCATGAGGAAATTAGAAACCAGGATTGTTCTCTTAATCTATTGTTGGTGAATTGAATTTGAGGTGATTTTTCTTCTTACTAATACAGTAGTATTCAAACTTTATTTGGAAAAGTGACAAGTGGGTAATCTGTTTAGAAGAAGGTGCCTGAGTTCTCAGAAACCCTTCAGGACTTGTGGAGTGTCAAAGAGAAGGGTTAAATCAGAGTATTCAGATATGAAACCTGCTGCAGGTGCTAGCTGTAATGACATCCTGCAAACTTGTCTCTCAGATTATTCCTTTAGATAAAAGTAAGTGTATATATATATTTTAGAGTGACATTTGTAATAACCTCTTTCTTGTTCACAATCATATATTTCATTCTGTATGATCCTAACTTCTTTTTTTTCTCTCAGAGACTTCTGTTTCACCACCAGTTTTCCGGAGTACTGTCTTTAAAGAAAAATCCAAAAATGTCACAAAGTATAACTTGCCTAACAAATTCTTAATACTTTAAAAACATGGTTAAACCTAATTTTATGAAACTGATACCAGACAATTTCAGAATCAGAAGCCCTTTTGTTGTAAATGCACAATTTTCCTTTCTGAGTCATCTATTTTTATACTGCTTCTGGATCAAAACTTCAGACCTGTTTGTGATACGGCATGGAGAATTAACATCCCTGCTTTTCCAACAGATGTTAAAAATAATGCTTTTGATCAGGGCTCTAGTTCAAAAAAACCCTAAATTATAATCAGAAGATGGAAAAGATTTCTCTACTTTCCCCTGTTTCTTAGCAATGAGTACAGTCTTCTATTAAAGCCATACATGATATTAGATTAATCTTTGCTGTGAGTCTGTAAGAGTTCTTACAACAACTAGAACACAAGACAAACTGACTTCAGCCTTTTCTCGTTAGTGAGGGCAGTCTAAACTATGATACCACATACGAACTTTGTGGAATCAAAAATAAGAATATCATATCTTTGTTCTACCAAGGTCATGCTTTATTACAGCATACTCAACTTTGAGCTTTCACTATCAAGCTGGGCTTTATTAGCAAAACATTTGCTAATCATTGCTTACTTAGCACAGCAGGGAGCGGAAGTATCAGACTACTTTCTCACAAGACCTTCCTATTTCTTAGGCTATCTCAGAAATTATTTCAAACATGTAGCAGCCTTATTCAATATGATCAAAATATCAACAGAACCCTTGTCATTGACAACCAAAAAAACCCCAAAGAAAATTCTTACTCTACCTTACTGACTCCTTTTATTTATAAAATGCTTTATTGTCCTGTTGGGATGCTGGTGAGACGCTTCATAAATGATTATTTACATAATGACTCCCCTACCCATCATTATGATTAGCAGTGCCAGTTGTTAAGGGGGTTTTCTTTTAAGGCTAATGCAAATGCTTTACTCCTTAGGAATAATTTGTTGATTACATTCCTAGAGCAGGGCACAGCTGAAAAAATATATTTTTCCCTAGACAATTTTCAAGATTTGATACTTTTGTAAGAGACATGCTACCAAAAAAGCGTTTTATCAAAGCATTTCAGAAATCTCTCTAGTCCAGCCTCATATTTCCACTTGCAGTTTGAGAGCAGGCATTGTTATCTTTCACTCAGGTGTGTGTGCTGCCCACCAAGTGTAGGGATCCTTTCCTTTAGGCAGCTGGACATGGAATGGAACAGCTGCAAGGCAGTAAATGAGCAATTGCAATGGGGACTGCCTTTGACAACAGCCCTTAGCTTTACTCAGAACTAAGGAAAAAACAAATATTTGGGCTAAAATCTTCTGTATGTGGAAATTGTTGCCTATCTCTTATCTTTGTTGACTTTTCAACTGCTATCTAGAACCAAGAATAATTTGTTCTACTGAAAACAATGAATTTTCATTGAATGAGTCTGAAAAAACTCCGTGTTAATTTCATACATCCACATTTTTATTAATTAAAGCCATTTTCTAACAGATATAGTATCTTTGTATATCTAAATAGTTCGCTTGTTACTGACAAGCAGAATTAAATTTATGTCCATTGTTTCTATTACACAAAGCATGTAGATTTGAAAATTAATTTGTTTAGGTTTTTTTTCTCTTGGTAAAACAAATAACTTTTAAAGAAGGGAAAGATGTAAGGATGTGTTGGGACTGAAAAATAGACAGAACTTTGAGACTGATCTGCTTGAAGCCTAAAGTTTATTAAAGCTGAACTAGCATTCATTTAAACATTGGTGGCAATGAAATTTCTTTCAACAAAAACATAAGTCAACATATAGAAAAATACAAAAATAATTCTTTTTATCCCAGAACTCCACCTTGCTCTTTCTTTTCCCACCATTTATTAGTTCTGGTTCCTAGTCCAAGCTCTTCTTTCCAAATCTCATTATCCACACTTGTGATGCGTTTGTTTCCTGGGGGCATGCCTGCTCAGCTGAAGTTGTTCAGGTACTTTCAGAAAGGAGGAGGACTCCTTTCTCTCCAGGAAAAAAGCTTGTTCCACAGATTTTGTTTAATCTCCAAGAACAGGCGATACCACAAGTCTTGAAAGATTTCCTGCCCAGGACTCAGAGTGACTGCTCTTTTTCTGATCAGCTGTTTTACAAGAAACAGAGCGTACGGCTACACATGAGTTACAAAGACCCTTTCTGTCGCAGCAGGATGTTAAGGTAATTGCATGATGAATTTCATGTCTCTCCTTTAGAGAGAAAAACGAATCATTTAGCTAGAACTAGAAACTTCAAGTGTGTTTAAAATGTGCATTGAGGTCTGTAGTGATGGATGGACGTCTATGTCTGTTTGATATGGGCTGCTGACTTTAATGACATGCGGTGCTCTTATTAGTTCTGAAAAGACGTTTAAGATTAGATAGTGGGAAATAAGATTAAGCAGTTTTTGCATTGACCTTATGCCTTAAACTTTGTGCACCTCCTGGATGTTCCCAGATTGTTTATCTTGCTCTACATAACTTAAACTGGAAACTGGCAGTGATGAAATATGAACAGGTTGTTCTTAGAAGTCTTTCTGATTCCAAATGCTTTCAAAGGGTGTGGCAACCTCTCAAAAATACAGTACTCATTCTATTGACAGTTTGGTGTGTTAGAACAGAGTCTGTGGGTGTAGTTGGCAATCTCTCTTCAGAAATGGGAGACAGAGAAAAAAATTAAAATTGAGAGAAAAATAGTAGTAATGAAATTATTTGGTGTGTTGCTAACCCCAACTTGACAAAAAATGGATGCTTTGGTGGTACTAGAAGTTGTTTTTGTGTAGGAGTAGAGTCAGATGAATGCTTTATTGTGGATGACAGAACATAATTATCTGGCTTGTGATAGCCAAAGAGGTATCTGAGAAACCAAAAACACTGTAAGAGTTTCTTCTCTCTTTTTCTCTAAATGTTTATGTCAGTTTGTTGATAGATTGTATGTCTTGGTAGAATTCAGCTCTGAGGTTCTTACGGTTAGAAAACCAACTCTAACTTGTTTGTTTGTTTGGGTATGCAACATTTTCTCAGACTGTTTGGTATAGCAGTAGTCCACTCAAAAGCACCATGTCTGTGTGGAATGATGTTATGTAAAATGTTACTTTTCAACTAAGAGTTATCAGTCATTCACCTGGACATAATGTCCTATCTACTGTTCCCCAGAAAGACTTTTTTTTATGTGATCTTGGGATACTTTGCCTTGAGTGAGCATATCCTACCTGGGAGCCTGCTGATGATCCAGCCACAGCTGTGGGCAAATCAGAGGCACAAATAAGATGCAAGAGAGTGAAATCTGCAAAGGTGATGATGGGCCTGTTCACCTCTGCAAGTGGCCCATGGGAGCACAGAGTGGGTCTACTGCAGGAAACTGTGGAACTCTGCAGTGTTCTTACAACACCTGCAATTAAATAAAAAATATTAAAAATTTGTAGTGGAAAGAATAATCACGATGCCTATGAATCTATTCTTTGGAAAATGAAGGGGGAAAATGTTTTGTTAGTTTCTGTGTTTTAAAAGGATATAAATAGAGGAATAAAGAAAGAATGGACATAACTGCATTCGTTAAGTTCCAAAAATCAAAATAAAGCACATAAACCTTGACAAATAAAATTAGGATGAAGAAATGCGTGAAGTTGTTATATAGTGAGGACAAGAGAACAAGTAATCTGGATCAAATCAAAACAAGTGTTATTTTTGCATTAACACACTGATGTGAAGAAAAGCGGCTTACTGGGAAACAAATTAGAAATTTTGCTGTGCAACTAGTTAGAAAAGACATCTCCATTAGAAAACAACATAGTCCTAAGACTATTCTGTAAAAGCTGATGCAATCTCTTTTGTGTACAACTTGAGAGCTGAACTCCAAGTTGAACTCTGAAGGAATTCAGCCAGCAAAATAATAAAATTGAATGCTTATATTGTGGTTTGAGAGAAAAACAAATAACTTGTTTGGTTTTCTTAGTTTAGTATAATAACAGTTGAAGGGGGATGCAGATTCTTCCGAGTTCCAAAAGCAGAACGTTAGTGGTGGGCTAGCAGTTATATAGTCTGCACAAGCACATTTAGACTGAGCACTGGAAGTCTGTGGAGAAGGTGGTGGTGAAATGGCGTTGTGCATGGAGCTATGAGGGAAGAGGTGTTAAATAATTTAAGTTGGGTGGAAACCGTTTTTAGAAGAATTATTAATTTTGTTTGCCACTTCTGGTGGACTGGGTTGAAGGATCAGAAATGTAACATTGGTTAAATGCAAATATTCTCTGTAGTTCTTTGGAGGCTAATCACACTCCTTAACGTCTAAGGATAAACCACCCTCTTAAGGATTGTGCCAAGGTTATATATTTTTCACCAGTTTCCACAGATTTTGAATTTTTTTGTGGAATTACTATCATCATATTAGTGAATTTGGTCCATTCTTAAAGTAAGAAAGTGTCCATTTCCTCCTTTGTTTTTTCCTTTTCCACCCTCTCCCATCTGCAATCATCTGTGTGTAGCCAAGGTCAAGGAATAAATGAACTGAATTCCTTTAATTGTGCTTCTTCCTTTGAAAGTCTCTAGATAAGACAGATATTTGAATATATCCTATTGAAAACACTTAGGCTTTTGTACTGGGAGTGATCTCTCCTTGCAGAATATTGATAGTCTTCCTTTCATGTGTGGAAGTTGCAGTATTTCTTGTTTCTAAAGAAGATGTTTCAATTTCACAGATGAAATACGTAATTCTGAGAGAATATACTCTGAAAATTCTTTAAAATTCCAGTTAAAGATGTGCCCCTTTACCACAGCAGGCCAAAAATAGTCAGAAAGCTGTTTTTCAAATTATGAGGAGAAAAAATTCAAATTGAAAGTAAATTCCAGGGCCATTATATATACAAGTATATTCTTTGCAGAAAAGTACTCTTGCTCCTATGGAAGAAAAAAAGAGTGCCCCAGATGGTAATATTACTGTGTAAAGCATGCAGCCTAATCTTTCCATTGAAGAACTTGAGGCAATGTCATGATAATGTTTCCAAGCATCCCACATTGCATTCTTGTATTTGAAATATTTTTAAAGCATGTACATCTGATAGTCAAGTCTTTAATAGGACTGTGTTTGTTTAAAATTACATAACTTGAAATACATTTAAAATATTTTCAGAACAAAAGAGGGAAAAGGTTTGCAGTTTCTGCGCCCTTTTTTTTTATTTTTATTTTTTTAATAAATCATCCCACTGGTAAGGTTGTAGATTACAATAGTAGAGCAAACTAAAATGATAAAAGCATCCACTGGCAAAAAGTGAATTGAATAACAAGTCAAATAGTTGCATTCTTTGACAGATATTCCATTCTCTGAGTGGGTATGGGGTGGTTTGTTGTTTTTGGTTTTTTTTTTTTACCACTGCAATATCAAATAAGCACATCTCAGATCTACCTGGTAGGACCTAGAATGAGATGAGTTATTTTCCATAGTGGTGACTAGTCAGCCTCATAGCTGTGCCAATTTAAACTCTGATGGGAGTTCAGAAACCTGGCTCCAATGGAAGTACCTAACTGAGTGACACAATCTCCAATTAGATCTTCTCCCAGCTAAGAACGCTGAAAGGACTTGCAATCATTTAAACTGTTATATGAAGCTGATATTATGGCACAGGTGGATCTTTGCTAAGCATGAGGTTGTTTGGTTGGTTGTTTTTATGGCACTGTTTTGTCTAAATGTTTTAGAATGCTTGTGAGGATTCAGTACAAGAAAATAGTGGATGTTATTCTGACATTTCTGCATCTCACAGTGGCATTTCAATAGCAGAGAGGACAAAAAATCAAAACACACATAAAAGTCCCACAAAAGACCAAATTGCCATAGAAAAGGAGATGGCAAGATTGAAAGGTTCATGAGTGTTTGTGTGCATTTTTTTAAATGGTGAAAACACAATTATTTAAACCTACATTTTAAATGCAACTAGCTTAGGATAAGAGTTCTTGGAAATTATATGGAGGCCTTTGTTCCTCATGTGTGCATGAAGAAGAGCATGTTGAACATCAGAGTAGCACAGAGTCATACTCTATGGTGTCCACGTACTGCTGCCTCACGACAGATGCTGCGCTTTTCAAATTTGAAACCACAGAATAGCCACAGAATAATTCAACAAACTATCAGCGGCAGAACAGGACAGAACTTGTGCTTCCTCATCAGTGAGCAGGCAGCTGCACCAAAAGCCTTTATCTGTCAGAAAAAAAAGCTAATTTGGTAAACCATCTCTTTTGTCAGAACGCATTGGGTTGTGAAAAAATACTGTTATTTGGGGAGGCCAAATGTGTGTGATGAAGTCAGACTGTTAAAGCATTTATTTGGAAACAAGAATATGGTTCTGATTTTTTTTTTTTTTTCCTTTTTGGCCAGCATGTGCTGTTAAACCCTCAGGGCACCAAGTGGGTGCACAAACTGGGCTATAACTTTTCTTTTCTTATGTCTTTTCCTCAGAAGTTCAAAATTATCATATTTGTCCTAATGTGAGATGAAAACTTTGATATTTTCTCATGAAACTATACTTCTGTCCTCCAGGCAGCCCTGGAGGACAGTGAAAGATTGGTATATCAAAACCTTCAAAATAATCCGCATTATTGCTGGCAGCTCTGTCATAAAGAATGCTATTAGTTGAGTCCCACAGGACATTTTAGTACACCAACCAGTCCCACACTGTGAACACACTTATTATCTGCATTGGTTTTGAGATTATGAAATGGGCATTTCCAGAGGCCATTGGTACTGTTTCTGCAAGTAGAAGCTCCAACACTAAGGCCTTGCCCAATGCACAAAGGTAAACATCCATGTAATTTCCAAACAGTTAAGGAATGTGTTAAAGAAATGTAAACTATGTTAAAGAAATGTGCTAAACAGTTAAAGAAATGTGGTTTAAAACAAATTAAAAGAATTCTTCCAAAAATTCAGCTCCTTAGATCCAGGTTTATGTTGATCACTTTTCAAAAAATAACAGAGCTCTCAGTTTATGAAAGAGTATTACAATAATTTTATTATTTCCAGATTTTTTTAGCTATTACTCACTATTTCTTTGGTTTCTTTGATTAGAGGGTCAAATTCTGCTTAGCTAGGTTTTTGTCGTGACCTTTGCTTGATCGGAGTAAAGAATTTACTAATGAAGTAATGAAATAACACCCTTTAATTCTGATTATAACATAAAGGGAAAAAAAATCTTCTGAATCTTTCTTCAATAATGTTAGCTGGAAATGCCACAAGAATTCATTAGATCAATCGATCAGAAGACATTACAATGTTTATCTGCAAAATCTTATCACTTCTGATCTTCTATCGAAACAAAGAATGGAAATTCAAGGCTATAAGGACATACTGCGGGAAAAAAAACCCAAACCACGCATAAACACTCAAAACACACCCCCTCTACAAGTAAACCAACAGTAAAAATCAACTACCCTGAGTTATTCAAGTCTGTTATATTTAAGCAGAACATCACACAATCACAGCAATTTACTAAGTAGTTATGAAAACATTTGGCTTTTCAGTCTTACCTAGTTCTTCAAGAACTAAAATATCAACAGAAATTTTGCTTTTAGGACTGTGCCTGAAGTTCTATCACATTTTCATTACTAAAGTATGACTTAGTTGGAAAAGCGGGCCACGTACTGGCATTGCAGAAGTTATCACAAATGCCATTCTTGGGCTATTTATAAGAATTTTTCTCTATGGAACTGTAGGTTTTTCCTTTTGACTTGTCTCTATTTTATATATTAATTTATACATCAGATATGCTAGTGCATATTTAACTCTCCTTAGACACTGGGGAATTAGGCAATCTTTCCCTAGGCACAGAAGCACTTCCATAATACAGAATATTTTTGAAATATGTGGTTTGTACAAACGCCATTAAGGAAAGGAGAGTGTACGCAATTTTGTAAGAGCTTTTTAGGTTTTTCAAGTATATTTCTGAAGTAATTATAGCCTGATTGCAGTTACTGAGCATATGTCATAGTAAAATATCATAGTATAATGGTACTGAATTATTTTAATGAACAAAACTCCTAACGTTGTCGATACGAATAAAACTTGAAGTTTAGAAAAGGAGACATCTGCTAGGAGATCAGAAGTATCATTCAGTGTGAAAATGCTCCTCCACTCTGCTGTATTTTTATTATTCTTCCTTTGAATCCTGTCACCAGAACCACCTTCCTTTCAGCTGAGTAAGAACTGATGCCTGTCCCATTGGAGGCTGTCTCTCTTATCCAGCTGGAAGGATCACTTCTAAATTTCATGAGGCAAGAGGTAGTCTCTCTGCCTATGAAGTTAAGTGAGCTGTCAGTTTTAGCCCCTGCTAACTGAGAAGCAGAGAACTGAGATCACAATAGTGCTTCAGATGTGCTTGGATGTCAGGAAGAGATTCATTAGAGCTAAAACGCCATTCTTGAAAGCACAGCCTTCAGTGTCACAGTTGCTTTTGTTCTCTGCTAGCCCTGTGCTTTCACTCCTTGGGATAGTGAGACCACATATCCAACAGCAAAAAGGATTTAGCTTTCTTATGTAGACTGGACAGACATTGTGAGGGTAAGTCATGAAAATTGGTGGAACAAAAAAATCTGTTCATTTTGCTGTATCTAAGTGAGGCTAGAATTAATGCACTGGATGCTCCTTGGTACTTTTGTCTTGGTGGCTTTTAATAGGTTTGATTGAGCACAAGTTTTTCTTGCAGCTTCCAGAGTTTGCTAACAAAATTAGAGGTGCAGTGAACACTTTTTTCTTCATCTGATTTTCTTTAAACTGTTCAAATATCTCACTAAAATCATAATCTTTTAATTAAACCAACCTAATAGATCAGAGTATATCCAATGTATCTTAGGAGAATTTATAGATGCCATCTAAACTTCATTTTTAATATATTTTCACCACTAGAGGTTTTATAAAAGGATAGATTTTCATGCTGAAACTTAATAAGACTGTCTCTTCTTACTAAATGCCAAAATAAAGTAGCAACAGCACAGAGAAAAACACATCTTAGTTTTATACCCATGCATTATCACGCAGTATTTTAGGCTGTTCTGTTTCTAGCAATGGAGTTTTGAGGTGCCTACTAGTTCTCTTAAAAAATTACTAATTCTTCCTATGTTTAAGGAATAGGCATTTAACTCAGTTGTGTTCTGTGGTTTCAGGACTCTAGTTTGCCACATCTCACCTTGTAAAATCAAGATAATAGTCTTTCACAGATATGAAATAAAGAGAAATCCATTATTGATCATGAAGCTGCACCACCTTTGGGATGGGCATTTATAAATATCTAAAATGGGCTTATAAGTTTTGTGGCAAACTCCAAACTTTTCACTGGAGTTTTGCTTGGCTTGTAAATGAGGAAAGTTTGAAGACTGCAAGCAGTAACCTTGCTCCTGTACTCTAGAGAATTGCTGATTATGCTACATGTGTAGTTGCAAAGCAGCAATACATCAAATAACCTTATGAGTCTGCCGAAGCACAAAATCTTTCGTTTCTTTGTAGTGAAGGAGTGAAACAAGTTTGCAGCAGTTTTGGGGACACAGCATCTTGGGAAAAGCAGGAGTATGAGAAACTATTGGCAGGCTGAAATTGTTCAAACACAGCTGTCTTTGCTGGAGTTCTGAAAGGGATGTTACACCTGTGAATTGTAAAATTCACTGCTGATGTTGCTATCAAGACACCTGCTCAGGCATACAAATAATTGCAAATAAATCAAGCCTGGGAATTTGGTATTCTCTGCTGTAATCCACTTATTTCTTTCACAATGAATTAATTGCAGCACCTGGAGTCAGTTCTTTTCCAGTCACTAGGAAGGTACTGCAACATTTTCTTCTCCAGAGTTTTGTACTATTATATTGTAAGTATCTTGTTCAACATTAATTTTATATTTATGAATTTTACATTTTTATGATTATGGTTTCACCATTTAATATACATGAAATTCTCCTAAAAATTTAGGAGAACCTACCATGTTCTCCTTGTTACAAAAAGACTATTCAACTTCTTGCAGCCTGAAGGGATGTGATAAGAACCCTAGGAAGGAGAATCACCAGTTTAAGAGTTTGAGAGCTTTTCACTAGTTAATGTCAAACACTAACAGATTCTCTTCCTGTACTTATGTCTCACTCTCAGCTTTTTCTATTGCAGACAATCTAAAATGCTCTACAGTGACAACTGGTTGACTTTATCACAGTAATCCTTTACTTTAGGGTTTACAACCAGGATAGACTTTTTTATTGCTTTTTTATCTGGAAAACACTGGATGTCATAGTACTATGAGAACAAATTGTCGTAGAAATCAGAGTTCTTCCCTCAGGCTGATACAAGTCAGGATATTTTGCGTATATTGACAGGTTTCATTTACATTCTGATTTAATGTAGATTTTTTTTAAAACTTCTAGAATTTTCTGTTGACATGGTAAAACTTAGCTTCATTTCTTTTAATTTGCACTTATTACTCCAGTGTTTGTTTGAAACACAGACCATATTCAAGTGAGTTTCTTAAGACTGATAACTTTTCATGTTGTCCATTCAGACCCATAACAGTATAAGCAAGAAAAGTTAAATTACAGCTCAGTAAGGCAGGACATTTTGTACTCTTGAACAAAAAGCTATTAAATTCAGGACTTAGTACTCTCAGAGCCTTTTTGCTAACTTGTTGATTCCTGTTTGCTTAAACTACAGTAACTACATCTTTGTGCTGAGAATTGCCTCTAAGTAAAAAGTGGAATGAGAAGTCTTAAACTGATTTTTTTATCAAAGATGTTGTCTGATATACGGTACTTTCAGATAATGCTGAGTACCTGCCTTCTAGAAATCACGCTCAGATTGAGAATCCAAAATCACCAGCAGTGCTTGAAATTGCAGGCTGGTTAAAATGATGTTTACTTTCATTTGGGTCTGAATGCTATCAGGCACTAGTCACTGACATTCACTTGCTGTTGTTTTCCACAATGCTGATAACAGTTGTCATTTAATAAATTTCTAAAGGCATTTATCTAAAGAGGTGCAACGGGCCTGATTTAAAGGTCTTATGGATAGCACAAGACCTTGTTGATGTCCTGCCTCGTTGCTGCAGGAAATTATATTGTATTAAGTGAAACAATAAACTTCTGTTTTTAGATGATTCTAGAAGGCTGTTCTAGAGTCCTTTGTGGCTAAATAATTTTTATCTTTGATCTACAAAACTGTGGTGGGTTAACCTTGTCTGACTCTCAGACCCCCACCCAGCTGCTCTCTTGCTCCCTTTCCTTGGCAAGACAGGATCAGAAAATAAGATCAAAGAGCTCAGGGGTCAGGATAAAGGCAAGGAAATCACTTGCTAATTACCATCATGGGCAAAATAAACTTGACTAGGGAAGATTAATTGCTAATTAAAAATAGAATAGGAGAGTGAGAAACCCAGACAAAACTAAAACCACTTTCCCCTCATCCCTCCCTTCTTCTCAGGATCAAATTAGCTCATAATGCTTTTACATCCTCCCCCACCAAGCATCAGTGTGGATATTTGCTCTGTGTTCCTGTCCATGAGTTGCAGATGGATAACCGCGTCCACACTGTCTATATGGGCTGCAGGTGGATCTCTGCTCTGGTGCCTGGAGAACCTCCTCCCACTCCCATGCTGACCTTGGTGTCTGCAAAGCTGTTTTTCTCACATTTTTCTCACTCCCCTCCCTCACAACTGGCATGCATCACTTTTTGCCCTTTCTTAAATACATTGTCACAAGGGCACCAGTGTTGTTCAGCTTTGAACAGCAGTGAAGCTGGGTGAGACTGGTTCTGTCCACGGGGGTGGCTCCTGTTCTCTTGTCACACAAAGCACCCTGGCAGGTCCCCACAATCATAAACTTGTCACCTAAACCCAGTACAAATATCCATTAATAACTTCTATTGAGTAGTGTAAAGCTTTTCTTTATCTTCTTTCTGCTGTGACACTTTCCCTGTGGAGCAGTAAAAGTGAACTGCCAAACACCTGTGTGACCTGATGTTTGATATCAACACTTGAACCAGAAAACTTTTTGAAGGATGTTTGTCTTGCATTTTCCCACTTCACAAAGGAATCATTTAGTACTTCCTATAAATTAGTTTTAGGTGCCACTGAAAAATATGTGAACAAAGACGTACTGTTGGGATTAAACACCATATCTCCTGTAACCTTGCTAAGATATACCTAGGTAAATTTAAGTTGTAGGGTTTCCTTTGTTTATAATAAGACACTTTTAAAAATGTGATTGTGCTCAATTTAGGTTTGACTGAAGAACTTATAGCAATTAAATTTACTAACTCGGTATTGTAATTATATATATATGTGTATATATATAACACATATTTCTTCCAACTTACAGATTTCATTAAAGAAAATAATTTTCCAGCTATGAAAGTAAAAATGGTTAAAATTATCTGTATTTATTAAAAATGTTCTGTAGCAATGGAAGAAATTACTTGTATTTTATAAATGTTATTAAAGTAAACCAACTTTGAAATTTAGAAAATTACTATACCACTTCCTGTTTAAAACAAAGTACTTTAAATCAAAGAGTGTATTCTTAATATTGCAGTCACACATAAGCAGCCATTAGAACAGCTTCACATTATTACTAATTGTGGGGAATAATGGAAGTTTTACGAAGCTTTTAGGTATGGTAGCAGAAAGTTTCATCAACTATGACAGTTATGGATTGCTAAAAATACTGGCACATTGGAAACTGAAGGTCATACCAGCAATTTCAGTGGTAGTTTTAAAGCATTAAATAGGCCTGCTTCTATAAAATAATGTTTTTATAGGATATGCCTCACTTCTTCCTCCATTTAAGAGTGATAACCTTTATTTGATTAGTTGAGTCTGTGAGAGGAGATATGCTATTTCGCTGAATATTGGCATGGAATGCCCATGCAGCTGCACTACTGCATGAAGCAGTCCTTAGCGGTGCTGCAGAAAACTCATACCATGACACTCTGCATGTATTGCCTTTTACTGATTAGTCCTATTCCACGGTATTTACTTCACCACTCCAATGAGTTTGCTGAGCAGATATTTCTAAATCTCTCAGGTGGACCCTGACAGTCAGGAATTGAAGAAAGAAGTGAACTGAAGACACTATCATAGCATATCCTGAGTTGTAAGGGTCCGGCTAGGATCAGTAATTCCAATCCCTGGCCCTGCACAGGACAACCCAAGAACCACACCATGTGCCTGAGAGCGTTGTACAAATGGTTTTTAAACTCTCTTAGGCTTAGCACTTCCCTGGGAAGCCTGTTCCAGAGCCCGACCATCCTCTGTGTGAAAGGCTTTCCTCATATCTAACTTAAACCTCCCCTGACACAGCTCTGTGCTTTTCCCTCAGATATGGCATCATATCTTGTCCTTACTAGATATTTTCATCATCTGTTATGGGAGACATTGTAGCATCTTATTCCTTTATGAAACCACTTGTTTATTTTCACTTTAGGAATGCAAAAACCTGAATTCTCTTTTGTATATATCACCACAGGATCTTTATGATACAAAGCTTTATGTTTCACTAAGTCTCTCTGAAACCCTGATGTGAGGAACAACTCTGAGCTGCGGAGCAAAAGAAATGCTTCCTTTTTTTATTTCATCCCTTTTTTGTTTAAATCTTCTAGTGAATGTTCCTGCACTTTATGCACTGATTCATGCATCATGCAACTGCTGTTTGACCAAGGGATGAACAATAGGCATGGCTTTCATACTGGGGTCTCCTCTTTGGCACCAAGTGAGGGTTGCAAGTAAAGACATGTAATTGCTTACAAAGGAAGCCAGTCATCCTTCTATAATTTTGAATTTTTACGAAGAATGAGTTAATGAAGTGTTTCATTTGGCTTTACAGACAAAACAAGCATTTAAACAAACGACTCTTTATGGACCAAGAATTCTGATTTTCTTGAAATGTGTAGAGGACCCTAAAAGAGACACTTGTTGGCTTATGTTTTAAATATGACTGACAAATAAAACATTTTCAGGGCCCTGAATAGTTCCACTCTACAGACTATATCCTCTTCTGGTGACAGCATTGAGTAAACAACCACATTTAATTACTGTTATGGGATCTCCATAAATCTCAGTGATGAATGACAGTAAACATATTCTCCACAGAAATTCTAAGCATACCATAACTTAACATCAGTGATGACAGCAACAACAAAAGAGTCAAGACTAATTGAAAATAAGATTTCCCAGAACTCAACAGCAGTCACTTTAGAGCAGCTTTCTATGAGAAAGAAAATGTAATACTTATTTTATCTTTTTTAGTCAGAGTTCTCCCCTCATTTTAAGTGAAAACTTCACTTCTACCTTAGTCTTCAGATGGGCTAAAGAGAAGACATTCTTGGAGTTTTAACCTGTCCTGGAGATAAGCTTTCATAAAAAACTTTACACTTAAAAATGAAGCTGGGAGCTTGACAAATAAATACAGACTAGCTTAGCCAGATATTCTAATTGGTCATCTTAAGTCACTGGTGTCGGTTACCACACCTCATTGATTCCTTTCTTATGGATAGATTTGCTGGTGCTGGGCAGGACAGCATCAGGAATGGGCACACACCTCTGCCTTGAGGTGGCTTTGGTAACCCATCCATGGAATTTTCCAATTACTGAGATAAGAAGTTCATGAAAGACATAGATCTACATGAATACAAGAAGGTTTTTTACCTGTACAAAGGCAAAATCTTCAGATATTTTTCAGACCTCCACAAAAGCCAAATATAGTATGAAATGAAAATGTATTCTTCCTTAATAGAAAGAAAATTCAACTTGAGAGAAATGTCAGTCTTTGAAGCTATGAGATTCTTTATGGAACTCTCTCTTTAACACATACCAAAACACAGTTTTCAAGAAGCAGCTATATAAAATAATCCTTCCCATCAGATGTCACAATATAAGCTTTGGAAAAAATGTTTTTACCAGTTTTAAACTGTGACTGATCAAACAAATTTGCAGGTTTGCACATTTTGTAGGTTTCATTGTAGTTGCTGCTGTGTAATCCAAATTCTCCTAGGGTGGTAGCACAGGTTACTGTACCTAGAATGGCAGAAGAAACTGTCTTATAGTTAACACAGCGCATGATACCCTATTCTACTAATTTTTGCCTTTTCTGCATACTTCCTTTGTTGTTCAACAACATCTCTTACAGTTTTTTTCTGTTTGAAAAGTCTTTATAGTTGTCAATGCTTTGTAAATACTGAGATGCATGTGTAACTCGTGCTCTAACTGCAGGTAGTATTCTAGGATTGTTTGTTTGGGCTTTTATTCAGAAAATGTGGACCAGAACTTGTTACTTTACCAGAAGAGAGAATAAAACTGTAGTATATACCTGGTGGAAAGCCAAAGAGTTTCTAGTTTTGCACCAAGCCACGCTCCAAAATGCTCAGTACATTTCTCATTGTGAGATGGTGGACACCGTGTGCCTAAGACCCCTTATTAGTGATCATTCCTTTAGCCTACAGCACTCTAGCTCTACATTTTAAAGGATCTGCCTAAAGTTAAGTGTTTCACTTCAAATATTCTAGGGGTTCTATTTTTTTAAATGCATAGAGTAATTCTGGAGATCAAGAAACATTCCGTTCCTTTTAACTATTTCTGCAACATCAAAGCAGGAAGGACAGTTGGGCAACAAGAGAAATCTGCTGTGTAAATGACTTTGACTAGCAAAGTAGAAAAGAAAAATATATTTTAATAAAAATAATTCTATCATACTTTGAAATAAATTTAAAAGAACAGACCCATGAGATTTGTTTTGCATTCAGCTACAAGTATTTTTGAGAATATTTAAGAATGTGACAAATTTAATACCAGAAATAAAGGTTTTCTGAGCATTACCTTAGAAGGGAAGCTCTTACGAGACGGTCACGCTCTTTCCATTACTGAAGTGCAAATACTCCCATGTTAGGTCAATTCGAGGCACATTCGTGACAAGTACCAGGTACAATACAGAAAATTCATCCTCTAAATCTTGTGAAGGAATGCAGTGTTGCTCCTATGGGTTTTTCTTCTGGCCCCTGCGTAAGCAGAGCTCAGGGGGTACGTGTAAGCTTCGGTGCTCATAGAAAGATTTTTATTGCACTATGTTTGTTGAAAGAGACTCTTTACCAACCTATTTCTTTTGGTGCTGATCTTAATACTGTGGTTACTGAGAAATCATTCCGCACAACTGGCTTCTATTATGTTCTGGAAACAGCTGATGTTTGACCATGGATTTTTCTGAGCTCCTAATTTGCACTTCTTTAGCTTTTAAGCTTTTTAAGAGTTGTATTTGGATCCAAACAGTTTCACTGTGTGCTCTGTCAGGCAAAACAGCTTTCCTAATAATTACCAAGTTTATTTTGACTGCTGTTACACTTTAAACTGTCTTTTTTTGTTGTTTTTTTTTTTTTCTTAGAATTATCGATTGTAGCCCCAAATTTTGCGTCCTTTTAATACAGGTATTATCCTACTATCTGTAAATGCCAGGATTATTTTTTGTTGTTGTTACTTGCATCACTTCATGTTAAATTTCATTTGCCAATTTAGAATCCTGTAAGTTTCATAACAACTATTTTGAACAAAGTAATTTCATACACAACCTTTGCCACTTCATTCTTTTTTCTCTTTTTTGAGTAGTTTATGTATTTGTAGTGTTGATTAGCATGTAACCCAACACACATGAAACCCTCTTCACAGTGTGTCTCCACTATGAAAATTCACCTTATCCAATCTTTCAACGAATTCTACCACCCTATGTAAAGAAGCTACATAGCTTCTTTAAGATGCTTTGGCAATTAATCTTCTTGAAAGCCTTGTAGTATTGGTCTGATATCCCTTATCTGTGAACTTAACTAATTTAAATGCTACTTCCCAAGTCTAATAGTACTCCTTCCTTTTTGAAAAGGATTCTGATTTTACCCAATATCACACTAAGCAATGTTTCTTTCTAGATGTGTTTTGCTGTTGGTGCCGTGTTTGTTTTCCCCGTCTTTGGTTAGTCTTTGCTGCTTTTCCCATTGCAGATTGCAAGCTTACAGGAATTTGTTATATAAATTAAGGCCACTTTTGGCCAGTGACACTTTTTGTTTGTCTAGCTCATTACCATCAAAGAGTGCTGTTTTGGTAGCATTTCGCTCAGCAGTTGAGAAGTGGTGGTACTGGGATAAGTACTGGCACAGTTACAACGTTACAGGAATCACCTTTGTGCTTTTGAAATTGATTCGTGCATCCAGCTGAGTGAGCGCTGATTGCAGCTCGACCTCATAGGGAAGAAATACCTGGGGGCTTCCTTGAAGAGGACATTTGAACCTCACTTTCAACTCTGTAGAGAACTATTTCAGCTATTGAGGGAGCCACACCTCAGCAGGAACCAAAGCAACAAAGGAGTGGTTCTTTCACTATTAGGCACCAGTTCATAATGTCGATTTTTTTTTTGTTTGTTTGTTTACATGGTGCACTTTGTGGGCTAAACACTTAGATATCCTTACAAGTGGGAATAAGCTTTCAACCTTTGAAGAGTACTATGAAAATACACTTAAAATCCCCACTAGCTGTGTGAAAGGAAGTTACACAGATGCCAAATAAGGATAATTCAGATATTTGTTTGGTCAGTTGTACATCAAACAAAATTAAGAACATGCTCCTATGATGTACACTAGATTTTTCCTCCTGTTTGGTGGTCATAGCTAGTTTCTCAGTAGCCTCAATGGCAATTATTTGTCCTATGAGTCTTCCTTTGGATGACAAAGCAGAGATCTGGGAAAGCGGAGAAGAAAGGCTCACAATTCATATCCAGAGAAGGGCATTGAAGCTGATGAAAGACCTGGAGCACAAGTCTGATGAGGAGTAGGTGAGGGAGCTGGGGTTGTTTAGCCTGGAGAAAAGGAGGCTCGGGAGGGAACTTATTGCTCTCTGCAACCCCCTGAAAGGAGGGTGTAGCCATGTGGGAGTCGGTCTCTTCTCCCAGGCCACAAGTGACAGGACAAAAGGACACAGCCTAAAGTTGCACCAGGTGAGGTTATTGGAGGATTGGATATTAGGAAAAAATTATTCACTGAAAGGATGATCAGGCTCTGGAACAGGCTGCCCAAAGAAGTGGTAGAATCATCATCCTTGGGAGTTTTCAAACAATATGTGTGTGACGCTAGAAGACATGGTATAGGGGTGAATGTAGCAGTGCTCATTTAGTAGCTGGACTCAACAATCTTAGAGGACTTTTCCAACCTTAACAATCCCATGGGTTGGCAGTGAACGAAATATATTTATGCGAAGTGTCCCACATACTGTTTTGAATGTCAGAGTGGAAGAAATTGACCTTTATACTTCAGTCACGAGACAGAATGCCCTTAGCAAATGCAGGGAAACAACTGGATTTGCTTCCACATAAATGGAAAAACTTGGTGAAGATGTTAAACAGAGTCACAATTTTGTGTAAGCTGATTATCAGTAAAGTGGACCTCTTCACTTATTTTTATGCTGAGAAAGAACGTAATATTTTTTCATGTTATCTTGGACCAGTGAAAATAAAAATTTTGTTGTCTTGGAGCTTTTACCATCCAAAGGCTTGAAAATGGCTATCCAAAAATAAAGGTATAACCGCCAACATGGTAACATAAAAAGTTTTATCTTATGAAATAAGTGAACTAAAAATTGACTTTGTGCTTATGGCACAGAACAAAGATCTTTCTAAGGTGTGATACCTGTTACGTGTGCAATTTGATTCATCAAATCTTTTGGGACTGCAGATTCAAATATGGTTTTACTTCTGGATGAAGTTGCAACGCTTTGGCTAAAATTGAACAGTCAGGTTTTGGCTGTTACTTTTAAATAGAGTTAGTTAGTGAAGTTCAAGTGTTCAAGCGTTAGTTCAAGTTCAAGTGTTAGCAGCATTCCTGCTGTTTAATGCACCATGCAAGTATCTGAGCTAGTATGT
This sequence comes from Oreocharis arfaki, assembly GCA_013398015.1. NCBI lineage: Eukaryota > Metazoa > Chordata > Aves > Passeriformes > Paramythiidae > Oreocharis > Oreocharis arfaki. Next base: position 1,305,699 of record VZRR01010919.1, on the reverse strand, counting down.
TAGAGTGTCATGATCTCCCTTGCTCTTCTCTTACAACTTGAAATGAAAGCATTACAATAAGAGGAGTTATCTGAGTAGTTTGAATGTTTTTAAGTAAAGAAGAAAAATGAAAAAAGCATCTTGGCTTTAATTATCTTTCTGTTCATTAGCTGAAAGATCTGCATCGCTTTTTTATTTCTTGTGAGATTTTTCGAAAATAAAACTTTTTGAAAGAAGGGATTTAGACACTGAAAGCCAAAAAAGGATTGAAGGGTGTAATCCCCAACTAAAAACCCTACATTAAGAAGCCTAGGCACTAGAGCAAAATAAAATTTAAGACTCATCTTTCCTGAAGAGCTGTTTCAAGCTTTTCAAAAATGTAAGCCATATCTGAAATTCACTGGCCTAAGGATAAAGAGAAAATAACTTATTTATTTCAGGAACCTTGAGGGAGAACAATTTCTGAAGCAAAAGTGTTTTTGGGGTTGCTAATACATATGGTTCTGAGATGAGTCAGAGGAAGTTGGAAAGGAGCTGTAAAATGACTCTAAGGTGTTCGAGGAGACTGGAAATCTTTAATACTCTGTTGAGGTATTAGATCCCTCTGTATTCTACCACCTCTCCAGCTCTGCCAAATCCTTCCCTCACCACTCTACAGTTCCTCTCCCACAAAACTACCAAGTTCATGCTTCAATAAGAAGCCCTTTTGCCACAGAAATGGGAAAAGTGTTTTTGGGGGAGGTTGTGAATTTTGCTGTTACAGCCAGAAGGGCTGAGTCAGTAATGTCACTTGCAGAGCCACAACGAAAATATAAGCTTGAACCACAAACAAATTTTAAAGGTACTATTTCCCCTACATTTCCTGAAGCAACTGGCAAATAAATTTTAAAAAATAAAATAAATGTATTTTTTTGCTACTGCATTGGAGAAGTGAAGTATCTACATTGATTGATGCTCTGACTTCTGTAATTGGGCTGTTTGCTTTGAGTTTTGTTTTGTGGTGTTTTTTCCCTAACCAAAAGATTTGTGTTTCACTTTATGCTGGGAGCCAATATAAAAAATATTCAGTTGGGGAGCAGGCTGACTTGTTGAAAATCCCTAAGTGCCAAGTACTTGGTAGGATGATGATTTCATTGGTGACACATCACAAACACCATAAAGCATGGGCAGACTTCAATAGCAGAATCCTGAGCACAGGGGCTTAACCAACTGCAGTATTAGGCAACTTCTGAATGATGCTCTTGTACATCTATGTTGGAATTCGCAAGTCTTTATATAGATCCAGTGTTTTATTCTTATGCCATGGTTTACTGCATTGATTTTCTTCCTTTCTTCCTTTCTTCCTTTCTTCCTTTCTTCCTTTCTT